>VZTA01018998.1:0-45072 GCA_013398855.1 Mohoua ochrocephala
CATTTCCTCTTGTCCTATTTCTCTGCACCTGAGAAGAGCCTGGCTCCATCCTCTTGACACCCTCCCTTCAGATACTCATAGACATTGATAAGGTCCCTCTCAGTCCTCTCTTCTCCCGGCTAACGAGTCCTAGATACCTCANCCTCAGCTTTTCCTCCTAAGTGAGGTGCTCCAGTTCCTTAATCCTCTTCATAGCCCTCTTCTGGACTCATTCCAATAGTTCCAGGTATCTCTTGTGCTGAAGAAGGCAGAACTGGATGCAGCACTCCTGGTGAGGACCCCTTATTCCAGTTTTACTTACCTTCATGACATTTTTATAGGTATTAAACTTGCTAAATACTCAACGTGGTATACAAGAGCGAGAACTGGCCCTTTCAGAACACTGGTTACATTTTCCGTCATTAGTTAATTCGTAACCTTGTACAATCTCCTCAATCAGACCTGTGTTTCCCTCTTGGTATTGCTGACTAAGGAGACTGTTTAGATTATTACTTTCCTGTGAAAAATGTATGTTACCAAAATGCACTGTTTGTGTTTACAGAAAGCTGAGTGTTTAATAAAGAGGTTTGAAAATGAACCAAAAATGTTAAAAATTTACTTTGAAAATCATGTGGACAATGCTGACTGAGAGAAGTGAAACTACAATAAATTGGATGGATTGTGAAATGAGGACACAGGCTAGTTCCCAGAATGTTTTTTATTGATGTCCATGACTTTTGAGTCAAACCTCTTTTATAAATGCCTTTGTGTATGAGACAGAATTCTTGTGGCTCCATCTCTTCAGATTTGCAAAGACACATTTCCCTGCCTTCCTCCCCCAATTTTTTTTTGAAAAAGATGTAAGCTGATATTTAGGATGTTTCTGACTTTGTCTTATATGTGAAAGCAGTTGTCAAAATGTGGATCTTTGCTACTCCCTATCTTATTTATTTAAGGGGAAGAAGAGAGAGAAGAGGAAGGGGGAGAGAAGAGACAACCAGTCAATGAGTGTCAAGTCTTAAATGGAGCAAAAACACAGTTTTTGACAGTTTTGACAAATTATGAAAAAACTGATAGGATGAGAAAAGGAAAGAATGTAATGACCATATTCTTATCTATCTTTGATCTATTTTTACAGTTAACTTAGCTGAGCTAGTGCTGACCACAATCTAACTGTAAAAACTAGTAATAACAACCATGGTCAGCAGGCATTCCACTGTCTGAGGTTAATTCTAGATCAGTTCACGTAATCTGATATCTGAAGCCTGTTTGCTGAAATAGGGAATTTCAAGTGTGCATGTAAATCTTGTCTGATATTTAACAGTAGATTTTCAGAAGAGCTCAGCTATCCTATGGGATCTTCAAAGGAATTTTTGAGAAATGCTAAATGCTATGAAGCATTGAAACCTAAATAGTAAGCACCAAAGCAGAAAAATTCTTTTAAAGGAAGGAACCTATACTTTAAAAAAAGAAAAGAATTGTAAACTTAACATTAATTCATTACTCATATTTGACTCAATCTTTGAAATGAGAAGCTAGAAAGATGCAAGAAAAAAAAAATATTTTGTTTCTTTTCTGTCTGGTAATTTACAGTCTTTTACTTTGCTCAAAGTGTAACAAAACATTCTGTCTCAGAGTATTAGCGTTCTTAAAGGCTTTAATGAATAAGAAATATATATGCTAGCTACAAATCACTAGAGGATTAGAACTCAAACCTCTGATATCGATAAAGTAGGGGAATTAAAGGAAAACATCAGTAAAAGTCATTGAAAAACTGTAGGGAGGAGCCTGACAAATAAAGTGTAACAAGTGTGCTGAAACCAGAAATTTCTAGTAATTATATAGTAAATATAACTTAATGCTCTTGAAATAATCAGTGAAAATTCTAGAAACTTGAAAATGCTTAGAAGCTGAAATCTAGCTTAAAATAGCACAGCACTGATTCCCATTTTCCTATTCAAAATAAATGCCATTTGTACAATTGTCAGTTTTATAATTAATAAAATTTTAGAAACCATTTTCAGGCATTCTTTGCATGTTCCATTCCATGTACCATTGTCAGGGAAATTCTGACTTTTTTCTGCACAGAGTTAAGAAAAATCTACTAAGGGATGTTGTGAAATATCCTTTCCTCAAAAACACATTGTCTCCTGGCTGTCTGCTCCTTGAAACTCTGAGGGACCTGTGAGATTTGCTGTGGCAAAAGGTTGTCCAGGAACCTTAGGAAAGATGTAAACATTTCTTTATTTTTCAGGCACTACCTACAGGCACATCATTTTCTATCACAACAAGTAAAGCTCCTCTATTTGTCATTGGACAAGGCAGCAATATTTAATCAGAATCTGTTTTCCCAAAGACCTCATGGGAATCTGAGAAAGGAAAGCCTTTTCCTCATGGAAATGTACACAATAATCTCTTAAGTGTCTCTTAAAAATGGCCTGAAATTACAAAAGGTACGGGATTTTTTTCCACCCATCTTTGTATTTCATACAGTTAGAGGGTACCTGCACAGCCAGGGAACAATAGAACCACATCATGTTACAATGGCTTTATGCAGTCAATGGAATTATCCAGCTTAATAATGCTGGCAGCTGCATTGGCAGTAAAAAAAAAGGTCTGTATCTTTGTACAACAGAACCTTTACAGCTCTCATTGATTTCAGTCGATAACTTTTAGAGACTTACATTGTCAAGGAATATTGCTTTTCTTTTTCCTTTAGAAAACAGTTCACTTTGATTTCTTAGGCTAAAACTAACATCGGGTTTTATGTAGGTGGCAAAATTTTGCACTTATCTCCAAGGTGGGGTTCCAGCTGTTGCAGCTTCTAGAGAGACTTAGTATCCATAGGAAGCTATAGTACTTTGCTTCTCCTTGACCAAAGTAACATGTAAATCATAAGCTTTTTTGCAGGTGCAGAAAAATCCATCCTAAATAAAACTTTGCCTGTTTTACACTGTCTCCCTTGTTCTGTTTTAAATGCTACATAAATATATACCAAATGCTATTAACTCTACAATATAACCTTTGAAATAAATGAACAGGAAAGTAGTGGAATAAGAAAAAAAGTCTGAAATTATCCTGCATATCTTTTCAAACAATTAAAATGCCATTTTAAAATGCAGAACACTAATTAAGGGTTTTGTGGAAGTCTAATTTTTTTTCTTCCAAGGCAATGCAAGGAAACTGTAAAAAGCAATGCTAATCCAGTACTTTCAATAAAGTAATAAAAATAAGGTCAGTTATTACTGAGTAGTCCAAGGCCATAAGCCATATTTTGGTGATCTGCAAGTGCTCAGGCCTTTTAGTGAGTGGTAACTAAATATCATTATTCTGCGATAAATCTGCAAAAACAGATTTAATTTTGTCACATGCATGCAATCATAATTTTTTGGTTGTTTTCCTGGGGAGAGACGCTGAAAAGAGATTGTTTTTTACATGCTGAAAAAAGGTTGATTTATTATATCTTAGAGAGGGGGGAAAAAAAAAAAAAAAGATTCCTTTATGCTTAATGATCATTCAATTTATTGTAAAGGAAATAACAGTTTCATATGTGGGTCCCACCATTTTAGAAGAAAAGCCAATACAAGAATACAATGAGTCATTACTCGCTGAAGGGTAAATACAAATTGCTTATGACAAGTTGGTAAGTGTTTTCATTACAAGGCAGCATCTAGTTGTTAGTTTCATTTTCCATGATTGTGAAGAGGTAAAACAACTTTTTAAATAAATTATTGCTATTGAAATGTAATGATTTCCTGATACTCTCATACTATTATTTTAATTTTTCATATTTAATCTTTTCCCCAAACAGTAGTAACTAAATATTGAAATAAAACTGTACAGTTTTGGGAGCATTTTCAGTATGTAAATTAGCATGAGTTAAAGATTCATTTACATCACAAGTATTATTGTTAATAAATTGACAAATTGTACTTATATACATGCCTGTTATATACATATAAGAGCAGACCGTTCCATAGCTATTTTTGGAAGCATCTCCTTCCTTGTTTATTCAGGAATATAAGGTCATATATAAAGCTTAGTCCATTAAATTTTATTCAATGATACAACCAGATTTTGTCCTTAAAATGTCCTTGTTGGTGATCCTAGACTTTAAAAGATGATGACTAAAACATAACACACGCAAGTGCAAATAATATAAGTAACACATAGAAATCCATAGGTGCATATAGTTCCTGACAGATGTGACTGCATCAACAGCCCTGAACCGCTCTTTATGCATTTTCCTAGATATTTAGTGTAAGAAGTATTTAATCCAATTCAACCTATTAGGTATTTCTATGAAAACCAAGAAGCTGTGGACTAAGAAAAAGAAATCAGTTGTTTGTAGCCACATATAAATGGATTTTTCATTTCAGCAGGCAAACAAGCCAAAATAAAACATCCCCCTTTACTCTCAATTGTGGGAAATAAACTGCTTTTATTTATAAATCTTTTGCCAAAAGAAACAAACCTTCATTTCACTGCCACTTCCCCCTACAATTAAACAAATATAAGGAAAGCGAAACAGTCGACCCTTTCAGATACAAAACACTGTGTTTCTTTTCAGGTTTTCTGAGAAATTTAGGGAAAAATATAAGGCCATATTCACAAAGCAGCCAGAGGAGGATGAAAAGAAATTTTACACTCCTTTTTTAATCAACTGCTTACTAGTAGTAAGAGTACTCTAACCGAATTTTCTTACTCTAGTGTTCGAACTCGAGCTTTCACTTCCCAGGAGGCTCAACAGGTTAAAAACGTGTTGAGGAACCAGGGGAGAAAGTCTCCTTAATCTCCCATGCCTAGTCTCTTGTGTTTTGTATAAATAATTGAATATTCATTATGTTTAGGGACAGAGGCATTTTCTTTCCAAAGAGTAACAGCCTGGACTCATTCTCACTTTCTCATTATGTATTCCAGCAACTATTTAGGTATTTTATCTGAAAGACAAAAAATTCAGAAGGAGCGAAATAGGAGATTTACTGGTTAGCATAACCTGTATAAGAAATGGACAGATTTAAGACTTAATAAAATATAATTCAAGTCTTTATCTTGACAAAAAAATAATTGAAGCATATGTGTCCCATAGGCCCTATAGAATTCAGTACTCTGCATAAATGCATTCTTTATCTGAAGGTAATGACTGTATAAATTATAGGTTAAAACTGAGTTATTTTAAAGTAAAGAATGCATTTATTTAGGGAAGTAATACAGGACTCCATGGTAAGGAGAAATGTGAGAAAATTCAAAATAAGTTATCCAAGTTTCTCGGATTCAGATTAGCCTCATATCTATAGCCTATAACATAACATAAATGGGGAAATAACAATATAATTAATCTATCAGACATATGGCAAAACATCTGATAGATTACCTATGGGAATTAACAAGTGGGAGAACACAAGAGCAAGAATTGCACCATAGATAGTAAACTGACTGAAAAACAGCTGGCAACTGACAGACCCGAGAAGGGGATAATCAAGCCAGGATAAACTACTGAAAGAGTTAGTCAAGGATTAGTCATGGTACAGATCTTGTTTCAAATTTTCACTACATTTCAAGCAGACACAAAAAGTAAATGCTCGCTGATAAAATTAGTGAAACAATATCAAGCGAACCACAGCATAGTACAGAAATGGGTAATATGGGATTGTATAACACTAAAGGAGAAACGAACATTAAAGGAGGAACAAAAGTAAGTTCTGATCACAGCTGGAAGAGGAAAAAAACAGTGTGGTGCGTCTGGGTGATTGTTGACAACTATGTGTCACATCCATCAAATAGCAAATGCAATTCTAAGATGTATGCGATGAGGTCCCCAGAGTATCCAAAGCCATATGAAATAAGACAAAAAGGCCTTGTCTTGTTTAATTTAGTAAAATGAACTGAGATGTGATATGATTGCTCTGCATAAGTATATGGAGTGGTTAGGCGTAAACACAAAATAAGAGGAAAAGGTATTTAAAATAAACAACCATGATGACTTAAGAAAAATATTTCTAGATGGGCAATAAATACATTTGGGTTGGAAATTCGAAGTTGTAGAGCCAGAATACTCTGTAACAACTTTCCAAAAGGAGTAGCAAGGACAATAAACCAAACTAGTTTTAAGATCAAGCATATTTCAGAAATAAAAATGTTATATATAAACATCTGTTTCAACTAATGCTTGCCAAAACACAGAGAAGTATCCAATAAAACCTTGCCTAGTATTCTTGCCAAATTGCCCAGTGAGTTGCAGGAGAACAGAGATTTTTAGGATCTGGGAATGAGATGACTCCTCTCTGACAGCTATTTTGGAACTGAGGACTTCAGAAGCATTGAGAGCTTGCAATGTTTATCTGCTTTTCAAAATTCAAGAGCAACCTGGTATTTCAGGAAGTTCAATGTAGCAGAAAAAAAAAAAAAGGAGAAGGATCTTCTATTAGTCAGTTACGAGAATGAAGACCATAATTATTTGTTTTGAGCATCAGACTCTGAAAGCTACCCTCTTCTACCTACTTAACAGAAGCTGAGAGTTTCAGTTATCACGCGAGATAAGATTCCTTCACTTGACTGCCACTCAAAGTGTAATAGAAAAGGCTGCAGCAGTTTCGATTTGGCAACTAAGGATAATCCCTACACAGAGCAAGAACATTTGGCCAAATTTTCTGTGCGTGACAGAAATTACATCAGTTGATAGGCCTACAAAAGTTTGCAGGTAGGAAAAAATACAGACATTGAGCAAACCTTTAAACTCTTTTCAACAAAGTCCATTGCAGAACTGACCACGGTCCCAAGGGACAGCAGGAACAAAATACTTATGGAATCAGGTCTGAATATTTTGATAGCCTAAAGCTCCTCTCAGGGAAGAGCAGCAGAGTTTTGTTACATTGGAATTAGGTCTTCACTGACATAAGTCACTGATCAGACTCAGTTTTCTTATTACCTGAGAGGACCTGGTTTTCCAGAGAACTGGACAAGGTGGCTTTGCCAATGATAAAGCCAACATCTATACCAGCATAATTGTGCAATGGAAACCATACCATTCAGGAATGGTCCTAAGATGTGTTAGTCTCAGGAACTGGATGACGTTTAAATGTTTAAGGCCCCTCCCAGCCCTAACCATTCCATGATTCTACGATATTTTGCTTCTCATATTGTTATTTTGGATGGCAGCTTTCTAACCATTAATTTGGCTTTATTATCATAGGTGCAGCCCTGTGTTCTCGTGACATTAAAGAACGTGCCCCAAAGTATGCTGTCTGAAGTTAAAAGCTAATGAAATATTCAAATATAATCTCTAGAACCACAGCATACCATAGCCTTTATTTTCCTGCCATAGAAAGACATTGTTAAGCTTGTTCATATTGGGGGAATTTATGACTTTCCAATAACAGGTTTTTACTCTTTTACATTCATTGGAGTTACCAAAAATTAGGGCTAATTTTACGTGACAAATTCAGTGAAGGCAAAGTACTTGCACAATTTATGTGCAAGTCTTCAATACAGGACTTCATTAAAGGATTGCTTGCATATGATGCTTATAATAAGACATAACAAATATGAGAGTGAATATACTAAAACAGGTTAGAAGCAATTGGATGATAGCAATAAAAATGTACTGCTGAACATTTTGTCCCTTAAATCAAAGGTGAACTAAAGGTATAGTTTGATGATTCTTTGTGGTTAGTGAATTTCAGTGCCTTAAGTAGACTTGTTTTGTCTCTCATACACAAGTAGGGGTGCTCGTGTAGTTAGCTGCTGCATTTCAGCTGTGTAGTAACTTTAAAAAAAAACATGGACCTTTTTTTTGGTCTCTGCCTATAGTAAAGACACATTTTCAGAGAAAAAAATGGAGAAGACAAAAATTGGGTAATAATCAACAACCTATTACAAATGTCCCATGAGAAGCAGATTGCCAATGTACTTTGCCATGAATTCTGATTTTTTAATTCAAACCAGAGAAAACAGTGATTTAAAACAGTTGGGTGAAAAAATAAGATTTCTAATAGTAAAATTATATAACTATGCTATATACAGAGAGACTAATAAAGTCTAAAGCATGAAATCTAGGCATGGTCAAAAGCAAACTTTGATTTCAACACCTAATTCTAAATAAGGCAGTACATAAAGGCGGAACTCTAGAGTACATGTAAAGTATCACACTTTACTGAATAATATAGGTATCAAGTAGGAAATACAATATAAAAATCAGGTAAAACCTAATGTAAGATCACCAGCCATGGTATACTAACTACTTACCTATCAAAAACTCAGCACATTTTAGAGGAAAAAAAAGTGTCTTTATTCAAAAGAGATTGATCAGCATTTTAGCATGTGATGGGTTACCACTGGCCAGCAGCCAGGTACCCACCCAGCAGCTCTCTCACTCCCCTTCCTGAACTGGAAGATGGAAATAAGATGGGAAAAGATTGTGGTCAGAGACAAAGAGAGTGAGATCACTTACTCATTACCATCACGAGAAAAACAGAGTTAAGTGAACTCCTTCATTCCCAGTTCCTCTACCCACTGCCCTTCATCCAGAGTGGCACAGTGGGATGGGGAAAGGGGTTTGCAGACAGTCTGTAAAAGTTCCTTCTCTGTCACTCCTTCCTTCTCACACTTTTCCTCTGTGCCAGTGTGGGTAATCTCCAAGGGCTGCCGTAGCTCAGGATAAACCAGCTCTGGTGTGTGTCATCCACAGACCATCATTTCTTAAGGCAATACCCACCTGCTCTGGCATAGTCTCCTCCGTCAGCTGCAAGGAATTACCTCCTTCCCTGTGGTCGGCTCCAGGGGCTGCAGGGGAATCTGCTCCAGCACTTGGACCGCCTCATCCTCTCCCTTCTTCTCTGACCCTGGTGCTTGCAGGGCATAATTACATTGAAAGAAACTGTGTCTATCTGTTGTTATGATAAAACACAAAGTTCAAGAATTATTCCTTTTTCAGGATCTGTTTTATTAACTACGTAATGTGTAACAGCATACTATAGAAAAGGGTAAGCCTAATAGAGCTTGAAATTTGAAATCTGAACAAGTCTAAAATCCTGATCAAACCTATTAGGGGGACGAATCTGCCAGATGGTCTAGAAGATGGTAACATACATTTAGAAAAAGAACCTTCATGTGTGAAATGTTAATTTTATATAAAACAGCCCAATATGTATTTGTCTTGCTTCAGTTAATCTAATTAGTATGGAGAAAAAATTGTATGATAGAAAGCATTATCAGTGCAATGGTAAATAAAAGTCAATAATCTAAAAATTGCAGTGATACTCAAACATTCTTCTCTTTCTGTGAATTAACAAGAAAAATTTTCTTAGATGGTTTATCATCTTTTCCTTAAAAACCTTCATCATTGTTGCCTGATAATGTTAGAGGTATGAATAGTATCATGAATCATAAAATAAATTGAGGGGTGTTTTTACAGTGGACAGAAGCAGAGAAAGGTTAATTTTATATACTTTCTGAAAGTGCAATTAACCATGTGTCAAACACTGTTAGACACTATTTACATTCTTTAAATTCAGAGGTACATGAAAACCCCAATGGAGTGAGGAATATCAGAAGACCATACAGCTTAATCCATGTCATATGAGATGGTGTGTGTGTGTGATATCAGCTGGTGTTGGGACAGAGGGAAGAGAAAGTGCTCTCTCTGCTCTTAGTTTTTCTCTCCAGTAAATCTTCATCTGAAAATAGTCAAAGCCAAGCCTCAGTGTCACAGGCTGACACACAGGCTTTGGGATAACCTCCAGCACAGTGACAGGTGAATGTCACGTAACATGGAGAAGGTCTGCATGGAGCTATTTGATATGAGAAAAGCTTGCGAGGTTTAACCATTAATTATTAGGCCTAACCACATTTGGGAGTACTGGCCTATTATTCTTCATCCACTGCTGCTTTGAGATGTCTTTCTAGGTCTCCAAACAAATCTCAAATTTCCTACATTGCAGAGAAGACACACTGCAGTGATGCCTTCCGATTTTAGCTTTCATATTTTTCAGATCATGTATACTTTGGTGTGTAACTCTAAAACTCCATGTAGCCTGTTAGCTACTGCTCTCCCATTCTGGTTAGATGTAACAGATCCTCTCTGGGCCTGAGACTCAAGGACACCTCACTGTCGCAGGCCCTGAAATATGTAAACAAAGCCTCCAAAAGGGGGGAATAAACTTGGGGTAATGACTTCATTACCTAAAATTGTAATTGGAGAATTAACCCCAATATGGAAATAGACTAAACTTATAAAAGTCCGAAAAACTCATGACTCATCGTCCATTTTGGGTGTAGCCTTTGCTGAAGGCTTCTGACTGCCCAAGGTGACTGCCCTTGGTGACTGCCAAGGCCCTTCAATAAATACCCACTTTTATCCTCTTAATTTGTCTAGCCTCTGTTTTCAGGTAGCCCCAACAAGGCATCAGCTCTATAAAACTCAGAAAAATACAAAACCAGGACTCTTTATGCTAAAGACAGGAAGAATGGAAAGGAAGACTTGTCTTTTTGTCTTCTCCCCTTGTGTTCTGTAACCTTGTGAAGAGGAAGAACTAGGTTAAACTGTTTGATTAAAGTCAGCTATGTGGACTGAAAAAAGTCACCTCATTTGAGCTTCTCCCATCTGTGTGAATGAATGGGCATGCCAAGAATGAAAGCCTCACTGCATACTTAGAATGTCATCAGCATCAGTATCCACATTTTGATAGCTGTCGCAGTGACAATTGAGTGTGCGGAAAGAACCTGAAGGAGAACCCCAGCTTTACCAGAGGGTACAATCCCATGAAGCTGGCCTACAGCAATGTTCCTCATGCTACAAACCTGGTGGATAAATAAAGGTGTCTATGTTTAACACAACACTATAGCTGCAGAAATGTATTCCACTCCAAAAGAAAAGGTTAATATATGTATTCATGTGCACACACATGTATACACACACAAAATGTATATTCTGGGGATTTAAGACATTTCACTTGAGATGAACAGCACTGCTCCAAATGTTTCTGTTCCACAAGAAAATGGGTCATGAGTTTCTGGTTTAGTGCCTGAGAATATTCAAGTGTTAATTTACTTCCAAATTTTAAGCTATAAGTACGAGCAATCCATTGATCTTATAAATCTTATTATTTTTCTTGGAAATTTAATTTCATGCATTCAGAAAAGGGCACTAACCATGCATTAAATCTTGATAGTTTTACTTTTAATTCAGATTTTTATATATTTTCTTATTTGACTTTAAGTATTACTTTTCTTGGTGATAAGCCCTATGAATATTATTATAATAACAGAACTAATGACTTTGGGGAAAGATTACATGGTTTGGCCTTCTGAAAACTGTGGGATATTGCTACAGTGCTTTTTTTTGGAGGAGGACAAAGTAACTTCATTTCCGCTAGGTAGCACTGTGTGGATACAGCTCTGATGTAATGAAACCAGAGGACAGAAATCCACTTATTAAAAATCATACCTCCTTTTAAGAAACATACCTTGTCTGGCTGTCAGCTCATACAAGTGCAACAAAATGCAATTTTTAGAAATGCTAAATTTTATTAAACAAAGTGTCATATCGCAGTCCTGTATCCCGTCTTGATTCATTGAAAATTTCTCCCATGTGCTGATCCACACCTTATTTGTGAGAATGGAACATAAAAGCAAGGGTTTAAAAGAAAAAAAGTACCTGCATGCAAGGCAACACAGCAGATGAGAAATGCTCTGAGGCACTACCCCCGAAACAGAGCACTGTTCCCACTCTGCAATTAGTGTTATCGAATCTGACCTGGGCACTGCATAGAGCATTATAAAATTTAAATTCCACATCTACATTACAGAGCAGAAGTGGCCTACAGGCTTGGCTTGAAACTAAATTTACCAACTGTCGACTTTGCTTAGCAAGCAGTGCATCCTAAAAGCTGGCTCTGGGTAATCCATACTGATTGACCCAATAGGAAGAAGGAAAAGGGGGATTGTATGGCATATATTTCAGAATGCCCTCAGGTGTACATATACATCTAGAATACACAGAAACCCCAGAACTCCATCTGGCCATGCTGCCTCAGGGGCCGCATACCTTGTACTATTTGTTTGTAACAAGGTCGTGTGACTGTCAATAAAGAACCCTGGGGTATTTCCTAAAAAGTGAAAGGCAACAAGGACTTTAAGATAGTTAGGAATTCTTACATTAAGTATTTTAATTTTTTTCAAAATATTTTAAAATGTTTTTTGATTCCCTACAGACATTTTTATTTCATTTTTTTTTCCTATTTTTTTTCGAAACCAAAACCACTTCTTCACAGAAATGATGAGATTTGGTTATCTGCAATAATGGCCCATAAAGCATATCATACTTCAGAAGGAATCTATTCCTCCTACTCACCTTTGAGCGGGTGTATCTGGATGAGCTGACACTTAGGAGGAATTCAGCAGTCACAGACTGCCTCCAGCTCAGACAGGTTCTTCAATTACTGTGTTTGTGTGGAATTTCTGGGATCCACAGGGGGATCTTAGTATCTCCGACTTTGTGAAGTAAAGCATTCAGCTTCTGCATCCAGCTCACCCTTCCAGCTCCATGTTGAATCCAGCTACAGAAATGTGCCCCTTTTTTTGGAGATATCTTTTTTTCTTTTTGTTTATCTTTTTTTTTCTGTTGGTGGGATTCCTTCTTTTGCCATTGTCACTGCTGTCTTCTCAGGCCTTATTTGTTTTATGAGAAGCACTGTGGGTGCCAAGGCAGCATTTTGGTTATTCGTATGGGCCATGCTTCTTTTGCAAATAGCAAAATTCTAGCAAATTCCAGACTCAGAAGTTCAAATACTGGATACCTTGTATGCAGAAGGATAATGAGCCTTACTATATCAAGTCCTTACCTTCTGTCTGATCTGTAGCACTCTTTCACGAAATTATACAGGCCTGATATGAAGTTCTTATATATTATGAAATTCACCAGTTCTCTGAAAAAAATTGCTCCAATTTACTTATCTTTGTAACTAAAACCTGTTTCATTTTGTCCCCATATTTTAGATTTAATTTTCAATATTTGAATCTAGTCTTCCCTGAATGATGTTTTTTGTGACTGATTAAGGCATTATCTTCAGTCGCAAATCTGTTTTTCATGTATTTAATTGATCAAATGGTTTGATGTTTGAATAAACTCACTAGTTCAAAATTCCTAACACCTGATATAAGGCACGCAGGTCAGAACGTAGGGGTGTTTGCAGATGCTGCCTATGCAAACAGGTTACACTGGGGTTTGAGTCGCTGGCGTTTTTGGGGGGGGGGTTTAGGGATGTGGGAGTGGGGGAGACTCCTTATAATCTATTGACAACCTATTGAAACTACTGATTCCTCAAATGAAAAGAATGTGAATCATCAATAATTTTTATAATTGTAATGTATTTTAGCTATTTCTGTGACTATTCTTTTGTTCGTTCAGTCAAGGACCAATCCTATGTCTGGGGTTCCCAAATCATTCTTGCAGTTTCTATTCACCAGAACACACTCTTTCATTTCCTGTTCAATGCTCTTTACAGCAGACACATTGTCTTCCACTCGGGGCTTATAAAATATATAAACTTATTTCAATGCACAAAACAGACTGGTTTTTATTATTGATTTATGACCTGCATTGTTAATTATCCCTTCAATATATGTTATCTCAAAGTTGTAGCAAGAACTTTTTTTTTCTTTTTGATAGACAATAAGTGCCTAGATAAACTCACCTGGAAATTTCTGTCAAGAGTAGTCAGAAAAAATCCCACAAGTAAACTGCTGATCAAAATTTTATTGCACTTATCCTTTTCTCCAGTGGTAGCACCACAGATGCTTTGACTTCTCAGTAAATATTACATAATCCAGAATTAATAAATCCTACAGTGCTCTCATTTCACCTAGTTTTACTTGCTCTGTAACAAGAAAAGCAACACACATAAAAGCATATTGTAAGAAGTTTTCTGAAATAAAAAAGTTATAGAAGAAACTTATAATGCATTACAAAAATACATTTCATTTATTCACTTCAGTTAAATCATTGATTCAATATTAAGTCTTTTTCAGCTACACTGCCAGCTGCCAGGAAGCTACAGGATATCTATGGGGATCCATTCAGATAGCCTTTGGGTTGGGATAAAAACTTTACCAGAATTACATTTATGGTTGGTACTGTTGTAAAGTTTTAACAATAGTAAACAGAGATATCAACCAACTCCTGTGAAACTATGTGTTTAAGTATAAGACTTTTCCAAGCAAAGCAAACTGGTGTTCCAAACAAAAAACAAACAAACAAACAAAAAGTAGTGTTTTGCAACAGTACGGAGCATTTTTCTCTTGGAGTCAGGACCATTTTATTAAGAATACACAAATCTTGAATTCTAAAGCTTTCCAAATTCTTTCTCTGCTTACCATCACAACTGTTAATGCCCACAATGACGAAGAAGACTGTTAAAACTATTGTAATCCACAAACAATCCTTTAAACTGGCATAAACTTAACTCATTTGAAGTTAATTTAAACCTGTGACAGAAAAAGACCTAGTCCAATACTTTTAAGACATTTTAGGCTCCCTTTTTATGAACATTGCTTATAAATATTTGCCTATCAATATCATTCTGGTTTATTCCATCACATTTTTACGCCATTGGAAAAATAGTCATTGCATAATTATGCTGGAAATACTTGCAACTCCTTATTTGTTTACTGACTTATTTTACTGTTCAAACAAGGCTATCACTACTACTACTAATGGTTATTAGATCACTACTTATAAAACTTGTTGAATAGACATAAAAATCTGGGAATAGATTATGTCATTCCAGTCTCTCTAATTCAAACTCTAAAGCTGTGAAAATAGACAATGTTCCAATGAAGCTATGCTAAACTACACTAGCTGTATCCAAAATTTCACAATACAATCATTTTTTCCCATCGAAGAAATAAAGTCTAACAAAATTAGGTGACACAGATCAAAATGAATTGCTGGTCTATTTTTGCTATACAGTGAGGTAAAGCAGCCATCAGCCCAGTTCAAATAACCACCTAACCCAGGTTTAGTACACTTTCTCTACAACCAAAACAGCTTTGTCTCTTTGGCTATCACAAAATAAGAAAATAAGAGTAAATAAGTGTCCTGGGTTGCAGTGTATTCTATTACCATCTTCATGAGCTGTTGAAACCAGGTGGGGTGGTGTTCCTTGCCTCCTGCCTCCAGACTATCTCCTGTTAATGGGCCAGCTGTTGAAACCAGGTGGGGCAGGGTTCCTTATCTCTCCCATGACCCATCCTCCCTTTAGGGGGATATCTTCTGTTCATTGGCCATCCAGTCTCACACATTATCCCATTGTGAGATGCTCCGCCCAGAGGGAGGAACCAAGCATTCCATCCTGGATATAAGCTGAGCTTTCGAACACCACAAGCAGCCCTTACCTGCTGGATTTCCAGAGGATGAGAGCTACCACTGGATCTTCAGGTGAAGACCAGACCCTTCTTCAGGATCACCACTTCAACAAGACCACTTCATCTGTACTGCTACCAACACCCTGGCTGACAGGGTGTCAGGTTGTATTCTGACTCTGTTAGTGGTTTCTTTTTTGTGCTATTTAATTTATTTATTTCTTTTTCTATTAAATTGTATTTCTGACTTAGAGTCTCTCAGTGGTTTGTTTTCAGACCAGCACAATAAGAAATGCTTATCTAAGTCCTTAAGTTTCAGAGGATAAGAGATATTTTGGATGACACCTTTTCTAAAATATCTTGGAAGAGTAAGAGAGGAAAAAGGCAAAATTGTAATTGCTTTTCACAGAATGAAAGCCTTTACCTTACCACTATTTCTGTTCCTCTGAAGTTAGGGAGAGTTTATCATTGTCTTTAATGGGAGAAGAGATGAGACAAGGCTTAGTAAGTCTGAAAACTCAACCTATAATCTTGTTTGACAGTGTAAATTACATTCTAACAGCTGGTACAGGGAGAAAAAAATCAGGCTGAAATGTGATTATGCTAATAAACAGGAATAATTTTGAGAATCTGTTGGGGCAAAAGGTGTTGGTGTTAGCAAAGAGTTACACAGAAAGCAACAGCAGCAGTGCCAGCAGCAGCATCCCTGGTCAGTGCGTACGTGAAACAGAACTGAACAGTGAGTTTGTACGTCAACATAGAACAGCACATCATCTCTGCCAGTCCATGAAGAAACTTGGAACAGCAGATGCTTCATGCTCTACCAGCTGTGGTTTTGGAGAGAACAGTAGAGGATGTCAAGAGGACCGATTTGTTGTGGAACTGTGATTAAGCCTGAGCGTTGTAACCAAGGGAGGCTCTTAGGGGTAAAGATGTATACTGATGCTTCCGAATAAAACTTTAGATTTGCTTGCATGTCTGCTGGTGGGTCTTGTGCCTTCATGTATCACAAAAATCAATAGAGAAAACCCTCCCAAGAACCAGGGAAACCATCAAGGTTGGAGTATAAATGTCTGGGAAAGATATAAAACTTATGAAAAGAAACAGTCAAGAAAATAGAAACTGTCAGAAAAAAAAGAAACAGAAAAACCATGTAAAAGAATAAAGTACAACATGTTTGTAAAAATGATCCAATACGTCGTGTCGCTCCCTCGAGCCACCCTCTCAGAGGGAATCTGCGGCCGTCCTGCAGCGTCCCTGGCCACCGGGGTTGGCCACTGCTGTCAGGAGCTGGCTGCTGTTTGAGCTGTGCTGTCCTTCCCGAGTGGGGAAGGGGGCTCGCAGCTGGTTACTGGGTTAGCGCCGGAGGCAAAGGAGGAGAGAAGGGCTCCCTGCTTGGGTTCCAGTAATGAGTTTATTGCCAGAGGGTCCAGGGGCAGGGAAGAGCAAAAATTAAGGAGGGTTCGGGGTTATAAAGGGTACAAATCAACCAATCACAAAACAGCAAATATCTGAGGGACAACCAGGGCAATAGGAAAGGAGGGAGGAGAGATTACATCAAATAAGGGTGAAGATTCCAGAACCTAATACATACGGAACAAGGGGATAAATATTCAACATAGAGGGGAAATACATGTAACTGTGACATAAGAAACAGGGGTCTGTCAGGAGATCACTCTAACTTTAATAGGGATTTTCCTCCTTAGAGTGCTCCCACCACTGAATGGGCAGAGTCCGATGTGCACCAGGGCTCCACAGCCCCTCAGAGGGTTGAGTCACCCCAACACCAATATACAAATCAAAGCAAAAGCTGATAGGATGGAGACCTAAAGAGAGTATTTTAAGCTTTCATTTCATAAGTCTTGAATGAAAAAGCTAACTAACACACTGAGGTAGAAAAGAATATCTGATACCACAGTCAGAATTCATTTTTTCGGAGAAAGAAAATTAAATTTTGCTCCCTTGCTGAGGAAGTGTCTCAAAACAAAACCAGAATTTTCTAAACAAGTATAATTCCTCTCACCTAATGTAGGATTGTAAAAGTGTAGCTAGTTTATGTTCATTGTTTCAGCTTTTCTTATAGTCAATATCTCGAAGTGAGCATGGTGAGGAAGTGAGTCATTCATCCCATCCATAACTAAGAAACTCAGAGGGTTTTCTTGGACTAAGGGGGTTCTTGACTCTGCCCCCCAATCTGATGCCTCTGAGCAATAAAGATGGTCTAGACAACTATGCTATTATTGAAAATTTTCTTTGACTAAGTGAAGGGTAGGTGAGATGAGCCTAATTCCTTTCCAAATTTTTACTTTCAAGAAATTTAGATGAGATCTCCAGATATGACATTTTAGAAATCAAATGATTGGACAACTGAAAAGAGGGAGTGGAAATTCATGGTCAGAGCTACAATTCACAAACACATTTTAAATTACTCTGGAAGTGAAGCAGATAGTAGCTCTATTATTTTTAATCTGTGAAGATATTTTATATAAGAATTCTCAGTTTAACTTGTCTTAGATTTTGTCCAATTAAGAACAGAGCTGAGCTTAATCTCAAGTGAAGATTTCAAAAACAAAAAGTAACTAGTGTTATCCCAGATATAAAGCCCTGAAAAAAAAAATAGAAAAAGAAAGAACATTTTCTTATCAGCTTACGGAAATTTTGCTAGTTTCTCCATGCAAATCTATTTCATCGACAAATGATCATTTCTCTTTATTGTGTTTTACAGGTGGTTTATCTTCTAGGTAATCAAAAATAAAAGTATTATAATTTGTAACTCTTTGTGGTTAATTATACATGCCTCTATGCCTCTATTTGCCTGGATGTTTATTCAGTTATAATCAAGGAGTTTTCATTGACTTTTAAAGGATATCTTAAAAAAAATAGACTACATGTATTTAACATTAAATATGTGAAATTTATAGCTATCCTCAACTCATAAAAAAATGAGTTTAAGCCACACAAAAATGGTGCAAAATGTCTTCTGCCTCCCTATATCATAGATTTTCCCATAGTAAAGATTTTTTTTTTTTTTGTTCAACCAAGTGTGTAGCTCTAGAGTTGTGGAAGGAATGAGCAGCATGAGGAACTGTGACCAGGAGATTTGCTGTTCTAAATGCACTAAAAAATTGCCACAAAGAAGACAATTTGGGAAACGAGGTATATCTAAATATTACTATGTATTTCTTACACATCCTGTATATTTTAACACAACCCTAAAATAAATCCAAAAATAATTTACTTCAAAAGATATGACATAAAAAATATGTGATCATAAGACAAATCACAGAATTGTCGAATATGCTGAGTTGGAAAGGCCCCATTAGGATCATCCAGTACAGCTCCTGGTCTTGCATGAGACAGGTCAAGAATCACACAATGGGTCCCAGAGTGTTGTCCAAATGCTTAAAAAATATTATTACCAGAGTGTTTCTTAGGACACTTCATATAATTTACCTTCCTTTCAAGCCTATGTGGATAAAAAGCTCTATAACTTTTAACAGCTTTGTGAGTTATATGTATGTATATATGCACATACACACATATGAACAGCCACAAGTATTCTAAAAATCTTTATTAGTTCTCAAACCTTTACATAAATGTTCAGCTAATATATAAGCCAGTTTTATTGTGCCCATGTGGCTATGACTAAGCTTGACTCATGACAATGACAAATATTTCCATAACAACTAACACAGTCTGAAATGGGAAAATGATAAAATGATGAAAAAAGTTTATCCAATCCAGCAACTTGACAAAATAAACCACAATGTGACAGAATGTTCATTTGCTTCTTATAATTCACTGAGTCCAGATTTGGCAGCTGTTGTCAACCTATGAGAAATTACATACAACCATCCCCAAACTTCTTTATCAGTAAGATTTAAGTAATCAGAGAGGGATTTTTTTCCCTATTGTCTGGACATCAGTTGGTATTTCTCACATTGCAGCACATTCTGGGTCAAAACAGGCTAGAGTTGAAATTCAAATAATGGAGCACACTGACTAGCCTTTTTCAAATCTCTTAGACCTACTAGAGAGTGCATGGAACAAAACAAAACAAAACCAAACCAGTAAACAGAACCTGAATTAGGGTGTGGTTTGGAGGATGAAATAAGCATCATGATAACACTTCTAAACACAGAAAGTTTTCTCTGCTTACAGCAGAGACCTTTCAAGGTCTCAGTCAAAGCCAAACAGATTTCTCAGAGCTCACTCTTGATGCTTCACTCCGAGATCCCAGTGCCATGTTCCTTCAGATGAGACTCAAGCCTAGAGTGCAGCGCAATATCTTCTCATACCATTGTTTTTGCTTCTTCTCTCTCAAGAAGTGAGAAGAGGATAAGGCACATCTAGATTAAATCAGGTCCAGTACAGACCAGAGAGCCATCCTACACCCATAGTTCAGGTATAGACATAAGGACCCTGCTATCTCCTGTCAGTTTTCCAAGCAAAGCACGACCTCATTCACTTGGGAATGCAGTGACCTCTGAGAAGTTGTGTGCGTTGGGAAAGAAGTAGATCACAGGTGAGCCACTCAGAACTTTTATTTGTACTTAAGAATGTGTTGAGATGCTTCTGAAGAGTCTGTGTTGTCCTTCCATCTGGTGGAAAAGGTGGCTGTATTACCAGGTTCTCATTTTGGAAAAGGAGATACCATGGCCATTGCATTTATTTTATACTCAGATATTTTCAGTGAAAACATTTCTCACAAAGTAAAGGCTGCCTGACTTTTCCTCCCATGATCCTTTCTAAGCCTGTCCAAATATCAAGATCTGGTATCTGTTCAGGGAAAATTTTGTGGACATGAGAAGGGGGAGTTGAAACATTTCAGACTGAATGAAATTACAATTATTGAACAAAACATTTCAATATTATATATTTCACTGCCACTTTTTGCAAACATCTAGCACAGAATTAGCTGTATCTAGGAAGCTGGCATCTGGCAGAGATGAGCTACTTATAGGGGTGTTTTTCATCATGCTACTAAAGCAGCTCTGATTTAGTCATAAAGAGCGATATCTAAATAGAAACTGGCATATGCAAAACAGATTTAAAAACAGAATTCTTTATAATAACTACTTCTCTTGGATATCAAAGTGAAGATTTGACCCAATAAGTGTCAAATACAGCAGGAGCTTATACATGAGAAGTGTCAGATCGACTGTTGCATGAAACCATGTACAGAAAGTGTCTTTGTTAAATCTCTCACATTCCATTTAATCACTTGGACTGTAGTCTCACATAAAAATAACAGAAAATTACATTGATTAATATTTTAAGATCTTAACATATGCTATGGTAAAATAGCAGTTCTTTCAAATAATATAGTAATTCTCATCTCTAGTGGCAGAAGAGATTTTCTGAAGTGTAAGTACTGACTCTGGTGAGGATGTTGCCAGCAGCTGGTACATTCCCAGATCCTTTCTTCTCACCATCTACAGCTGTGCATTTGTTGCTATTGGCCAGTGAGAAATACAGATGTTGTCTGAGAATTTCGAGAGGAAATAGGAAGCTGATTCCAACAACAAATGCAATTTATCATTTAATCATAGAATAATTGAGATTGGAAGGGGCCTCTGGAGGTCATCTTGTCCACCCCACCTGCTGAAACAGGATCAGTTAGAGCAGAGTGCCCAGGACATTGTCTAGACAGCTCTTGAAAATCTCCAAAGATGAAAACTCTACAGCCTAGGCAACATATGTCATTGCTCAGTCAACCTCACAGAAAAGAAGACATTAAATACATTTTATTTTGAAAGAGAGAGAGGCTTACTTCTTTATGTTAAATGTTTTATCCTTGCTAGGGTTAAAGAATTGGTTGCTTTTGGAAAGAGATCAAGGACAATCTCTAGTTTCAGAGACTGACTCAACTGATGACACTTTAAAATAGCAGTTCAGCAGTTGCTGCTGGAATTTCTTTGGGATTTATTTTAGTGGCAAAATGTACTCAGTTTTCATACACATATAATCAATATAGGATTTCAGTTATAGTTCAGCTTAAATTTAATGCATCATTATTTTACCTCCACTGATAATGATATAATACTGAATTGAATTAACATATGCAGCCTATCATTGCTATTAGATCCCAGAGAAAGCATCTCAGAGGAAGCTATAAAGAAACCTGAGTTTCCCACCCTGATCTATCTGTATTCTGCTCTTCTTACAGGTGTTCCCAGACAATGGCTCATACTTGCTGAAACACAGTTCTTGTGACATGTAATAATACTCAGCCTAAATCTGTACACAGATGACCTGCTCAACCATTACAGAGATGTTAACCATTAAAATACCTGCATTAGATGGGAATTTCCTTTATTCCCCATGCCTAATGAAAAAGAAATGAAAAAAAGACATGATCTCCTGTTGATTTTATTGTGTCTTGGATAATACTAACACACTCTTTAAGTCTCCATCATAACACGTGCAATGCCATCTGCATAAAAGGACGACATGGTATAAAATTTTTAATGAAATGTATATAACCCAGAAACATCTCATTACACTCAGCACCACATCAACTGAAACCTATGATGAAATTCCTATGCATTTCAGTGGAATTATGCTATTCCACACTCTTAGTGAATTGCTGGATGTTGGACTCTTAACAGGTTTAGTTTGTATCTAACCTGCTTAGTTACCCGCCCATGTTCTGAGACACAAAACACACATCCATAATAATGCTTAGCAGATAAATGATGTTAACTTATACCATTGAAAGGTCTTGAGAATGTAGTTTGTTACCTAGTTGGTACCGAAATTATACTTTGAAATATAGGTATCAGTTATGTATACAGATATATACAGATAGGTCTTAGAATGGAATAAAAAATTCTTGCTCTGTGCCATATCTGTAAGACCATAAATGTTAGTTTTGGAATAAGTAATTTGTAATAACTAACTTGGCAGATTTCTACTACCTATGTGACAGTCTCATCTTCAAGGTTTATTTAATGTCTATGGACATATAATGAAAGCATATATCAAACACAGACTGCTGGGGATTTTATTCAAGCTGACAACAAGTATTATTGTGGATAATAAGTGAATCCTGCTTTTTAGGATTGTATAAGGATCAGCATAGCACAGAGCCCCAGTATGTTAGGTCCTTTTCTTGGGGAAATACATGGGATTTTTTTCTAAACGGGCTTTAAGTTAAATAATTGAGACATAGGAAGAAGAAAAAAGAAAAAAGAAGAAAAAAGCAGACACAATAAATTATATGATGACTGGCAACAATGTTTTAATTCACATATCTAATAGGGTGGAGGATAGTTAGAACTAGTTGAAGATAGACTGAAAGAAAAGGAAAAAGGAAATGAGGGGAAGTTAAAGCAATGAAAAAGGGTAAAAGGGCAAATGTGGAAAATAAATTCTGAATGACATTGAAGATTAGAGCAAACAGCCAAATCAGATTAAATGAAAGTCTAGTCAAAACTATGCAGGGTTTTGAATGAATAAAAGTTCAAGCTTTGTTTGAGTCTGCAGCTAATATTAATAATGTTCCCTAGTGATCTTCTCAGCTGCCCTCAAGATCAGTGATAATACACTATTTTGCTATATTAAGGCTGGGACAACTTTCAAGATTCATCTTTATTTAGCAGTTTTTCTCCAAACAATGATTAGATGTCTGTGCTGTCATTTAGTTTAAAGGAGTCATGAATTCCAATATAGTAGGGTATTGAAAAATTAAATGAAGATGCCCATAGCTACATTGCACTACATAGCACATTTTTATTAACAATGTTGGCCTTTCACAGACGAACAATCAGAAATTTACCAGGTAAGCATTACATGAGAGGTTGTCTTAATTACATTTTTTTTTTCTCTCCAGAATACATGACAGAATATTTTTTTTATTTTGGATAGTCAAATATGTGATTAATGTTGCAACAGATTAAGTTATCAATTGTGAAAAATTTATCACTATCTTGTTTGTCAAGTCCTTGAATTCTACATATTGAGTTAAGAATAATCCTTTACTTGAATAAGCAGAATGTGTTTTTATTTTTATTTTTGTTGTTATTATTATTATGATCATCATTATTATTATTATTATTACTACTACTACTTTTGTTCATAGAATACAAGAAACTAGATATTATCTGGACAAACAGCAATGTTTGAAATGCTACAGGCCGAAGCACATACACATATCTGTCAGAAGGAAAAAATATGTTTCGTAGAATACCTATAACTTCTGAGAACAGCTAGTGAACAGAGGCTGGCAGTTCTTTGTTTTTCCCAGGCAGAAGGTTTAGAATATGATTCAGTTTTCAGTTAGACAAAGAGGCTCATTTAAATCCCATGGTAGAAGTGGATACTAGAGTGCATAATGCCCTGGACTCTAATGATGATATTTTCAAGCGTTACTCTGTAATCACTGTAGGGCAAACAACTCTTCCTCTTAAATGAGCCTCTTAGCCGAGAAAGATCAGGAGCATGCGCCCTCTTCCCCACAGTATGTCTTGTTGCTCTTGTGGGATGTTTTAAAAGACTATTTCCTTTAAATTGCCTCACTATTTATTTACACATTCACCGGTAGTACTAAAAGTTTATCCCCTTCTTGTCAAACTGCGTAATTGTTTCAAGCCTCCCCAAGCTCTTTGGATCCAATGACTGGTTTCAAATAGTCCGTAAATATTTTCTTCAGCTTCTTTAAAAAATAATCTTATTCTCTGCCAAAAGTTTTAGAATAGTACCGTGTGAAGAACATATACAGAGGCAGGAGACAACAGTTGCTTTCTCAGATTGAAATTGGTTCTGAAAGTTTTCAATCAAAGTATTTATACAAGCTGTGTTATGCTGGGAATTTTTTCAAATTCCTGTAAATTGCTATATACCAAATGCTAGGGAGTTTCTAAAATACTGCTTCAGCCTCACCTTCTGTGTAGCTGCCAGATAAAAACTTAAACCTCTGTGGCTCTGTGTTCCCAAAAGTGCTGATGAATGAGAGCTTTTCTGCAACGAGACTGATGGGGTGCCGCTGGGGATACAGGAAAGAGTCTGGGAGGGAAAAATATTACCTGTCTATTATTTCTTTGTATAGGCCATTGAAATAAATTGTAACACTTATAGATATGTACAATAAACAGCCACCAAAAAGGTATGTTGAAGGAAAATATTATTTTTTAAAATGTGATTTTGTTTGGCTGATGTTTTCTTAGGAGAGCACTGGAGCCTTGTGGAATGTATTTTGTTTTTATTCATGAGAAACTGAATTAGGCAATGGGTCTGTTTCATTAAACTGGTCTGTTTCAACATTCTTTATTTTTCTATACTGAAAAAGATTTTACTAGTTTGATTCCTCAAAAATGTATTCCAGACATACGTATCATTTAGTGACTTACCTTAGTTGATTTCAGTATGCAATATACAGAATAAGCTTAATCTTCCTAGTGATTTTGAGTTCCTTATTTTTAAATACTAATGAAAAATGCATATTATTTTCAATGTATTCAACCCTTTTCCTAGCTAGTGTTCCTTTAAGTCTTAACTAAGAACTAGAGAGAGTGCTTTATGGGGCACTAACAAAAAATTACAAGGAAAATTAAAACTAATATTCGAGTTATGAATATGGAAATATTTTAAAAACTCAATTTAACAATCACAGAGAAGAGCCCACTGAAAATTAGGTCTCTGTCCTGATAAATTTTGAGACTTCAGTAAGGTTTCCTTCTGTTAAAGATCAAAATGAAAAGAAAAATAAAAAAGGGAATTAATTGCAAATATTTAATTTCCCTAGCTGCGAATGTTTCATGATGTCATTTTAAAATTTTATATATAACTAGACAGTACTTAAAATTTTTATTGTGACAGGAGAATCTTTTCATTGAAATAAGTCTGAAAAATGTAACCTAACTGGGACATGTTGAAAGAGGACCTGCTGCTCGCCAAGGCCAAGCCCATCAGCAGTGGTGGTAGGGCTTCTGGGATAACAGATTTAAGAAAGGGAAGAAGTTGCTGCATTTCAATTTCCACAGCATTTGCAGGTGGAGAAAGGATTGAGAATATAGGAGAGCAACAACTTTGCAGACACCAAGGTCAGTTAAGGAGGGGGAGGATGTGCTCCAGGTGCTGGAGCTGAGATTCCCCTGCAGCCCCTGGTGCAGCCCATGGAGAGGCAGCTGTGCCCCTGCCGCCCATGGAGGTCCATGAGGGAGCAGAGATCCACCTGCTGCGCATGGAGGACAACACACCAGAGCAGGTGGATGCCCAAAGGATGCTGTGACCCTGTGGAGAGCCTGCACTGGAGCAGGTTCCTGGCAGGAGTTGTGTCCCAATGGAAAGAGGAGCCCACGCTGGAGCAGGTTTGCTGGCAGGACTTGTGACCCCACGGGGGACTCTCACTGGGGCAGCCTGTTACTGAAGTGCACCTTGTGGAATGGACCCCGCGATGGAACTGTTTACG
The DNA here is from genome assembly GCA_013398855.1 of Mohoua ochrocephala. Taxonomy (NCBI): domain Eukaryota; kingdom Metazoa; phylum Chordata; class Aves; order Passeriformes; family Acanthizidae; genus Mohoua; species Mohoua ochrocephala. Next base: position 25,748 of record VZTA01018998.1, read on the forward strand.
AAGAACTGCAGTTTGTGGGAAAGACTCACCTTGGAGAAGGTCATGGATCACTGTCTCCCATGATGGGGACTCCACAGTGGAGCAGGGGCAGAGTGTGAGGAGTTCTCTCCCAGAGAAGAAAGGAGAAGCAGACACAACTTGTGATAGATGAAGCGGCTGCATCCTCTACTCCCCATACTCCTGTGCCACTGGCAGGGAGGAGGTAGTGAAGTTAAACCCCAGAAGAAGGAGGGTGGAGTTGGGAGAGGGAGAACATGCTTATAAGATTTTTTTTTTCTTTTTCATTCTCCTGCTCTGATTTGGTTGGTAATAAATTAAAATAATTTCCCCAAAGAGAGTCTGTTTTGCCCGTGATGGCAACTGGTGAGTGAACTCTCCTTGCCCTTAGCTCAACCCACAAGCCTTTCATTATATTTTCTCTCCTCTGTCCAGTTGAGGAAGGCAGTGATAGCAGCTTTAGTGGGCCTTTAGCCTCTGAGCTTCCAGCCAGGGTCAACCTACCACAGTATGTTATCAAAAACATATAAGTAAACTTATCAAATATTACAACTCTGATGATAAGAACCAGAATTCCCAACAAGAAACCCAAGATGAATATGCTGAGCACAACTAAAACCAAAGTCCTTTCCTTGTGGTTTAAGGTCAGAAACATGACATCAGTATATTCTTGATACAAAAACAAAAGGACAAACCTTACTTTTTATCTAGCACCTTCACTTCTGAGACATTGGCACCAATCCAGTACTCACTGGTCTCATTTTTCTTACTGCAGACCCATTCATTTTGTTCAATATTCACTTCATCTAATCTGACAAGCAAACTTCTCTCCAAGGGACAGCAGAGAATTAACTTTCTAACTCAGTAAGGGCACACATTCAGAGCTGTAAGGAAAACAATAAGTGCTGGTTAGGGGATGGGTCATAAAAACTTCCCAAAAAAACCCAAATAGGCAATATTCCCATGGCCTGCTATCAGAGGAAGGCTAAGAGCAGTATTTTGCCAAATAGAGCAGCAAGTGTAATAAAATATCACAGGATAAGCTGAATTGGAAGGGACCCATAATGATCAAGTCCAACTCCTGGACCTGCACAGCAGCATTCCCAAGAGTCACATCATGTGCCTGACAATATTGTCCAAACGCCCCTTCAGCTCTGGCAGACTTGGTGCTGTGACCACTTCCCTGGGGAGCCTGTTCCAGTGCCCAGCCACCCTCTCGGTGAAGAACCCTTTTCTAATATCCAAACTAAATTCCACCTGACAGCTTCAGGCTGTTCCCTCATGTCCTGTCCCTGGTTACCAGAGAGAAGAGATCAGTGCCTGCCCTTCCCCTCCTGAGGAGGTTGCAGACTGCAATGAGGTCTCCCCTCAGTCTCCTCTTCTCCAGGCTGAACAGACCAAGTGACCTCAGCCACTCCTCATTCAGCTTCACCTCAAAACACTTCATAATCTTCATTGCCCTCATTTGGACAGTCTCTAATTGCTTAATATCTTTCTTGTATTGTTGTGCCCAGAACTGCCCCCAGCACTGGAGATGAGGCCGCCCCAGTGCAGAGCAGAGCGGGACAATCCCCTCCCTTGCCTGGCTGGCGATGCTGTGCCTGATGCACCCCAGGACACATTTGGCCCTCCTGGCTGCCAGGGCACTGCTGACTCATCTTCAACTTGCCATCAACCAGGACCCCCGGGTCCTTATCCCTGGCACTGCTTTCCAGCGTCTCATTCCCCAGTCTGTCTGTACATCCAGGGTTGCCCCATCCCAGGTGCAGAATCCGGCACTTTCCCTTGTTCTTCTTCATATGGTTGGTGATTGCCCAGCCCTCTAATTCATCAAGGTCTCTCTGCAGGGCCTCCCTGCCTCTGAGGGAGTCAACAGCTCCTCCCAGTTTTGTATCTGCAAACTTGCTCAGTGTCCCTTCCTCTCCCACATCCAGGTAGTTTATGAAGATGTTAAAGAGCACAGGGCCTAAGCTGGAGCACTATGGAACCCTACTAGTGACAGGTCCCCAGTCTGATGTCACCCCATTCACTGTAACCTTTTGTGAGCCAGTTGCTCACCCATCACATGCTGTGTTAATCCAGCAGTAGGCTGGATATTTTATTCAGAAGGATTCTGTGAGAGACAGCATTCAAAGCTTTACTGAAATCTGTAAAGATTGCATCAACTAGCTTCCCTTGATCAGCCAGGTGGGTTACCTTGTCATAAAAGGAAATCAGGTTTGACAAACAGGACTTTCCTCTCACGAAGTCGTGCTGGTTGTGATCAATGACTGTGTTCTATTTCAGGTGTTTTTCAATATGTCCCAGAATAATCTTCTCCATGACTTTAGCAGGCACTGAAGGGAGACTGACAGGCCTGTAGTTTCCAGGGTCCTCCTTCTTGCTGTTCTTGAAAATCAGCACAACATGTGTCAGTTTCCAGTCAGCTGGGACCTTTCTGGATTTCTAAGACCGCGCAAAAATCATCAAGAGAGGTTTTGTGATGACATCAGCCAGCTCCTTGAGGATTCTTGGATGAATCCCATCAGGCCCCCATAGATTTGTAGAAGTTTAGACGGAGCAGGAGATCCTGCACAATTTCAGGGTCCTCTGTGAGCTGATCATATGCCACAAGATATATACAAAAAGATGTAGTCAATGCTCCTGTCATCCATTATTCAAACACAACTAGAATTTCACCTGTATGTCTGTGATGATAGATTTAATTATTTTCTAGAATAAACATTACATTTTGAAGCCCCTGTCCTATGCTCAATTTTTCTTTTGGTATTTTAACACAGTTGGCGCACACCTCTCAATACTTCAAAGGGGATTATTATGTAACAATGATTTTCATCTTTCCTTTCTCTCCAGAGAAAATCAACTGAATCTAACCATGAAGATGGTTAGACAGGCAAATGTAAATATAATCTGTGGCCTCTTAAGAAGTTTTTTATTTTTCAGCTGTTAAAGACTATCTCTTAAATAAGAATCCATCAGAAACAGGAGGTGTTAGTGGTACTGCTCTGAGCAGCTCCCGCATAAAAACCAAGAGCAGAACCTCTGGGAAGACTCTTTGCACCATCTGCCACCAGCTTCAGTCCAAAGAAAATAACCATTCTTGTTCTGAGATCCCTCTGTGGACATCAGTGTGCATGTGAGCCTTCTCTGACTTTATCCATTCCTGGTTTGTGCCACAAAGGTGAGGAGGAGATGCACAGCACCACACGAACCCTACCATCCAGTGCTGGACAATTCTAAAAAGCAGCAGCTGCTGGCGCCCACGGAATCACAGTGGGAATGGGTATCTGATCGCAGGGGTACTCCTCTCCTGAAACAGCTTGAGCTGGAACAAGAAAGGGGTGATTTATGCTGTTACAGAATGAAGGAAATGTTCTCACACAATTAGAAGCTGTCTCAATAAGCCAGTGCCAGCTAGCAGCTGCGAAGCAGTAAGATCCCTCTTAGCTCTAAGTGACTGTTTCAAAGCTAAGTAAAGCATGTTGTCTCAAACTACCTACAGTGGCAATTTGAACTAATGTTTAATTTTGCCATGAAATGGACTGTGAGTGCTCAAAGAGCCAGGAAACAGCTGAGAAGCAGTTCAAAAAGCTGTTCAAGCCATTCATCCTCTGTGCCTCTCAGCAGTCAGTTACTGTCTGCTGGTTCAGAAGTGGTGTGCGAGTGCTACCCATATAAATGAATTTAATATGGATAAACATGTCAAGTCTATGACAAGTTCGGGATTAAGCTAATTATATCTCACTGGAGATCAAGCCAAATTTTCACTGGAAAAATCCAGTTCAATCAACCATTAATATCCCGTCTGAAATAATTTACGTTCAGGAAAGTTTCACAAAAAAACAGGTGAATGAGATTTGTTGCAGAACACAGCCTAGTAAGGCCCAGAGACACTCATATTTCATAAAAGTTTTTAACAGCATAGAAAAAGCATATCTATCTCCCCAGATTTATTCTTTTTATGCAGTTATGTTTGTCCCATTCAGGCAAAGAGAAATACCAAAACACTAATAAATAAATACATTCCAAAAGGAAAACCAAAATGTATTGACCCTAAAGTTTCTAAAAAGCAAACAACTTTGTATAAGAGCTCTGTAGAGCCGTAAATGAAACCTTTTGACAGAAATGACGTAATATTCTGTGATGGGTTTACCTGGGCTGGCTGCCAGAAGTTCACCTACCTGCTGTCTCTCTCCACCCTCTCAAAAGGAAAGGGGGAGACATTAAGATGGAAAAAGTCATAGGTTGAGATAAAGACAAGAAGATAATTTACCACTGACTACCAACATGAGCAATCAGCCTTTTCTTGGGGAAAAATTAATTTGATTAATTGCTAATTAAAAATATATTTCAATGCTGAGAATCAAACCTTAAAAACATCATTCCTTCAATCCCAATCTCCCTCCTTTCCAGGCTCAACTACATTTCTTCATTTCTGGCTCCATCAACTCTCCTTGGAGGGAGATGGGAAGTGGGATCAGTCCACATCTGTTCTCTGTTTCTCCTTCCCCTGCTCTAGCAGGGGCTGCAGTCCTTTAGGACAAACCAAGACCAGCATGGACTCTCCATGGGCCTCAGACCCTGCAAGAAATATCCACCTGCTCCAGCACAGGGTCCGCTACAAGCTACAGTGTAAACATCTGCTCCACTCTACCATCTCCATGGGCTGCTGGGCAATCTCTGTTCTACTGCCTGGGGAAACTCCTTCCCTTGATTTTTTTCTGGCCTTGGTGCTCGCACAGTTATTTTTCACTTTTTTTCTTATTCCTCATTGCTTGCTCTGCATTTTGCTCTCACTTAAGTACATTATCCTGGAGGTGCTAGTGAGGTCCCGTTGGAGCTGGCTGGGTCCAGCACAGGGCAGCCCTGACTTGCCCTCACAGAGGCTGCCCCTCAGCCCCCCTGCCAGTACCTGGGCACCAGCACCACGGTACACCATTACAGAATGATTGTGGTTTCACCCCTACTCTTCACACCTCAGAAACCATAATGAGCATTCAAGTGTGCCATCCAACATGGGTAATTAAAAGAGAAATACTGGCTACCTCCACTTCACAAAACACCCAAGTGATTGGTGGATTAAGGTACTTTCGTGGCCTCACGGACTTAATTTGCAGTTTGAAGGAAAAGAAGGGATTGGATCTGGAACTGCACCATGTTTTACTTGCTCTGCTAATCAACTGTCCCATTAGGAACATAGAGAGAAGACCACCTTCTTCAGTGACTGTGTCTTTATAAAGGGGCTTCTTTTTAAGTCTGTACAGGATAATCTGTGTTATTCTGTTGAAAGTTCAGATGTTCTAAGGCTTAAATGGAAGGGTTTTTTAAGACAGAAATCAGACATCCATTGCTTAGTCAATGACCAGAACAAGTGGTCCAAATAAATATGAGAACAAAGTTTTCATTCATTCTTGCTTAATTAATCACTATATTTGATTAATTAAATCAATTAATAAGTGCATCTAGACTATGATGAAAATGAAGTGCATAAACATGGTTGCAGTGCCTATGAAAGATGATGGTTGCCTTAACAATGGTTCATTTAATCTCAAAACTGCTGCTTTTTCATGTTTTTTTCAAGAAAAGCAGAACCTAACTTCAGAAGATTTGTATTAACGATAAGATCGCTGATGTCATTTGTTCTATAAATATAACATCAGGCAGTGAGACAGTTTTTTTACTTATATGCCATGCACTGAATGTACTCTCAGTAGACCCATATGTGTTTGGTCCATGAATTTTCTGAATCTCTACAAGTTCATTGCATTAGCCCCCCACCACCAACCCTCAAGTGTTCATAAAAAAAAAAAAAAAGCTCCAAAAGACCCCACAAAACTAAATTAACAAGAACCCAAACAAACAAACAAAAAAACCCCAAGAAAAGCAAAACAAAACAAAACAAAACACCAACCCAAAGAATACATTTTTGGCCATTGAATTGAAGTTTAAAAACTAAAAATTTTAAGGCTGGAATACACCATGTTGGTGTAAGTGGGACATTTTTACTTCCATTATATGTACCCTTTAAAGACTCTGATAACCTGCCATGTAAATTAATTTGTTTCTAAAAACAGCAGGACAAAGGCTCTGATGTTTCCAGGTCATTTACAGGAGTCTAGCAAGAAGATATAACAAGAGAACAACAACAACAATAATAATAGTGTGAGTGCCAGCTCTTTCACTGGAAAGAAATGATTGGAGTTTTACTTGAAAAATTTCTAGTTTTTCCATAAATATAAATATAAATATAATCAATCCTAAAGCAAGAAAGTAGATAGTCTGTATACGCAATACATGTTTTATATATGAGTAAAGAAACAATCAGTGGCTGGGTATAGTTGTTTTTTTCTAAAATCCATTGTGTTACATGTATTTAGAAGATGAAATACTTTTTGGCTTGGATCAAGACCAAATGTGAGTATCAAAAAAATAAAAGAGGAAGAATGAGTTTTTAATGCTTGCTTGCTATTTCATGGAAAGATTGCTGATCAGATTAATAATGTCCTTAACAAAAAGCAGCAATGCACTACATCATTACTGACAGAAGTTTTTTAAATCTTAGAACAGTGAGAATGCAAAAATCTAATATTGGTCATTTTTCAGTTTTGTGACAACCTGCTGAAATCTATGTTGCCATTTGTTTGATTTCTCTGGCAACCACAATCTGATATATTATTACAACTGAACTCCTACTCTCTATTACTTCCAGTTGCATTATACTAATATTCTCTTTCAAAGTAATGGAAATTCTTTGAATATGGATCTAGGCAATGGTTTGGCTGAAAGTAGAGGAAGCTGAAATTAAATATGTGAATTCTAAAATTTAATTAAAATAGAGAGACCAATCTGACACGGAAACAGTCTTGCAAAAGGGTGAGAAAAGTGACTTTGCACTTTAGAGGAAGACTGAAATCTCTTTAATAGAAAATATGTTTGGTGCAACCACTTGTTCTTGGCCTTGATGCTGGAATAGTAATAAAAAGTACTCAGACTGTTTTACATAGGAAGCTAGCCAAACATACTTAGGCTTAAGTAGCTCTCAAACAGAAATTACTCTTCATTGCCGTTTTCATGGGGTTAATATTTGCCCACAAATATTCTGTCAGAAAAGCAGATCACCACATTTAACTTAGGATTTCTATCATTATTCACAGAACAAACTGCTGTGCCTTTTGCTCTCATAGGTGGATCTGCATATGAGAGCAATTGTGCTATATGCTCTCATGGAAACCTCAATACTCCAGGTAAATTTACAAGCTACAGTTTGCATAGTGAATGTGCAGGATCAGGTCTCTGATGAGGGTTTTGTTTTGCTCTTTTTCTTTACCATTTAATCATGCTGATGTGAATTGAGCAGGTGAGATTAATTCTAAGTGAAATCAATGGCATTGTATGAGGCATAACATGTTGACAACTCTGAGATATCCTCTATGGTTCAGTGTGTCCATTCTCTTCACAATATTGACTAAAGAAAAAACGGGTTCCCCACACATAAAAATACATACTTAATCCTGCTACAGGTCGAGGAAGACAAAATAGTCAAAAAGCCCAACGAAAATTTGCAACCATTTCTAAATGATGACCAAATTCAGCAGAATAGTTGTATTTAGGCAGTTGTCTAATGCATCGAGATTATCCTATTTTTTATACCAAGCCTTTTATGTTCCAAAGTGTTGTACATACACTTCCTATATAGGAAATTATTAGTCAACAAAACCATCAGAAAAGGAAGTGTTATTGCAATGAGAACATTTATATGATAAAAATGGTGCTAGGGGAAATTATTCTATTTTTTAATATATTGGGATGGCAGAGATTCCATGTCTCTTGCTACATATTTCAGTGGTTCCTTTTTAAAAAAAACAGGAGTGAGGACCCCTTCCACAGTCCTTGATATAACAAGGTGACCTAACAGAGTATCAAAGGTAGAAAAGCTATTGAAAGAAAAATCTGATCAGAAAAGAATAGAAATAAAAGATGAACATTGAAACTGATAACAAAATCCTTTTTTTTTTTTTTTCTCAAAGTGAGAGAGTCCCATTACATTCTAGTTTCCAACCATTACTGAGATGAAACAGGAGAAAAAAGTACCTGACATTTCAAATGGCTGCCCACAAGAAAACTCAAAAAACTTTAACTGAATTGGAATGGCACTAGTAGTGCCCTGGCCACATCTGCCTTACTGAGAATTTAGGGGTACTAAGTCACGTAAATTATGATCTAGAAAATAGAAAATTTAGGGAAAGAGATTCCACTCTGCTTTTCCTGTGAATTTATAACCTGAGCAAAAAATAAGACAAATGTTTCTTACTGAAGATTCAGGACAGAGGAAATCACCTCAGCTCAAAACCCTTTAGATACTTAAGAATGAGATTACCAAAAATCAAGTCATCGGTCTTTTAATTTATGCTCCCAGGCATTTACTGTAGTTTTTTTAGCTCTAACATCACAGTGAAAATAAATGCAAGTTTCAACCATAAACGCCTTTACTATTTGCAAATTATCCTTAATTTTCATCTACACCGAGACACTTAAACCCAGTAGGTGACCTCAAGCTGCAGTGACTTGAGTCCATCCCACACAAAATACCATTGGAGTTGCTTTCTTCAGTCATTCACCACTGTCATTGCGTAGTTGATTGCCTATAAAAAGGTCTTCTAATTCCATCCAGTTAATCCTGGAACTGATAAAGTACATTGAATTACAATATACCTCCAGAATAAAAGTCTCCAGACTTGAATAGGAAAAGGAATAAGTGAGAAGACTTTTTCCTTTAATATGATGTCTTTTCCTTTATTTGTGTTTAAAAAGAAAAGAAAAAGAAAGTATTTTATTCATCATTACAATTCTTCTGGCTTCTGCTTCTGGCTCTTTTGCTTTCGTCACTTGATTAATGCATCTTTTTTATTCAATTCTTGCGTAGGGACATGAAGATACAAAAATTCATACACTTCTGATCCTTTTTAAAATCAAGGATAAAGAAAGTTACAGGGAAAAGGATTCTGCCAATAGGCAGAGTGACAATAATTGTTTCCTCAATTCCTAGCCCTTGGTTTGAAATGATCAGAAACTCTGTTTTGTTTCATTTCCCAAATGTTGGTACAAAAGCCTGAAAGAAGACACAAAGAATCACATTATTGATGTCTCCCTAGGGATCACCTCCATTTATATGGAGACTGGTAAAATTAACCAAGGGAAAAATAAGTAGAAAAGGCAACAAAGAATGGAACGGGGGAAAAAAAATCAGAAAAAATGCAGTGACAAACATGTAGAAATTTATTAATTTTACAAAGAGAATAATTTGACATACTGACAAAAAAGCCAGTCATGTCCTTTACATTGAACAAAATTATTACTGCCACCAAAATATAATTTGTCTCCAGTAAAACAGAAAAGTGAGGGAAAACAAAGCCTCAGTCTGTGTAGAATGGAGATGATCTTCAAATAAAACCTACAGATTTGTCATTGTTCAAGGTCCCACAAAAATCCACATATTCGGCAATACTTTTAAGAGATATTTAATTAAATATACGTCTTAAAAATCTGTACGCATAGATACCTAGACTACCTTAAGACCTTGAGAGACATTAATAATTGCTTAAAAAAAGAAGCTAAGGAAAAGCACCAGATAGATAAGATTCAACTTCAACTGCATTGCACATGAAAGTGCAGGCTTATGATTTCTGCACAGAATTTGGAATCAAAAAACTTCCTAACCAGGAAATGTTTGCTTCCTGGTAAAAAAAATTTGAAACTTAATTAATAAGAGCAGGCTATGGCTTCTCTGTGTGCTGAGCTTGCTCAATATGCCAGAGAAATATGTATGCAATAAAAGTAATGTGGTGGTAAAACTGCCCCCACGGTAATGAATACAATTGTATTTTACATTTCTTCTAAGACCATTTACCTCTATAAATGTATTATTATGAGACTTTTCAGTATTTAAATTTCATCTTAGCTGCAGAAGCATTTCACATTGGAGGTAAACTCAAACCTAAATACTCAATACTTCAGAATAGTTGATTTGAGGATTTTTCTTAGTTATCTTTACCTGTATTACGAATCCTAATCATCAAAGGAAACCAGAATACGCCTGAAGAAGTACATGTATTCGTAAATAGAATTTGATAAGAAAATCTTGTTTGTAATGTATGATTTACCATGTTAATTAGAGGAAACCTTATGCCATTATGCATTTCTACCCAAACTAACATAGTAGAAGGAGGACCAAATAAATACTATCTGTTTATGGATCAGACTGGTTTTTTAAAGAGCTCAAGTCTGATAACTGTTATTTAGCTGCCAAATATGTGACCATCTCTTCAGATAAGCCTGTCTCCAACACTTCCTTCTGCCCTCTCCCAGGTAGAAGCTCCCTGGGGGAGCCATTAGGGAACTGTGATTTTTTCAAAAACCCCACTCTCCATTGCTCACAGCAATAGCCACAATGTGTTCATTTTTCCACACAAAGGGGTGGTCCTGGCCCTGAAAATGTCACATGTCCAGAGCAGATGCATGTCAAAAGTACACAGAAACTGGGGAAAGGACAAGATGTGGAAGATGTTTACACCACCTAATTGCAATTTGTCTGGACACTTGAACTGACAATCTAGGGTTAAGCTCACACTTTGCTCAGACTGGGTTTAAGCCTAAAATTGGACTCCTCTAGACTTCTGATTTGCCAGTCATGCAACCATTCAAGGAGGTCTCACACAACACATGGTAGTTAACAACCCCAAAGGTAATTCTTCCTTTCTACCGGAGACTTTGGTGAGCCAGGAAAATTTTGTTTTCAGTGGAAAATATACACTGTTAACTCTCTCTTAGATGGAACTGGAAAAGAAAGCTTCAGCTAGTCCTTCTCTAAGCTCCTGCTTCCCAGCTGAATCCAGAGCTCAAATTACAGTAGCGTGGGTTGGTTTTTTTTTTCTTTCCTAAAAGGCAGAACCAATCAGCAGTCACCATAGCAATTCCATGTGTCTCTGTTTAATAATTCATTCTCATCTCATCCATAAACTGATAACTAGCATCAAGGAATGCTCAGAAGCTGTTTACTAGTTAGTCCTTCAGTCCAGTGATTTTGAGAACAAAGCCTTCTAAAAGTGTGCATGCCTGAACTGGGATTCATCATCAGACCAGCTGTGTCAATACGACACTTATGAGACTCTAGGGATGTTGACTGGCTTAATCCTTATTACAATCTATTCCTTTTGCAGATTTCTTTAAACTTCAATAATTTCAGTAACCTTGCTTGCAATGGTATCCATACACAATTATACTAGCACAACTGAGTGAACAATGAAATGCAGCATGTGGCAAGAGCTTTTTAAATCAGCTTTGTCATACCACTAGCACACTGAGAAACTCAGCTGTGACTCATCTTTTTGAGCAGCATATTAATGCTCAGCAGCTTAGCACTTCTGATTGGAGGTCCCCCCCTACAGATCTGAAGTTCTTACCTGAAGAGTCATTGTTAAGGATGGAAGTGTTATTATCAAAGTGAGTGAACCTAGGGTGTCTGATGGATCTCAATCAGGAAAAAACACCTAACTTCTTCATCTTATACCAATGACTGAACCTGAAATTGCAAGTATGTAAATATTCATGATCTTTAGTTAGATTTTTCCAGAAAACAGAATCCCATATTCCCTATAAAAGATCTTTCCATCTTAATTTCAGAAACGAGATGCTCAGAAATTATGGGTACAATATTGGTCATCACAGCATGATTCATCACTTGTTTATAGGGTACAGGGTTCTACCCTGTGTCCTTAAAGTTCCTTTTTTGTCAAAGTACTATTTAACTACTTGGCATCAGCTACATATGTTACATATAGCTGTTCTGCAGAATATATGCTAATATCAACCAGTTGAAAAGAAGTCATTACAGTCTACTATCAGTAGGCTAAATTAGATATTAGGGAGGAATTGAATAAAAAAACTTGCCCCAATTAAGTAGAGTATACTGCAATCATATTTTACATTTATACAGCACTTTACATTTGGCGTTTGACCAATTAGGCTGAGAGAGCCATGCTAAATCACAGCAGGCCCCTTGGAAAAAGGGCAGCAGCTAACTGTCAAGTTATTCCACTTCACAGTGGGAAACTTTTCACAACAACAGTGGGCAAAATCCTATTCTCACAATATGTAACAGACATTTTTCAGATTTTGAAGAAAAACTACATGGCTCCAGAATTACATTGATATCAATGCTCTTCAATAGCCTCAGCATTTTATCCATTATGGTGTTTATTCTGTCTAAATACAGCCTAGAGTGCCTATAATGGGATTAAAAGCCAAACTGTCTGGCTCAAATTTGAAGGGACTCTAAATACTTTAAACCTGGTATTTAAACTAGTTACACATCTCCAATAGAATACAAAGATTTTGTGGCTGCACTCATCACGGTTTTATTAAAATACTTCAAAAAGACTCTGTCTGCAAAAAATGTATCCTCTTCCACCTTTTCTGTATTAAATCTTTGAGGATTTTCCTGTTTACTCAGTCAAAAGTAGCAAAGTTCAACATCTAGTTATCAAAAGAATGAATCCCTCAATCTATAGATATGTGTGCTCACTTTATGTCCCTTTAACTGGGATACAATGACAGTCATGGTTTTAAGATGTGTCATTGCACAAAATAATGTGTTTCACCCAGTTATGGAATTGCCAAACAGTAAAGGTATTTGAGAAATTGTTTTGTCAACAAAGCATATTGTCTACCAGGAATATATGGAAGAAAATAAAAGAATCACTCCATCTTATTTTCCTTTTTTCCTTTTTTGTTTTTTTATTTCTAAGTCACACAAGTACTCAATGAACTCAGCGAAATCGGAAAGGGTTAATTGCTATGGTCAGTAAACTGAAGCCACTGCAGGTGTGAGGTTTAATTGAAAGGCAGATGCACAAAGACAGCAGGTAGAGATGGAAATTAGGTTAGGAAAGGAGCAGGGCAAGGTGAATGCAGAATTCTGAAACCTAAATAAAACCAAACACATTTAAACAATGTTTTGCTGCGGTCCATTCTTCATAAATTATGTCAGGTGGTTTGTATTTGGGACGAAGGTCATGATTTTGCAGTATCTGTTCTCTAATAACTTCAAGTATTCTTCTCCAGTTATTCACCTTTTTTGCAAAAAAAAAAAAAAAAAAATTTCCCACGAGAATTGGGAGTATATTCTCATTTGAAGCTGCTGTTTGGCATCTATAAGGGGGTATTTTTATTTGCACCCTAGATGACTTAATGATTTTATATGTTACTAGCTGAGCTTCTAGCAGGAAATATAACCTATTTCTCACATACTATTAAAATTAATCATCTAAAAGGAAAGGCCAAGTGCTTCAATCACAATGACTTCTAAAAGCAATTTTACATTGTATGCTTTCAGAGAAAAAAAAAATTATTACGTTAATAAGGAAAATCTGCAATCATAACATGATGGGATGCCTGGGGTTAAGACTATTGTTGCAGCACTGCTGAGCCCTAGTGGTAGGACAGAGCTTGTACTGGGAGCCAAAAGACAAACTTTGGCCAAGATTTCACAGAATCACGGACTGTGCTGAGTCGAAAGGGACTCACAAGGATCACTGAGTCCAACTCCCTGCCTTGCACAGGAGACCCCAAGAGTCACACCATTGTGGCTGAGAGTATTGTCCAAACATTCCTTAAATTCAGTCAGGCTTGTGCGGCATCAAAAAAGTTTGGTTTAAATTAGTGCCCTCCCTGCTTAACTGGAAAACTTTAGTGAATGCTAACGTGGATCACTAAAACCATGCATACCAAACGCAAACCAAAAATGTTTCTTAAAATATATGTATACAAAGGAGCTATTTTGTCTGCTTAACTATTTCTTAGTTAAGAATCTTTGTTAAATCTTTGTTTCAGTTGATCTTCAGTTTAGGGTAGACATCCCTAGACAATCTTTTCCTACATTTTCCAAGTTGAAAAGGCATGGAGATAAAAAAAAAAATTCCCAAAAAGCTGCTCACTGTAGAATGATGTTACCTGTTTGCTTGACCCTGTAAATATTATTAGATTATGTGATAAACGTCTTTCTCTGAACATGTTAAGGGTTCCAAAGGAGGCAAAACCGCCAGTTACCCAGTCAGAGAAGTAACACTTTGCCTCAGCTGCTCCCAGGTCTGTGAAAGGAGAGTCATCAGCTCAGAGGGGTGGAGGTCATACCCTCAGTGAGAGGATTTCTATTTTGTGAACATGTTTGTGTGTGAGTGTCTGAGTGCTGCAGTCATGGGTCATAGGGGCCGAGTGTGAGTGTCTCTCTGGCGTGCCAGCAACTGAAGCGTGGGGTGACATGCACCCAGACTAGCTACTGAGTGGGACAAGCTTCATGGAAGCCAGGTGTTCAAGTGGCAGTAGGTCTGGGCAGAATACATCTGTGAGTGTCTGTGACTGATGTGGGATGCCTCATTGAATTGTCCTGCATCATGAATCATCCCTGGGTAGAGAAAAAGACATGATCTTTAAGGAAGCTTGAAAATGCCTTGAGAGCCAGGAGAAAAACAGGGAGTTTTGGAGTAATGTGCTTTCCTCCAGCTACCCTGCAAATTAAAATTTTATTCTCCTTTTTCACCATGATTATTAATAATTTATAACTGATTGTAATCACAAACCAAAATTAATGACTTACCTTCCCACTATAAAAAGAGTACCTGATGGATAGGACTAACACAGGAATGCTATTATGAACACTTTTCATTCCTAAAAGTTATGTGCAGCTGAGAGTCTGACAAACAACCACAGGCATCCTTTGCAGAGCTTACTTCTCTGTGATATTAAGCAAGTCTCTGTGAAAATCCCATACCTGTAATATAACAAAGTTCTCTTTGATCAACGATGCTGATCACGAATATCTACATCTAACTCAGTTTCACTGACTCATTTGAACAACTGCATGTCTCAAAACTGTAGAAGCCTTTCTAAAACATTATAATGAGCTCACCCAATAAAGTAATTGTAGAGATGAAATTAGCGGTGAAAAGGACGATGATTTCTAATAAGGTTATATTGCATATCCTATATAGAAATTATAAGATACTTATTAAAAACATATTTTCCTACCTAATCATTCAGACTCTGAATGTACACACAAATGGGTAATTTGATAACCATGATCAACATTTAAACCTATGCATAGGAAAATCGGCATTTTTAATAGCAAATTTATCAAAATCTTCTGATAAGGTTGCTGCTTTTTCATTTTAGAGCAGATTACAAATATAATTCATTCCAGCACTAGCTAGCTGATTAAAAGCTTCTTTCAATTTTCATATGAACTTAATAGATTCCAATCTTACTTAATTACGTCTATATTGCACTCTTAAATGGAGTTAGAATGAGAAATAATTGAAAAATAGTGTAAGAGAACAAACGCTTACATGAATCCTTTTTTAATTATGTATAACCTATTATTTCACTCTAGATGTTCACAAAACTGACTTTGTTTTGTGAATTTACAGCCTAACCGAAAAATAAAATGAGACTAACTAACCATGGCTTGCAGGAAACCGTCTCCATTGCAAATGAGGTGCTAACTGGAGTATATACAGCTGTGCTTGGCCCTGATAACGTGAGCAATTCTGAATTAATTCTTCCTTAGCAACTCCTTCACCCTTAGCAACTTCCTGAAAAATGTTCAAACAGTAAAATTAGACAACATGTAAAAGAAACAGAAAAGAGCTAGGATACCAAAAAATAAAGAAAATACATTTACTTTTTAAAACTTCTGTATAACAAAGAATGTTTTCAGAAGCATTAATTTTATCTTTAAAAAGTTTTACTAAACCATAGATGAATCGACGAAGTGTTAGTAATTATAACCTGAGGAATGCCTATTTGAAATTAATTTTCCTAATTGTGAAATTCTTTGGGGCCATTTTTCTTAGTGAATAAAAGACTATTCTCCAATTCTGTTTGTCCTGCATAAATTAAATACAAAAGTCAATTTTTGTCATTTTCAGCACAGAGGTCCTGATCCTTCGAAGTATTAAGGTTCTGTTTAACAAATCAAAAACAGCCGACTTATGAAGCTACAAGATGATACTTAAAAGGGGTTTCCCCATTCAAGGTGTCTTTATGTGCTCTTTGAATAATATCTCACTGCAGCATAAAAGTGGCATAATACTGAGATCTTTCAAAAAAGGCAGTACAATCTATGATACCCCAGAGTCACCTGGTCTATTTCCATCAGTCATTACCTTACCTTTTAGCACACAACAACTTACCTTACTAAAAAGAGAAAACCTATCCAAAAACATTTGGTAGAACATGTAGGAAGAAAGAATGAGAAAAACAATGTTTTAAAAAGCATAATGAAATCAAAGAAATCTTGGCCCATCATTTCTATCATCAATATAAAATTCCTATCCATGTAACTTGGAAATCCAGCAACTGCTGGTTTTAAACATTCCTTCTTTGGAAATTAATGTCTTACCAATTCCAAACTTTCTTTTACAAGAGTATAGGGCTGCTTGTTCCAAGTCTACTGATGAAGTTTTTAACCTATTCCATCACTGCCAAAGTCTGCAGCGTGCACTTTACTGAATAATGGTCATCCTTGGGAAACTTACGGTGTCTTTTCTAGGTTTTTGAGCACTTTTAGAAGATCATAGTTGCCCTCTGTACATAGAGAATTACAAAATAATATGACAAAGCCAAGTCCTGGAAAATTTCCTGGTGCAATCTTGACAAGTCAGCCTGCGCAATTCCCTGGGAGTCACCGGAGAAACACCCGCTGGCGGGATCCGGTCAGAACAGAGCACCTCATCTCAGCCTCAGCAGCAACTGCAGCTACAAGATTTTCCGTAGCTATGTTTCCATGAGCATTTAGGTGCGTGACTTGCGTAGCCACTTTATCTTAGTCATATCTCTTATGGCTAATCAGAAACTGAGAGACTGAAGATGTCTCTCTTTTTCTGAGCTGTCACATTTTCAAGGATCCTAGTGGAGACATAGAGCCTAGTGGAAAATAACATATTTGTGCACACAAACCCAAGATATATAATGTGCACATGAACAAAATTTCCCATGTTAGCAATTGGTATTTTCTGGTTATTGGCCTTATGTTTGAACATGGTGAACATTTGGACAGTGCAATAATTCCTCTTACTGCTAAGAGGAGTATTTTCCTGTTAGTAATTTAAAGGGCTACAATGACTCAATAGATTTTTTGCAGTTTTAGTGGCTTTTATGTTTTATTTCCTAAAGGGCCTTCATCTGTGAGGATTCTGAAAGGCTTTGAACCTTGAGCTGAAAGACTGGAACTTATGTTCGGTATTGCGGTATTCCAGGTTAAATCCCAAATAAAATGTCACTGTAAACATATCTCAAATTCCTGGACAAAATTTTTCCTGGATACTTTTTCTCTAGCACCCCATTGCAGAAATTCCTGCTTTTCCTAGCTCTTCCTGCTCGACTGCAATTTCATGCCATGTTCATCTTCTGGCAGCACAAATGCTTATGGCACCTCGCAGATACACAGTTAATTAACTGGGAGAAAAAAAAAAAAAAGAAGGGAAGAAAAAAGAGGAAGGAGGAAAAGGGGAAAGAGGTAGACATGAGAAGAAAGAAGGGGAAGGGTCTCTAACTTTGCTGCCAAGGTACATGGAACTATATTCTAAATCAGAAAGTTCACAAGTTCAAGCCTAGCTGGGGAATGAAGAACTAGCAAAACCTTTCAGCCAGCCTTTTTTATCACTCAATAAAAATTAATTTTTCATGTCATTTCATTAGCCACAGGTAGGCACATTACTACTAATTTTCAGTTTAGGTTAAAACTCCACAGAGACGTCTGGTTTCCAGTGCCTGAACTGGCATCTGACAATTTGTGAGGTGTCAGGTGAGTACTGATGAGGTTGAGAACTGGGTGTTGTCTTGTTAATGCGCTTGGCAGGGAAGCAGAACAAATTCATAGCAGGAAAAGCCTGTAGTAACTCATGATTGAGGATACACCTCGGACTGGATGATGTATTTTAGAGGGCTGAATGCAGCAGTTTAAAACTGGGTTTGGACTTTTAACATTACGAGGAAGGAAAGTTATGATTGCCATTTCAGATTTTGACCTGGGTTCAAACAGTATACAGTGTAATGTAATTAAAAACTACTTTTTTACACACTTAAAAAAGGTGGCTTAAATCTCAGACTATAACTGGAAATATATATAAAAAAAATATAATTTATGTGACAGATATTTCAGCTTACAAACAAACTATAGAAAAGAAAAAAGTTGCTAAGAAGCTCTAAAGTCAGAGTATTTCTTGAGTTTAAATCTTTCCTTCTCATATAATCTGAGTGGGAAATTTAAAGAATTTTAGAGTTTTCTGTAATGATTTATAACTGGATACTATGCACTTTTGACAGGAGCATTCCCAAATTTCTTGGACAAGTCACCTGAAGTCAACAAATAAAAATATAAATATAACAAAGGTAAATTCTCTGCTTCCCTATTAAATAGACTAATAGATTTTTTTTTTTTGGTGCCACCACTTGCATGGATAATTTTATATGCAGCCAAATATTTTGATGCAGTTGTCTGTGCTGAGTCTTGATGTATTTTAATTTTGCAAAACACAGACAAGTTGTGCTGCTTGTCAATGACTGATATTTTATGCATTAAACATGCAATCATGTGGCAATTAAGGATAGTAAAATTAGAGTAGTATGATAATGAAGTTCACTTTGAAACAGTGTTTGATAAACAACTTCTGTGCAGGATCTCATAGCAAATATTTTTGATTGTCTCTTTTCTTTAAAAGAAGTTCATTGCTGGAAGATCATAGGAAAGTGTTTGTGAAAGACAGACATCAAAGACACCAGAGAAGATGTCTTAAAGCCAAGGATGATGTCTGTCACAGGATTTTGTCAGTTTTCTATAGAATCATAGAATCATTTAATTTGTAAAGGACCCTCAAGATCATCAGCCCGAACCATTTAACCTAACACTGCCAAGTTCACTGTTAAACCGTGTCCCTAAATGCCACATCTAAATATCGTTTGAATACCTTTAGAGATGCTGAGTACACTATTTATATGGGCAGTCAGTTCCAATGCTTCAGCAATGTTTCAATGACAAAATTTTTTCCGATATCCAATCTAAACCTGCTCTGGAACAACTTGAGGCCATTATTTCTCATCCCTTCACTTGATACACAACAGAAGAAATGACCATCAACTTGCTCCATTCCCCTGTCAGGTAATTGGGGAGAGTGATAAGGTCCCCTCTGAGCATCCTTTTGTCCAGTCTAAGCACCTTCAACTCTCTCAGTGACTCTTCATAGAACTTGTGCCCCAGACTCTTCACCAGCTCCATT
>VZTA01019000.1:7889-44840 GCA_013398855.1 Mohoua ochrocephala
AAAAGCATAAGATCTAGGAAAGAGGCAAAAAAAGCAGGAAGAATATAGAGGGATTTTGAAGTCATTCCATATTAGAAGATGGTGGAATGAACCAGAGTTCATCAGCTTGAAAAAGAGATAATTGAAGAAGGATATGATAAAGGCCTACATAAAGATATATGGGGAGTCCTCATTACTGTGATGTTAGAATCGGGATCTTTCAATTCTAATTCTACGAGAGAGGTTCTCACAAACAAACACAATGGTTTCCCAAAGAAAAAACATAATTAAATTGTGCAAGTCACCATCACAAGATGACACAATGCAAAAGCATGAATAATTCAAAAGGTCTAGTGGACTCATTAATACCTATTGAACATGACCCGAGTCTGACCTCTGACATAACAGGACTTCAAGCCATGCCTGCCAAGTGGTGGAGGGGTACACACAGGGAAGAATCGCCTGGAAAAGCTTCTTGTAGCCTTTCTTTAGAAGTCTCTTACTTGTTCTACCCAATGTGTTTGTATCTTATGCATCAAAAGTAAACCATGCCAGACTAACCTGCCCCTCTCTTTAATAAAGTACATGTTTTCTTTCTGGAAATAGGAAATATAGTAGCCCTCATTCATCACCATTAGTAAACTGATAGGATGCCACATTAAGTGAGCTCACTGTAACAGAGGAATGGGCTGAAGGCAAGATAGCTGACGGAAGTGGTGAAAGCCAGACACGAATGAGTTTCTCAGAGCCCGATTTTTCAGTTATGTGATTTAATATTTTCATTAGTGGTCTTCCTAGGAAAAATCGTAGGAGCATGCTGATGACATTTATTGATGACACAATGCAAGCAGAGGTGCTCCAATACAGAAGATGGACTGTTAGATACAGGAAAGAGTTGATGACCTTGAAGACTGGTGTAATAGAAATGGGATGAAGTCTAACAACAAGTAACTCAGAATTATACATAAATAGTATTTCTGTCAGGAACTGGAAGCTTAACATCTGGAAACAACTGAGAAGAACCAGTTATAATAGTTGATTTGAAGACAACCACACGCCTTGATGTAGCACAGTAAAAGCTAATAAAACAGTAAAGGCGAATAAATTCTCACGCTTTTTGACTTATGCTTTCTGTCCTCTGTTTTATCCTGAAACTCCCATAGTTTAATTTATTCAGATTTTCTAATTTTAAAGAGCAAAATAACCATCTCAAATGTCATCCAAAAGCCAGTAACTCTTTGCTCATATAATCAGCCTACAAATCTGAGAAATATTTGCTAGGTTCAACAAGACTTCCATCACTGAAAAAAGTATTTTTCAATACTGAAAAGCTAAAGACAAGGCAGATCTTATGAACATATAAAAAATGCTGATCTTTTAGAGATAAATCTGAATGTCATATAGAAAATAATTTACCATCTGGAATACTTATGGCTCCTTATGCCATTTGCCTCGGAATGCTTTTGCTTTCATGAGGAAATCCCAAGACTTATTTTCTAACGCTAATTTATTTTTCAGTGTCATCACTTTCAATTGTCAATTCCATTATGACAAGTGATTTTATTCGATAAATATCAGATGCAGAAGAAATCTAAATGAATTACCAATCACATCACTGAGAGGCAGACAACATAAAATTGGTTTGTCATTTGCATGTTACCTACAGTTTGTGAAAGTTCCCCCAAAACTTTTTGTGAGAACTATGGAGGGCTCAGGTTCTACTCTCAAGTAATCTGATTTATTTCATGGAATTGGCTGTACATACGTGCTCTGTTCTTAAACTCTGACCTATGCAAGTTCTACTGATAGTGGCTTTGGAAAGATATTTTGCAAAATCAGATACCAAATACAGCATAGCAAAACACCTAAATTTACTGATGGAAGCTCAGCTCCTTCCTCCAATAGTGTTGTGTCTGGAGTTTAGCTTTTGGACCAGAAAGTGATAAAGCCCTGAATGTTAGCAAAAAAACCCAAGAACAAGCTAAAACTTTCTAGTTCTCAGGGCTGTAATGAATTAAATTTTCAAGGAAGTCTGTCATAAACAACATTGAATATTCCTATGAGACAGGTCCCCTTTCAAAGTTGCCTTAAATGTAAAGATTTAATTAAGTTTCAAACATTTGTCCAAAAAAATCCGGACACCTACATTTCTGTGGCTTATTGTAATACATAATAACAGACAAATTCAAGCCTTTACCTTTTCTTCTAGAGGAACGAATTGTACATTTGTTCACAATACCCTGGCACTACCTCAGACTTGAACCGAATTTTTCAAGCTGAACTGTCAGTCTTACACTTAGGGGTTTTGGGCTATTTTATTAATTTTTTTTTCTTCTTATCCATTGTTACAGAAAATAGTTATATTGAAAAACCTCCTATATGCAGAATTTCAAAAGTGCATGTATTATAGAGCTTAATATCAGATTTTTACAGTGTAATGAAAACATGTTTACACACACATATACAGAAACTCATGAACAATACATAGGATGATTTTATGCTGACTTACTCTAATTTAACTTTTAAGTTTTTTTCATCTTCAGTTTAACAATGGTTCAACTTCAATTTCATTTGAAAGAAAGTACTTCAGCCATGAAAATTACCAATTGAAGTTCTGTTGATTTTTGGTATTAATACAAGAGTATGAAATGTGTCTCTGATTCAACATTTATGTCTTGCTATGTTGGTCAACAAGTTACTGAGTATTCTCAATATAATTAATTTTTTTTTCTCCAAGAAAGAGACAAATTTTCCTAGTAAAGTTCAACTCAGGATAGCAACACAAAAAACACATTCTGAAAAGTCGTATGTGAGACAGGCTTGTAATTCAGTAGTCTGAAACCTAATCAACTTCTTTCCTGTAGCAGAAGGTATAGACTCAATGAAAGAAAATATTCTGGATGAACTATGAATAATTAGTTAATGTGATGTAATATAAAGTTACCAATACGCTATTATAATAGGGATAAAAAAAATATTACTGCACTCTTTTACATTTGCTGCCTAAAAATACTTTAGCTACCTAGAATTCTTTACAATCACTTTGAACATAATTTCATTCTACAACTGTAAAATAATTTTGTACTTACTATATAAACTTGATATCCTGACGCATAACTGATAAACTACTTTAAAAATAGGTAACATTCTATGGCATTCTTCAAGTAAATGCTTAAGAATGAGAAGTGAGATCGATTTATTTTAATGGTGTCCAAAGTGAAGCTGAAGTTCCTTATTTTCAATTGAATCCTCTGAATCAGAGATTGATTCTTCAGTGTTTAATATTTATTCATCACTAAATTCTGTGCTTTTCTGAGGAATTGCTATCAAAAGCAAAGTTTTAATATCTGAAGAAGCCCAGACACCTTTAAAACTCTCCATATTTGTACAACTCTAAAGTAATGCAGGGTTATTTTAACTGTCATAAATTTGTATGTAATCCTGTTCTGAGCATTCTTTATAGTTTAGTGATTCTTAGACTGTGTGGTGATGCTGGTTTAAAATTGAACCATCCATCCGGTAACATAAATTAGACATTAATTTTTATTTTATGCATTGCAAAACATTTTTTATTGAACCTTAAATATATTTGGAAAAGCAAGGAGCAAATCACAGTCTAATCTGCTAAAACCACACTAAGGGTTTAGCTTCTCACATTTTGCACAAGAAAATTTACAGAATAAAAGAATAGCCCTGCAGGAATGATGTTAAAACACTGGACATACCTTTGCAAACTTCAGCAGATCAATAAAGAATATTTCTGAAGACAATAGAGGGAGGAAGAGTCTCAGTTAAACTTCACACATGCAGACTGCAGGCAGATCAGCAATGACACACCAGAAACTCAACTGAACAGTCAATAGAGTGATTTATGCATCCCCAGAGGTAATTCCAAAGACCTCGATTAGGAGCTTCCCTCCTGCCATCAGTTACACAGGTTCTCTCAATTACATCAGTTGTAAGCACTCAACTTTGTATTTAAATTAGAAAGCTGAGCCTAGATCTTAAAGTCAGGCAACTACCTGTGGATGACACCCTTGCATTTTGTTCTTAATATTGCTTGAAGACTCTAGCATTATTTCACAGATATTCTATTGCTTGGACGTGAGAGACACAAGTAACTGTTCAAGGAAGTAATTAATTTGTTATGTCCAGAGCAAATTTACTTGTTTCAGCACAGCTTAAGATGTCATTCTGTCTTATTTAATTACCAGTTAATCAGCCAAAGTACAATTGCTTCACATTTCTAAAAAAACCCTAAACATATTACCATTCAGTAAGTTTGTATCTGACAAACAAAGAGAGAAAATATGAACAGGGAAAATCTAAGTGCAGGGTCCCAGGTAGTAGTTTCTTAAAGATATTCAATGAGTAAAGTTTAACATCCGTAGTCAGGAAAAGAAAAAGAAAAGAACCAACCAACATTCCCCCTTCCCCTTCCCCCTCCCCGGTAAAACCTTATCAACATGCCTATTAAGACAATGAGAAAAAAACTAATTAAAGTAAATTAGCTTAATGTGCACAGGCTGGATAAAGACAGATCACTTTTAAAAATCCAAGAAGATAATGGTACCCATTTGGGATATGTTTTTGGCATTTTTCATATAAATTGGACAGTTTTAGAGGATAAATATGGTTAGAGAAGTCCTTACAGGCAATTATGTCTTTACAGTGCTGGTGGCTGACATCATAAAAGTATAATTTTAATTGCTATTAATTGTGTTAAGTCTACTTTTATTGAATACTTAATGCCATCTCTGACAGTTGTTGTAATTTATGTACTTTAATGAAACTTCTTAGTAGAAGTTTGGACTTCGAGGGTCATTTCCACTATGTTCAAAATAAGGCATTTTATCAGCTAGGGAAGTGCAGGTTATTAAGACACTGATTTTTGCCTTCTCAAAATTTGTTCACTTTCATTAGCCTTATATGGATGACTAGAAAACCAATTTCTGTCTCGAGTTTTAAATGTATCAGAATTTACTAAATACTATTCTAAGAAACTGTTATGGCATAAATTTCCCATCTGAAGCAACCTCTCTGTTTAATAAGGAAACTGAATTAAGAGAAGCTGATGAATGACTAAGTGACACCAATTCACATTAATACTTTGCCATTTGGGAATAGGGAATGGGTAAAATAAAACCTTGAAATCTCTTTGGCATTCAACTACAAGACCAGCCACGACTTTAACTGAATAGCGTTGTCTGCTGGAAGAGTTTGACCCAAAGATTTGTGAGCAGATAAAATAGCAGAAGAAATGCAAAATGAAGATTAACCAAAGAAGTATTTAACAACATAATATTGTGCATTGCAGAGAAAAAAATGTTATTGACTTTACATTTCTGTACTAAAATTCACATTGCTCTACTGCCAACAGTTGTAGGTCTTCACTGCTACTGTGATTAGCATTATTAAATTATGAGAAATTAATTTATCTCTATCAGTGCTAGTTTCAATATTTGTGAATTAGTAATTGGCCCAGTAGCACTAATGAGACAATATATCTATTGTGGCTCTTCTGTCTGTTAACACGCCTATTTAAATTAGAGCATCATTATATACAAAATAAATTATTGAATTGGGTAGGAATGAATCTCAAAGAATTTCCAGACTCTTTGGAAATCCTAGCCTGTTGTCAGCAATATGCAAGGCTTACTCAAGAGAACAGACTACCAAAAAATAACAAAAAAGGAAAATTAGACAAAATATACCTTTTTTTTTTTTTTTTTTGGCTCAGCTATCAGAGGACATCACAATTAAGGTGATGCTCACTAATGGATCTTGTAGCACAGGGTTTTAAGTAACTGTGGACTTAGATTTCTGTGTTTTGGTCCAAAAGAGAGAGCATAGTCAAATACAGCTGCTGACTATTTACCATCACATTAACTTGCCTATCTCTGAATCATGTAAATCAAGTCAAGGAGTCTTACGATTAGGTTTTTGCAGTCCTCGAGGTGAGGTTACTGTCTCGTAATTTGGTCCTTATTGCAAAATTATGTGAAATTCTTACAGTTAATTTTTAAACATCTAAGGAATGGATATGTGTTGCTCTGGTTAAAAAAAGCGCCACCAAAACACAATAAACCAGAAAATGTCAGAACATTGGAAAGCCAAAAAATCTAAAGGTTGTGATGTTTTTACCTGAAAACCAGATGAAATTTATATTATTTTAAAATTAGAAATTAAAAGTATTTTAAAGCTCATTGAAATATTGGTAACAGATAACCTGAAGATTAAAATCTTTGTAGATATAACAAATGTTCTACATTTTTCATGACCTAGAGGTCATTGCTTTATAGATGTATCTCACTACAAAGTACGTGTATCCGAGAGCTGTAACACAACTTAGAGAGAGATTTGCATGAAACCAGAATGTTTGATAATGTAAAAAATTTGCTTCTAGGAATACTCAATTTTAAGGTGATTCTTCAGAGAAAAAGGTTATTTATGTTTTTCAGCAAGGATTTTTATTTCTTTATGAGTTATTTAACACTTCATATGTTATATTTGCATTCAAAGTATATAATTCCAAATTCATTTAGGACACCGGTTAGTTTTACTTTTTAGTCCACATCCAAACACGTGTTTTACCTGAGGACACAGATGCCCCCAGGCCACCACAGATTTCCTATTCCTGAACTGCTTCGTTAGTATTAGTTATGGCAGTTATCTTCATGTTAGTAAAATGAACATTAATGTAGGATAAGACTGTGCTTTTGCAATACACAAGGAACAGACATTTAATAACAGATTTTATTTTGCTTCAAATGCTTTTATATTATTTGAGCAGAAGTTTTATTTGAACAAACTCTTATTTCTCAAAACAACATTAACCAAATTTGCTGGAAATGGAGCAGACTGTCTATTATTAAGCCTCCTCTTCCCTGCCTCCAAGAACATTTCCATCATTTTGTCTCTTCTCTATTCCTTTTTCAGCCTCTACTATATTTTCCTTTTTTTTCCTCCCCTCAAGCTCTCTCTCAATAATGCACCTATTAGTATATTTTCCATTTAATAGCTGCACTCTTATTTACTATTTATCAAGTGTTTTTACGAACCATCCCCTTTTCTATCAAGCAGTCTTTCAAATAAGAGCCTATTAGACTTCTTAGGTAATACATATTGTAAGTAAACACTTAATGTAAGTAAATGCTTATCTGAGTAATTATTTTTATATTATAAATTGCAGAAATGACAGTATTTTCCTGTAAATTACCAGAACTGATGTCTCCATTGATTCTAACAAGTTTTATACAATTTTTGTTGTTTGCACTTACATCACATGTTTGGCCCAGATGATAGAATTAAAAAAATAATATATTTCTAAAAAAATTTGATTTCATTACATATTACAGGCAGAATATGAGATGTGAAAAAATCTGCGTTAATCAGCATCAAGTTTTTGTCTTGGAAAATACAAATCCGAGGACTTTCAGTACAAAGTTGCTCCCATTGCACACGCTCCGGAAATCACTTTTCCATTTTAAGCTATTTGAGATTTTAATTTTTATCTTTCAGTTTCTATGTGGGACTAATGTGGGCAGAATTATGAGAAGGAAACAAGATGCATGTGAAGATGACAGATGAATTTCCTTCTGCAGTCTAAATAAATTAATTAGGTTTTGATTGACTATATGGACGGCAGTTCACTTTCTCTTCTCATATCTATCCACAGAAAATGTCCTCAATAAAACTAATATATGCTATCCTCAGCATCTAAGAATTCTCATAACATATCCAGGGTTTATATGAACAGAAAGGACAAAACTAAGAGGTAAAAGGAATGTATACAGACAATAGCCTTGCAATCAAGTTTTAGAAGTAGGTATTTAGAAAAAACTATTGCCAAGCTGTAACATTTATTCTATTTAACTTCTCCCTGGGAATATTCCATCTTTTATTACAAAGGATTGGAGGGAGATAAATCCAAATTTTGACCTCCTAGTTCAATTAACCTCTCAATTATATTGCTAATTTAAGAATAACTTGACTGAATCAAATGGAATCATATTAAAATAGATGTAATTGGAAGAAGAATCAAATACTGTATTTGTAACATCCACAGTAAAAGCCAATAAATTCATGTCAAGGTCACAAATATTACTGCTGGAAATCATAAAAGTGGAATGATCTTCCTCAGTCATGGGGTTTTGTGTATTTCATGGTCTTTATTGGAAAAAACTGCAGGTAGACAATCAGGTAACGTTCACATACAAGAGAAGACAGAGGACAAGGACCAAGCAGAGCATGAGGGAAAAACTTTCTCTAAGGGACTTGACAGAATGGGAATGGCAGAAGGGAACTGGTGGAAGATCAAAACAGAGTTCAGAAAAGTGAGAAAGGATTAAATGGAGCCCAAGACACTTTGTGAGGATGACAGAAACATGACGGGGATGAGAGTGAGGACTGGCCACAAGTAGTATTTCAGTGGCAGTAAAAATGTACCAGTGACAAAACCATAAAACATGACAGAAAAGGAATTAATAAAAATATGTGGGTCTGTTGATCTTAAGGGTCTGTCTGAAACACAGGAAACAGGAAAGAAAGAGGAGCTCAGGAATGGCTAAGTCTATATCTGAGGTGCCATAAAGCAGTGGGGAACTATTCCATTCTTAACATACTTGACTGAGTTTTTGATTTCTAGGATATACAGGGTGAGACAGTGGAATGCAGAGAAAAGTTCCTTATATAGAGATATTCACTGCAATACAGCTATGTCTTTATTTTTCAGATGGAGAAGGAAATAGAGCAGATTTTCAGGAAGGTATCTTGATCCCAGGGGATGTTGATCAATAGACAAGGAGAGGTATGTTGGAAACAAACCACCTAAATCCACTGAAATGTCTAACTTTAAGTATAATTGCTCCCTTTATACTCTACTCTCACCCTTTTTTTTTTATTTAATCAATTGCCAAGAAAGGTTTGACTTTTATTTGAACTGAGATTACTACATTAGAGTACTTGTGCTCTTTTGCAGGCGGACTAGTTACAGCTGCACGGTGCAAAACGAGCTCCCACTTCCCTCCCTGCGCTCTCCAGTTACCTCCCACAGACCTCACAGGTCCCGGACCTGTGGGACCCCCAGGTTTACCTGCATATGGACACAAGGTGTTAAGAACAACACATAGGACACGCTGCAGACTCTGCTTATGGTGCTGGCTCCCCCTTCTTGACAGCTCTGGGGTGGTGTTAGATTACATTGCCAGTGTGAAGGGAATATGAGTCACTGAGAAAAATCCTGAAGGTGTGCTGATCAGCAGTCTTTCAGTAAGTAAGTCCAAATCTTGATAACTCTTAAAAGAGCTGAGTTTACTTATTTTTTTCTTTATTTTTAACTAAACAGTCACTAGCTTACTGAGTCTCCACATGACAAAATAATCAAAGAAGACATTATTCAATACTAGGCAGTAAAAATAAAAATTAGAAGAAACATTGAAACCCATCGTGTTTCCTCTTTCTTCTGTTTAAGCTCTCTAGGAAGCAGAAAAATCTCAGCTTTGTTCTCTGTCCATTCTTGAAAAGCCTGTCAAAGAACAGAGCAGAATCTTCAAAAATATTAAGATAAACATCCATAATAATGGTAATAAAAGCATGCTGTCATGTATCTTCTGAAGCATAAAAGCTTAGTACATTATTTAAATGCTTGTTTATTGCTTTAGAGATGTCATTTCTTGATTTTGCAATATTCAAAGCATTTAAATTTTTACAATTTTTTATTTGCGAAGTTTTTCTCTCATGATCTTTTTATTCTCAAGACTTGTAACTGCAACCACTACCTGCCATGTTTACATGGCAAACTGCTGCTAACAGAGAGATTACTAAGAAGAGAAAAAGAAGCAGCTTTTGTGCTTCTAGGACTGACACCCATAACCGAGGTTGTCCACAGGGTAGAAATTTGCCTTACAAAATGCCCAGCTCCCAGAAAGGTTTGGAGCAGAACGAGAAGGGTCACATGCCGAAGGACAAAACCCCCAGCTGGTGCCTGTTACTCGGTAGCCCTGATCCCAGCACGGCAGTTCTGTTTCTCCCGCTTTCGGCAGCTGCCTGGGGACTGCAGCACCCTGCTCTGCGCTCCTCACATTTTCAGAAACCTGATAGATACACAGCTGTTGCCATCAAAAGTAAAATTCATCCTGGGCTGCGTGCCAGCACAAGGACTATGGCATTACTAAAGACCCACTAAAACCTTCAAAGGCTTGCGCAACACTTAAGACCTTGTAGCATTTGGCTGAGACAGGCTGTAAGTGCAGCACTGGAACCAAATTATTTCTTCTAAAACTAGCGAATGTCAGAAAGGAAAGATTTTAAGATGGTTTTATTTAATCAAACTTACATATTTCAGGGTAAGCAACTGCTCTT
The DNA here is from genome assembly GCA_013398855.1 of Mohoua ochrocephala. Classification (NCBI taxonomy): domain Eukaryota; kingdom Metazoa; phylum Chordata; class Aves; order Passeriformes; family Acanthizidae; genus Mohoua; species Mohoua ochrocephala. The sequence goes on from VZTA01019000.1 coordinate 18,231, forward strand.
ACTTTTATTGGTAATAAAAGACCTTTCAAAGTTTTCATTGCAGTGCCGTGAATAAACAATACAGTGTCAGTGTACTCGTTTTATTTCTGAATTGTTAGCAGACAATGATAGAGTATTTGGAAGTTCACCTATTTTCCATCTAAAAATGGAACAATCCACAAGACCTTAGCTGTGTGCATGTACGAAGGGAGAACAGCCAGAAAACAGTGGGATAGAAAAAACCCGTATCTCCATCTTGAAGTGATAATTTATACACTGTACATGCTAGGTCAGCCTTTTATGCTGTAATTATTACCAGAAAATCTGGTGGAAGTCAAGTAGCGTGCTCTGCTAACAGGTAACCATACAGAACAGCTGTGTCCTGCTAGCAAATTTTTTAACATCTTACATTCTGTGTTTCAGTTTTCTGATTTGCTAAATGGGAGCAGCAGTGTCAGTGCATCCTTAATGAAGGGTTTTCTATATACAGATAAAGAGCAATCTGCCTACTGAGTATTGGCTGGCACCTGGTCAGTAATGGATATATGGGTCTTCAGAACTCCCATGGCCCATGAAACAAAAATTCTATTCAGAATACTGTTAGAAGAACAGGGTTAATACTGATAAATGTCAGTCAGGTGGCAGCCTGCTGCCTGGTTCAGACAAAATTCCGTTTTGACATTGCACCAAGGTGTAAGAGTGGAACTATGCTGGAACTGTTCAGGCAATTCTGATAAACTGTATGAAAGACAAAGGATATTTAGTCTGTTTTCAAATGAGATCTGGCAGTTAAGAACTCAAATGCTATTGTTTTCCAAGAGCTTTTTATATGATGCTATTATCCTACTCCTAGTTACTACAACCTATCATTTCAGTTTTATGATATAAATTTTCTTTTATTCATTAAAAACATTGGCTACTCTGAAAAACACAATGTGGAGGGATTTACAATTCTCTTTTTCCTCATATTTCTTTCTTCTGTGTTATAAATGTGCCTATTTTTTTGATTTATTGTGTGCTCATAAATCAATACATTCGTGCAGTAATAAAAATAACTTATTGTAATGGTAACAGCTCCAAAGGACTCCTGACTATGAGTGGCATTTTATTTAATTCAGATCTATGTTCCATTCCCCAACTAATGGCACACTGTGGGTTATAAAGTGATTAAAATTGTTGTCAAACTGGCCTCCTGGAAAGAGGGAGCCCAAATTCTTTTCCTGCAGTTGGTAGATCTGCAGGATCTATATTTGACTTTTAGAGTTGGAAAGCAAAGAAAAGCTCGTGTAGGAATAATAAGCCAGGGAATGATGAAAAAATGGCTTTTTTTTTTCCTCCAATGCCTCTAGTAAGCACGTTTAAGCAAACAACAAAAACAAAGAAGGAGTCAGTATTGCGGTTTTTTGAAGGTTAATGGAAATACAAAGAGATTTGCCTACAACTACACAGGAAAACATTAGAAGAGGTAGGAGTATAACTGATCTTTTGAGTCAAGTCTCTAGTGTCTTTATTACTGTATTTCTAGCTTTGGTTCCTTAAGGGTCATTGGATTTCTTTCTTATTTTTTAAAATTTATGTTTACTCTTTTCAGTATTGCTGAAATTTCTCTTTATAATATTCCCGAGAGATATGCAGACAATGTATAGTACTACTATCTTTTTGAACTTCAGCAGTTTTATGTCCCTTCACAAACACTGTATTTCTTTGATAATGAAGGGAAATTATTAGGAATACTGGACTGATCTATTAATTGAGGATTCAAAAAAAGAAGATGAAGTTGATTACTCCTTGTCATAGCTTTTTCTAAGGCTAAAAAAGTCTAAATAAATGACAGTTTGGAATCTCACGGCAGCTGATTCTCAGTTTGCTATACTGGTGCATAAAAGAGCTGCCACACAGCAATGCTTGTTAATTCTAGAGAGTGATACTGTGTATCAGAAATCTCTAAAACTCCAGAGACATTCTTCAGAGAAACTATAATCTATGCAAGTTGTGGTGAGAGGGAAAGGCTTGCCGTCGGTTATGGCTTTCTGGCTTTTACTGTTCTAAAATAAAGAGATCTAAACATCTGTGGTCAATTAGAAGAAAAAACTGTTTCTGAGAGAAACAACACACATGGGTCCTGCAATACAGCCAACTGTACATCTTTGGGTTTCTGTGTGTTGAAGTATCAGCATATATTGAGTGTAACAAACAATATACAGACAAGAGCTTCAATGAGCTATCGTATGTTTATGTTTCAGCACCACAATTCCTCTCTTATCTCCCTATGAATCTGGATCAAGATACAACTTTAACCCAGCAAATTTCATTTTACCCACCCGTAACGTCAGCTTTCTTTCTGCAGAGATATGTTTTATACACACTCAACAGTCATGGTAAAAAGAAAACAAAACTCCTGGATACCACCTTAAAACCTAAGCTCCCTAAGGCTTAACCTCAAATCTGATATATCTGTTGAACATCAAGCAGTTTTTAAAACTATCCTTGGGACTCCCCCCTTCCCCTCACAGCTTTCTCCATGACTCATGGAGGACCTTGTATCTGCTCATATAATGAATCTTTTGAAGTTCAGATGTCTAAACAACTCTCCTAATAGATACTCTTTCTAATAACTGAAAAATAAATGTTAAAAAGACAGGTATTGCTTAAAGACTGTACAATTATAGCCACATGCTTTATGAACCCTTAGCAAAACAAATTCTGCAAAAAGGACATTTTGCCTCCCCTTCTAAGGAGGAATAAGCAGTGCATATTCTCAGGGAAATGGTGAACATTTTAAAAACAAATTAAGTTTCTGCAATGGTTCTGTTAAATACAATCGAATTTAACAATGGGGTTTTGTATAAATAGGTCTCTGCTACTTCCTTGCTCTTGAGTCATGCTTCAAGAAAATCTGCAAAATGGATTGAGCTAAATTATTTTCCTAACTTGTTACCTATCCTTCTATTTGCCACATTCAAAAGGGGCAGTGCTCATGTAAGAGCAGGAATAAACACTAGGGTAAGAAAGTATCCAGGAATCCAGTTTAGGGACGAGATGGTCTGGATTCAGTTTCAGCTTTTGATAAGATTTCCTTTTGACCACTGCTAAATCTTAACACCTAGGCGTCTCAGGATACCACCCATAAGTGGCACATGAACAGGTCTGTGGAGCACAATCAGGCCATTCTTACAGCCTTGTTAGCTTAATGCTCTTCCCAGGGAAGTACATGCTGACGAAATGATGTATTCTGCAAGGGCTCGTGAGTTCCAGCAGGGCTTCATATTCCCTTTTCTTGCTGCAACCTCTCTAAATGTAATACCAGATTTAGGACAACACCCATCACTGCAGAACCCGAACACACCGAAGCACTGCTGCGTGGAAGTTAATATTCCAAGATCACTTAGGACTTGAAACTGCTCCAGGCACTTGTGTCACTCATGACCACACACCGGAAGATGGGACCGAGAGAGTTAATGCGTACTTTATAAAATTTTGTTGTGCCTGTATATGTTAATTTTCATGTTTTCCTTCTGAATGTTTTTCCTGTATCTATGTTTATTCTGTGACCTGTAGCTAATACTTGTTTTCTAGCTGAAAGCCAGCCAAGCCTCTGCTGGTACTTGTCATACGTTGACAGCATTCAACGGTGCATACAGTATCCCAACAGCTTCATAGAGATAAGGGGGGAAATATGCATCTGCATTCATAGTTTCATCTCAGATTCCTTGTCTAGATTTCAGTGGTAAAAAAACTTGGAAAAAAGAGAAGGAATGAAACTGTTCTTCATAGACACATTAGTGACAAAAGAGAAAGCACCAACAGGCAATTTCCTCAGACTGAAATAGGTGTCAAAGAATCTTAGACAGAGTCATTGGGTCCAAAACAAGCAAATGAAGGGATGAGACTCAGAACTAAATCTAAGCCATGGCTGACTAGCTGAAGAAATAGGGATAGCAAAATCAGCCTTCAAACTTCAGTGGATCTTCTCAAAGCTCTGACATGGCTAACTAAAAGAGCAGCTTGTGACCTGAAATCCTAGTGCCATGCTCAGTACAAGCCTTACTACTATGAAACTTTATGATGACAGGTATAGTTTTACATTTTCCTTATAAATGCTGTTCTTTTAAGGCCTCTGCTTCCTAACTGCATGATTCATCAAATCTAAGTTCCATTAATTGCTAATTTTTTTCCTGCTGAATCCTCAACAATTTCCTAAAAACTACTCAAGACAAATGGGAACTTTGCTTCACCATATTTCCTCATATAGTTTCTGTTGTTCCTTTATTATTCAAAAATAGTTACTGCAGCATAAACTAATTTTGCCGTTAAGGTTACTGGACTTAATTCTCTTCTGTGCTGTGCATTGTTTAATTACATTTGTGTAAATAAATACAAAAGCCTAGCAACTTTAATAGTTACTTGTACTGTTCAGCATTTTATGCATCTCTGCTCTGATTCAAATGGCAGAACATGAGATAGCTAAGAAGCAGTTCCGTCGACTCCACTCCTTGGAAAAGGTTTTATACAAGAATCTTGGTGCAACGCTTTGGCTATTCACTTTCACTTCCACTATGCTCACAAATGAACAAAACCACAAAGAAGCTATTATCTAATCAACGAAAAATATTAGACATGCTACTGAGAGAAAGCTAAACTTTCACTCATGTTGATACTGAAGAGACTACTATTTTTTTAAATTAATGCACATGCATTACAGATAATATTAGTGCTTTTCATTTGATTTTTTTTAAACATTGAATAAAAGTTATCATTTATATGCAACTCTTAAAATGGTATAGAAAAAAAAAGAATAACTTTAGTCACAGAAAGAGACTCATAGGGGCAAAAAATTGGAAATCCTCTGTTCTATTTTTACCATATTATGGCAATACAACGTTGCAACTAGAAAAAGTATTTTTCAAAAATTACTTAAAATAAGATTAACACATTATAACCATACTGTGATAAACAGTTTCTGTTGGCTGCAGAGTTCATCAGAAGGAGATTTGGAAAAATAAGCAGAAAGTTGGCTGATTAAAAGTTAACTCTTCTTAAAAAATAATAATCACAAAAACATAAAAAGCATATTCAGATAATTTTGTATAGGTCATCCCTGAAGTATTTGGATTTTCGGTGTATTGCTTCACACATGGTATTCTTCCTGTGGCCTGTGCAACAGGAAGGTGCCTGGAATTAGAGGACTGACATATGAATGACAGATAAGATATGCCTGGCAAAAAGTCAGCACTGCACAGTTCGAGATCAACAGTGGTACTTCGTGTGGGCTCAGCTCTGTGATTTGAATTTATTTTGGAAGAGATAATTCTTGTTTTAAGATAAAAGAGAAGGCAATATGAAGTAACGTACACCCATGAATTACAGCTAGACTCATCTTGGCATAAACTTTATGACTATGTTGATAAAACAAGTTCTTACTCTTAATCCCTTTGAAATTTGGAGAAAAAGTCTTTGGGATGATGCCAGTTTCTGGCAAAACATCATAGAGACCAACCAGTAATAACACTACTTACAGTTAGCAAAACAGGTAATGTACATTGCAGGAATAAAGCCAACTATTGAAATTCTGATCAAAAGCATTAGCTTTGATTCTTGATTTTAAAAAAACAGTGATAGAAATACAAATTCTGTAACTTCAGATATTGTAAAAAAAGCATTATTCTAACATGTCACTAGATATAGGTAGAAAATTATCCAAAAAATAGAGAAACTTGGAAGAAAACAGTTTTTTCAAACATCACCTCTGTAGTTCTCACTGTATGTAGATGGAACAGCTGGCATTATGTCCTGCTATAACATAGTAACATGAAGGCAAAGAAAAAAGGAAATAAAATAAGCATTTAAGTCTTTCTAAAATGATTAGTATTATACAAAGATAATGGAAAAAAAGAATTCAGTGTTTTTAGATCCGAGATCCTCTCTCTCCTCTCCTGATGATAAAATAAGGCAGTGGCAGAGGGAACATTATAGCATATAGTTGTTACTATACTAAACTATTCTCTAAACATATGAATGCTTACTATTTTTAATGATTATTAATGATGTCATAAATATAGCTGACAATAATCCCAATAAATATAAATTTAGTTCTTCCTATTGAAAGAGAACAAATTATTCTCTCTCTAGACAGGTATATAACAGGTATATATATGTCCCTAAAACACTTAGGATATGCTGGCTAACCTAAATATTAAAAAACATGTTTTAAATATAACTCAATGTTCTTCCTACTTCCATAATTGAAAGCATGGAGCATATAATCAGAAAATTCTTAAAGGTATTAATTTTTAAATTTTACTCTACTTGCAAGTCAGCTTTAAGTTGGGAGGGAGAGTTCAGAACCTTTATACAACAAAATGGAAGCACACAGGTTTTTGCCCAGAAATCAGTAACACCCAACAGTATAATCCTGTTTCATTTCTGAAGAAGAAATCTTATATTCTGTTGTATTTCTTAAGATCAAGCACACCAAAACCATAATAGGGTATGCTGGAAGTAATCTATAATAAGAACAATTATCATACTAGATACACAAATACCTCCCATTCTAACTTGTAATGAACTTTCATTAGATATGAGACCTGTGCCTTGTTTACAGCTGGAAAATATGTGTGTAGAAAAAACTAGCAATAAGAGTAATTCTATTCTTAAAGAAAACACACTGTTGATCCAATTATTTTGAAATAGTGAGGAGCTACAGATAATTGCTTATATATACATAGCTACAACTTGGTGCTCTGTCATGACTTCCTCCTGGTGAGACCTTTGTATCCCTTTGGCTGAATTACTCTGTTGGAATGATATTCACAGGAAAGGTGTTATAACTAACGAGAATCTTGAAAACTTTTCACAGAACTGGAAACAACAGGTGGTATTCTGTTGAACCATCCTCAGTAGAAAAAGAAATTGGAGTACAACATACCAGTGGGGAAAAAAAGTCTAATAAACCAAAAGTTATCAACAGTTGTTCTCAGGTTCTTATAAAAGCTGTTCCTGAACAATACTCACATAGAAGAATGCTGGTATCTTTTGTTAAAATAAAAAAATTACAGATGTTGAGAAGCTTCCTCACTGCTTGAGCAAACATCAGCCTTCCTCACTTAGACATAACTATTTCCCATAACTGTGCCAAAATGTGTAGCAATTCTGCAATATACCTACTGTTTTATAATACTAGGTTGAGATCACAAGAACTAGTTCACTTGCAACTTGACTTGGTTTGAAAGTATATAGACAGAAAACAGTTGGCAATCATAAAATGTACTAAATTCCTTTGGAATCTGCTCTGTTCTCCCTTACTCTTGACCTACTGGTCATAAATTGTGAAAATCTGAGTGATTTTGTAAACGTGTTCTATTGTTAGACAAATCATTAAATTAGTGTAAAGGCACCAAAACTGCTCAGAAGTGGATGTGTCATTTAAAGCAATTTGTTCTACTTATTGCAAAACATTTTCCCCCAATATTAGTATTAAATATACAAAAAAAGGAGGAATGAAGAGCATTTATTTCCATTCCTAAGATGCTATCAAGTACACAGCAAACTATAGCTACAGGCTTTCCTGTGCATGTTTAGAAATGTGATATTTCCCCAATACAGAGCAAAGAATCAACCTTTAGCATAAATGCTAAAGCAGCTGATGCTCTTCTGAGAACCCAAAGATGAAAATACACCATCCAGATGTGTAGATATTTCTGTCTATACGGCTTTTTATGGCATCAGAAGAGTCACAGCTAAGAAACAGTCTAAAATTGCCAAAACTGTCAATGACAGAGGAAACAGCTGTCATAGGATACCCCACATCTTCCTTCTGTTTGATTGTCCAAATCTATCAGATTAAAAAATGTTTTATTTTTTTCCAAAAGTTGTACAAGGAGGCCTAATTTTTTATTCTAATTGAATCTCCTGAGATGGTACTTTGGAAAGGAACAAAATAGGAATTTATAAAGAAGTTCAAGTTACTTCTGCTCTCCAGTGTCCACCCCTGACACACTTTCAGTGTAATTATTCTTAAATAAGGGCAGTTACCAAGAGGAAGATGTGAGCAGAACCAGAATGAAAAAAACCAAAAAACACAACCTCAAATGATCCTCTTACTCAGAGCTTTCACTAAACCAGTTTCCTCAGAGGGTGATTAACTCCAGTATAGCAGAGGATGAGACAGTAGGCTATTTTCAGCGGTATCACTCTACATTCCTCAGTGACTTTCTTGGAAGTTTAAGCAGTCAAGACTGGTCTCTAAATGACCACACTAAGACAAGCATTTCTGCAACAAACCCACAGTCTTCCTAGGAGCAAAAAATGTTACTACCTTTCCATAGTGTGGCATGGTAGGTTCAGAGTAAGTGACATGCTTAGCTTTCTTCAGTTTGAATCACATGCTATCACCTTGCTGCCTGCTCCTTGCTGTGTAACTGACCTGGAGATTCCTGGGGAATCCTAAACCTGACTGAGGTGTCTGGAGCTATGAATGTTCTCCAACACACTGGAGTAGCACTTACTCCATAACTGGAGTATAACCTAATCCAGTTAGTTGCTCTAAAAGAAGCTACAGACAGGACTGGTCAGTCAGAGTTAGCATAATAATAATAATAATAATAATAATAATAATAATAATAATAATAATAGTAGTAGTAGTAGTAGTAAATGAGAATGAAGAATAAGCGTATAGCATTTTCTCACAGAAAGAGTTAAGTAGATTTGCTGTTCTAAAAATTACTGCAAAACATTACCACATTAGAAAAATGTGATTCTAACTCACCCACCAGGACCTGCCTTAGTGGTTTAATTTCTCAGCAGGCTTGTGACACTGGGCAATCAGCATCTTAATGACTGCAAGGCCCCAGTGCCTTCACCATGCTATCTTACCTGATCATCACGATAAAGATGGCTGCCCTCAGTCTTCTAGGGAAGAAAGGAGGGGGGACAAATGGCACCAACCAATGTGTTTCTTCTTTCTTGCACTACAATGGCTCTAATTTAACCTGTCAATGAAAGGGCTTGCCTCCTCACGCCTAATAATTGTGTATTCAATATTAAAGTGCATTACCTTGCTCTCCTCTAGGGTAACTGATTTACATTTTTTGCAGGCTTTTGTTGACTTTAACAATGTAAATATTGCAGAAACACATGAAATAATTACAAATTTTCTGCTTCTTTTGTATTACTTTCAGTGGCATAGCTGTTCATTTCCTCATATCCCAAATATTTAGAATTAATCTTTGCTGGTAGCATGAAAGGGTTCACTACCTCATCTGTGGAGGATGGCAGGCAAAAGTTTCTTTCTTTAGCAGCTGACATTTTTCCTCATTATTTTATTTCTGCCTCTCAAGCATTTCTAGTTACACTGGCTGTGTTGCCTGACTTAGTTTCTTTGCACCTTTAAGTTTCCCATCTTCAAAGACTTCAGGTTTTCTGGCAATGGGGCTGTACACCTCAGGATATCCAGTAGGGATGAGGAGGACCACCAAAGCACAGCATACATATGAGGGTGCACTAGAAACATAAAAGACACAAACCATCCTCTACTGTCATTCATAGATTTCTTCATTAATTCTCCTTCTAAAAGGGGAAGGCTATACCCTCCCTGTGGAAGAGAGAAAGTGAAAAGCAAGAATTTCTGCATCCGGTAAGAGACAGGCAGAATAAACTTTCTTCCAGAAAAACAGACGCCTAAAACAAGCAGTGGTGGGATAACACTTCAGCCTGGCATCACAGTATCTCTCGAATTGAAAGGAGAGGTGACTGTAGCACCTGACTCGATAATTACCTGGGGATGCTGTGTCACCCTCAGTCCATGAGTTCAGCCTGTGGTCTGAAACCGTTTAATGGCCGACACAGCTCTCCTTTCTATTGCACTGCAACACCAGTTCTATCCCCAAGCTTTCTCCCACATTACTCCCCCCTCAAGACCATGATTCCTACCTCACACTGTGAACATTGGACAAAGCTCTAGTTCTGTATTTTTCATTTTTTTAATAGCTTTTACAATTCATTTAAGCCAGAAAACCAAAGCAGTATAATAAGACAAATGCTGACAAATAAATACCTTTATATATAGAAGTATTTGGCCTTTATGAGACTGCAATATTCAATCTTGTCACATAGAATATGAATGAAATTGCTCTTCATACCCCAACCTTCTAATCAAACTCATTGTGAAATACTTGTATTTGACGAAAAGATTCCCATACAGGGAGACAAGTGTAAAAACTCCTTGGAAATGCAAAGTAAATTCAAAATTTCAAAATCCACTTTAATCAAACTTTCATCACAATTTTTATAAATTAAAATATTTCACAAGAAGCTGAAGCTCACCGGCAATAAGCCCTCTTTATTTATTTACCTTTTAATTAATTAATTTTCACTTATATTGCTTTCCCTTGGACTGAACTAAACCCAGGATTGTTGCTCATGCTAGTTAGGTAGATCTGGAACAATTACAAGACCAAGAAGTCACAATATGATGTGTGACAGAATTTCACTGAAGAATGACCTGTTTTTCATTTTGTGTTTTCCCCACAGTAATTAAAACTGGCTTCCTTTTTAATGATATGTGCAATTTACAGTGGTACAACATCATGCAGAAAAATGCAGTAGATCAAACTTAAATGGCTTTTTTATTTTCAGTGTTTCCCAAAGAATAATGTTAATTTTTTACTTTCCTTGAAAATACTAAGCATAAGTGAAAAAGCTCATAATTAAATATAAAGTTAATATAATCCTTTCCCAAATCAATACACTTAATAAGAAATAACAAATAATCCCCAAACAAATCAACACAATCTTATCACAAGTTAGAATTTCATTTGCGATCTGAATCCATGAAGGACAGAATAAAGAGGAAAGATTAACACATGAAGTTATAACAAGTTTCATCTATTGCTTTTCATCAAAAAACTTCAAAAGCACCACAGGACTTAGTGGCTTTAGGGAGTCCAGTTTTTCCAGGGTAATGTTTTATGGCAACATGGTACTAAGAAGTTCATATGCTTGAATCGTTTGGATGTTAGAAGTAGTTGATCACCATCTTAATTTACAGTATTTCACACTAATAATAAGTTTTACAAGCCCAGTGAATTATTAGGAAATTTAACTCATTGCGTTGACATTTTTCTGCTTATCTGATCAAAACAGACAAAATGAGTTTTATTAAGCATTCGATACTCACAGAGACGCAGAAAAATTACCCTTTTCTTTCTTTTGTTCTTATATATTGCATGTATTACAAAATGAAAGACACACACGTCACTGGGGTCTGACCACAATTAATTCTGCAAATTCTGATCTAGCATCTTGCTCAAGCAGCTTTTAAAAACGAGAATGCATGCTAAGGACAAAAATAACAACAGTATTAACTTGAGTGTGATACTGCTGGTATCTTTGTATTCTAAATCTTTTATACACAATAATATCCAGATTTTGTGCAATACGACAAAGAACACAAACAAAAAACTCCTAAAAAGAGCATCACCTTTGTGAAGGCTACAATATGAACATTTTGAAATGAGTACGTGCCTGACTTTGCAGGCAGCAGTGTATGCGTTATCCATGTAGGATGTGTGTGCTTTTACAGTGTAAACAGAAGAAACAGTGAAGAGGTACTATGAAATCTGTAAGTAAATTCTGTAAAAGAGTGTTTTCTCATGACTTTAACAAGGCTATATTTTAAAGTTACACTAATATAAATAAATGCAATGTACATATTTGCTTTCTACATGATCCTACAACTTGGAGAAGTCTTGGGAGAATTGTCTGGCCTTGCAACAACCTTGTTTACAGGCAGAGATGAAGCAGTAGCCTGTGCTTGTATACACTGCCTGTCCCACTGACCTCCTTCGGAGAATTGAAGCCACTGCCAGGAGCGCCAGACTACAGCGCTTCCCCTCACAAAATTGATGCTCCTATACAGCCTCCCTAAGGCTGCATGAAGAAGAACATAATCATATTGTTAATCTAGGCAATCACCTGGGCTTTCAGGATGTAACTGGTGTTCGCATTGATCATGTCACAGGGAAAATTTTGAATTGCATATTTAAAAATGGATAAAATTTGCCTCTCCTGCCTGTCTCACTGTCCATCCTATGGATTTATTATATTTCTCTAGCAGAGCCTGCAAGGATCAGCAGGAGAACATATTAGTTTGAGGATGTAGCAACGATAGAGTTGCAGCTGACTTGATGGCAACTGAAGTTAAAAACATTTTATGAACAGCTTCCCCAATAGGAAATCAGCCACAAGAATATGTTTTTTTGCAAAACAAAATAGTCATTAAAAAACCTTTGGTGTTTCCCCCAACCCTGCCCCTTCCAAAACCAGCAGCTGGATAGGATTTTTCATCTCACACACAAAACAAGAGCCTGATAGCATGAGTTCGCAGGTAGTATCTTGGATCAGGGGAGAGTGGCATGTGATTTTTAAGCACCAAGTTTGTGCCACTCATTTAAACAATGAATGATGTATGTAAACATTGCTAAGCACTGACTGCCACGAAATTTGCTTTCTGTGCACTGAGTAGTAATACAAGTAGAGAATTGCCCACATTTGTTAACCCGCCAGATGCAGGAATACATAACCTACAACAAATGTTTAATACTCCTTATATACCGTTCTACTCAATGTGGTGAGGATTAAGGAAAAAAAAAACGTCTTAACTTGATTTGGATTTGAAAGCTCAAATTATTTAAGTCTTAGAAGTGAGAAGTGTGTTAACAAAAAACTAAATATCACATTTCTAATTACATTCTTACCACAAGCTTTTTTCCCTGCTCTTCCAAAAATTGCGACCATAACAGAATGAAGGTGCACCTCTAAAGGAGAGTTATGTCCTGTGGAGGAAACCATGCTGGAGCAGGCAGATGGGCCCCAAAGGTCCGCAGGTCATGTGACAAGTCACACCAGAGCAGGTGAAAGGAGTAAGAAACAAAGAGCAGCAAAAGGAAAGAGCTGCTGCAGACCAGTCTCCAGGACAAACCTGCTCCATCACAGAAGGGACCAAATGCAACATGTGACATAAGACACCGGAGATGAGGAAGGGGGAAGGAGAGGTGTGTGGATGAAGGTGAAGAGTTTTCTCTAACTTTTTGTTTGTCTTCTCTCATTCTCACAACTGGAATCAGTGATTAAAAGCTTATGTTAATTGGCAATAAATCAAGTGAATTTCCCTGACTCAAGATTGTTTGTACCTGTGATAAATGCCCACAATAAGAAAATAAAATTAATTCTGAGCATGCAAAAGAAGATTGAGAATCATACATTTCTTTAACTTTCCACTATTTTAAGATCATACAAAATTAAGTTTGGTATAATGTTCATCCATCTGTACGAAATGAAATGATTCAGGAAAACAGCCAGAGTTGGTTAGATGATGGAGATCTGTAAGAATAAAAATACTTCTGTTTTATTCAAATTTATGGTTAGAGATGAACAACATTGTGTTTCCACATCTGCCATGCTGATATTTGTGAAATGGATGACTCAATTTTAATATTTGCAGTAAATACTTGTAATTAAGTTTATAATAAATTACATATTCTATTTTTAAAACATGCACGGTGAAGCGGATTAGCCTACCTGTTAACCTGCATTGAGTCATCTATAATGTCTTTAGGAAAGCTGAAGTAAATGTCACTGTGTAGAAATAACATTATTTGGTCTACTGTTTAAACCTGGCCTGTCTGTGAGATACACTCAGCGTCTGAACACTTAATGCGTTTTGGATGAATGAGATAGCTCATGCCACGCGACCAGATGTCTATGGCAGATCACACCATGTGGCCAAATGTCCCAAGTGTCCAGGAACTGGAACGGCAGAGTTTTAGTGGCTACTCCGAGACAAAGATGTGGCTAATACCCTGAAGTCTTCAAGTGTAGGGGTTAAGAAAGCAAAATGTTAATTTGAGATGAGAGACTGCAGAGAGGAGACAGCCAGAGGGTGCTCACACTCACCAAGGCATCAAATTACCAGTCTTGGTGAAGAATTTATCACTAGAGAATAGAAACAGAAAGATACGGGTCTGGGGACCTCTCCAGCCTTTCAGGAAGCCTGCATCCATGGCTTACCTTCAGATAACACAGGAATCAATATAGGACTATATTAAGAGATGGAATAAGATAACACATGTTATTACCTTAGCAATTACAAGGGACAGCTGTTGGGCTGAATCATGCAGCTTACCTTAATTACAGTAAAGGAAATAAGATGACCACACAACATTAGAGATGAAAAGACTATCAGAAAAGAGCCTGTATATTAAAAGAAAAAAGACAAAAAGCCAGCTATTGCAAACTAGCCAAAAGAGGAATTTGATTTCTGGCTTGGACAACTTCATATTGTCTTTTAGATTTATTTATTACCTTGAGATAATTTAATTTAACAATGGCTTGGATAATTTTATATTAGTGATAAGGTTTCAGAACTGACACTGTGTTCATCTGGCACTTAACCCTTTTTCATGAGAAATCTTTTGATCTACAGATGTCCGCTAACCTTATTTGAAACTTTCTGAATTTAGTTAAACAAGACATTCTCTTATGGCTTCATTTCCTGTTAGCAATCTTGGCAGTAAATATTCGGTTTTAAACATGAACACCTACTCGACCTTCTGTTTTTTGCTTTTATTATGTCCTTAATCCCAAAATGCATACTAACACATGAATCTTCCATATCAAACCTGGATCACCTTGATCTTTATTTGTGCATCACATTGTATGTTTAAAGTAAAAAAAAAAAAAAATCTTTTAAAAAGCAGTAACTGAGACATTCTATTTCCCTTGAATTTTCTTGATTCCCAGGTCATAAAGGCCAAAAGGGGGCTTAAAAGGTAGAACATTTCATGGTTCTTAAGACAGTGTTTACTAATGTAAATGAGATGTAATGGTCATCGACAGTTTAAAAGATGTATCAGCAAACCAGGCAGTAAAATGAACGGCAGGACAATGTGTTATGGTCTCAGTAAAAAATATAGGCTGTACCTTCAAAACTTGTTTAGCCAGACAAATGCCAGGGTTAAGTACAAGCCTAAGTAGACAATGGCTTCAAATATTCAAGAGATCAAGAAAGGTGTCGCTTTTGGCTTTTAGACACGTAGAAAAATACCTTGTTCTAATCTTAAAAAAAACCCCCAAAACCCAACAAACCTCCATGGTGCATTTCTGATATTGGTTTTTAAGCAGGTTACAGGACTTCACTGGAAAGGTTCTACACATTTGCACATGGCTTAAAATAAAATTAATAAGCTAAACCAAGTATACGGGGTCTATCAGCTTGTGGAAAGATCGCCTTAAGGGCAAGTCTATACTTTCAGGCAGGACACCTCTCCAAGAAGTACAATGGGTACAACCTAGAAAGAAAGAGTTTAAAGTTTCAAAGAAATTAAAAGGGAGGCCCTAGCTTCTCCTGGAAATTCCTTTATACAGTGATACATTTGACTTTTCTGTCAAATTCCCAATGCCAAAAAGATATGGTCTTATTTTTCTGACTCCTACTCATTCAAGCCACTTACTAAACTGACTGGGATTATCTGGAAGCAAAGGAGTATCCTGATTTCATCAGAATACTGACCATAACAAACTGGATCACTAAACAATTTTTGTTCCCTAATAATGAGACTGAAACAAATGTATGGTCATTAGTAAAAGAAATCTGCATGTGGTGATGAATTCTAGATTTTAAAAAAGAAAATATAAGCATTTCAAAATACTTTCCAGCTGGTTGTGGTCATGCTGCAAAGAATGTCATCTGCTTAAACATTTCACAGTACAAAATGGCAGGTTACATGCAATTTTTCATGATTTCTTAGAGAAAAAAATTAAAGTATTTCTGTACTTGTTGTATGCATTTTCTCATCCTCCCCCTCCCTTTTTTTTTTTTTTTTTTTGGAAGAACTGACTCCCTTTTGTAATCAGTAATACCTGATCTTTACAGCAAGAGTTTTTGCATGGACTTTTAAAAAGTAATATTGTTTTTCAAAACAGTAGAAATCTGAATAGTAATTGAGCTCTGTATCCTATTTCCTTACAGTATTAATTTCTATCAGTGAATATGGTAAATACAAGTGATACTGCATAGGCTATGATCATAGGACTAAGTAAGAACTGTTTTAATTTCTGTCTTGGTAACTTTGGGAGATTATTTCAGAGTCTGAAAAACAAAATTAGAAGTACAAAGAGATTCCAGATATTATCTATTTTTGTATAAATGGAAATCACAATAAAATTTAGAGATATTAATTAACCATCGACACCTGCAATCAAGATACTGATGACTCCTTATATGTTTCAAAATACTATAGGATAATGAAAGTGCAGAAAAAACGGTTCTCAATGTACTATTATTAACTATTCTTGAGGTGGAATTCTAACTTTTCATCATAGGCTGTCTATCCACTAATAGCAGCTAATAAAAAAAATCCTACTAGACTTAATGTTCACATTTCCATGATTTTTTTCACACTTTCCAGATGTCATTACCATATAAAATAAAATGTTAGTCTTTAATTTCATCTTAGAGTTTCTGAACAATTAAATGTAGCAGTACCTTTTTATTAATTTGCAATACTTGGGGTTTTTTTGTCTAAAATATGAAATAAAGAATAACATAACGCTATCAATTCCTCTACTAATTTCAAAAAGATATCATAAAACACTCATTTCTTTCTTCTCTCTTTTCCCAACCCTTAGACAGAGTGGCAACCAGAATTATGATTTGTTTAGAAGCCTGAGAGACTGTAAGAATCTCCTGGGGGAAAAGTGTGTGAATTACTACTAGATAACATTTTCTGGAAGCTAAGTTTAAACGTCCCTCTCCCTTCCCATCCCCCCCTTCTTTTTTTTTATTTTTTGAGTGATATCAGATGAATCTCTCAGTTAAGATCGACTGCATCATTCTATCAGGTAGTCACCCAGGGCTTAATCCTTACAGAGTCATTTTTACAATCTGTCTCTTGGCCGAGATAGCAATTCAGTTCACACCCAGATGGCCGGCACACTGAAAATCAGTTGAAAGGTGAATTTCAGAGTTTAGGAAGTGAGGAATAAGGCAAAATCTCTAACACACACTGGCTTTAAAGAAAACTCTCTTCATGCAGCCCATTTCTAAAACAGAACCTACTAAATTCTCTGGCCAGTGCATCTGTTTTTCTGCACATGTACATGCTTATTTGAGCCAACATGTAAATGATGGATCATTTGTTTAGTAATGCAGAGATTAATGTTAATATGTGCTGTAGAAAAAGCGATGATAAATAAAATCAAAATGCCACTGGTCTAATTTTTAAAGGAAAAATACCCAGAAGTATCTAGGAATATTTCTAAATCAGACATTACAAACCAGCTAATTTGATATAAGATATAAATTCTGATTAGCTAACCAGGGGGAAAAAAAGTGCCCTATCCAGAAAATGGACTCTATTTTATCTCACTTTGAACTGGAGAGTAAACTGGCATGGAGTACTGCATGTAAAAGCCATTTAGGTACAATCAGAAGTCATTTTCATCAGCACAGATGCCCCAAATTGACCACCATAATGTGGTGGATTAAATGGATCTCGGAATTAATCACATATGAAAGAAGTTCTCTTGAATGGTGGAATCACATGGGACTTCCACCTGCTGAGATGTTATCAATGCACTACTCGAACAACTTTCTAAAATGCTGAAAATAAGTCTTTGTCTTGTAACATTTTTCACTCACAATTTTATGAATTTTATGAATTTTATGAATGCAGGCAAATATGGCAAGGAATACTAAGTATTTTAAAAGACAAATAACTGTGGTATAGCAGTGTCCGTCCAGTCAAAATGAAGAGTTTTTAGTTATTTCTAATCTTGGTGATGAAGGATTTGATTCTACAACATAGGACAAACAAAAAGAACAACAGAAGAAAGAGCCATTGGAAAGAACTGGTAAGGAGTACAGTCATGTTTTCCTTGCTGCTTTTCTCAAACTGCAAAATCTATTCAAGCTGGGGGACTGGAAAGCGAATGTCATGTTTGCAAAACAAAAGAGGAAAACATCCCCAGAATCATAGGGCATATGAATAAATTTAAATCTGTTTGATCTTCTGTGCAAAATCTATAGTGAGCTAATGTAATTTCCAAGGTGGGTCGAAGAAACACAGCGGTATGGTAAAGTGTCATCACGTGAGTCAATACAGAATCCATGAGCATCGGTCATTAGGGGCAATGGCATGGAGGACACACTTAAAAATATGACCTTGAGTACACAGAATTTATTTTAAAAAAATTAAATATAAAGAGGAACAATGCAATCATAATTTTTTTTAAAAGGTGTCCATCTAGATAATATTTCATATGTATTAAATATAAGAACATAGAGACAGAAGAATATTGTACTGCTTGCTTTACATATTTAAAATCTGTACAGAAATTAAGCTAAATGGCATACATAACTGCTGCAAATTCTTTGCCACCTCTCCTTTTTTCATGAGGCCACTATCACAACTCCCGCAACATATGTGCAGTGACACCCCACATTTTCAGAAGATTCAAGAAGTTTCCTCCTCTCCATACATGTTTTCCCAGAGTTAACACTTTTAATCAATCCTTTGTAATTTCTTTTCCTGAATAAATAAGAATAGATCCAAAGTGATTTTTAGTCTTCCTCTAAGTCTTTGAAAACTGCACCTTGCCTGTGTTGGGAAACAACTATCACCTATACCAGGAAATCTGACCTCATGCCAAATAGAAAATTTCTAGAGAATGGAATTGATTGTCAAAACCACAAAAGAGGACAATGATTGAGGGAACCATATGGCAAGGACTTAAAGTCCTCTCTCTCTGCTTAAATAAGACCGAACATCTCAACTGACTACCATACCCATTGAGGCAATCATTCTTCCCTATTTGTCGTGATACCAACTATTTATACAATGTATAGCAGTTCCAACATGAACAGAGTGAGGAAGACCATCCCTCAAATAACAGAGAACTGTTGTCTAAGGCATTCTCAGTAGGTTTAGATTCCTGATTTCATCTTCTGCAATGAGATTTGGAATGTCATTAGACTTATTCAGAAAGCAAAATGGAAAGCAACAGATTATGAGATACTGACCATGAAACACAATATAAAATCAGATGCAATGTTTTAGACCAATGCTTGACCCAGCCCAAAGTTCTGTTTCCAATATTGGATATTAATAGGGCAGTTGTTCAGAATTACTTTTTCCAGATGCTGAGGTTAGCCTCCAGCAATTTATTGGCCAGAATCTCCCCGAGCACGAGGTGCTGTTTTCTGTGGGCCAAACCTTTGGCATTCCATGTACATCTTTAAAGTTGGAAAGTTTTTACTTTTACTATAAAGGAAAAAAATCTGACGTATGAAAGAGGAATAAATTTCTAAAATCATGTTTGAACAAGGTTGAGGCTTTCACATTTGGGAGGTGTTGGCGTCAACATAGCTGGCAACTAGATTCAAAGCTAAATTTAAGAAGCATATATAATGTCCTAATCTTCCATGAATATTTATTTACAGGAGCAAAGCCGAGCTCTTCCAACCCTACAACCACTGTCATCTTAGTGAGGGAATCCTGTCTGAATTTTCCTCTTCATTGTAAGTAAAAATCTCTCCCTACAGTAGAAGAGGACACAATCTAATTGTTTTTGTAATACTGCCTTTTATGAATCTTTTCTGTGATTGAGAGTAAGTAAGACTGAAATATCTAAAACTATATTATTTAACCTAGCACTTCTTTTAAGAGAAGAGAATTCATTGCCACGGTTAACTTCCAGTAAGAAACCCAAGAATATTCACATACACAAAGGCAAACGCTTACTTCACAATCAGAACGTTACCATTTTATTAGGAGAAATTAAAGTAAAATAGATTTGTGGAAATTAATTTTATATTCTACTGGTAACTTGGAAATCTCCATAAGGCTTTGAACAATGCTAGATCAGATAAGAAAAGATTACCTGAGCCACAGAGGGAAATCACATATTTTAAGAGACGTGGCTTTAATCAACTAATTCAAAGTTAGATTTTATTAAATCTTGGGGTTTTTTTCAATCAAATAAGCTTAACAAGGAGAAAAGTGCTATTCCATTTAATGACTGACTACACTGTAAATGCAACAGAAACAGAATAGGTCTACAGACTGTAAAAAATCCATATTTCAAAGAATGCTTTCAATATCACCAGGGAAAAGATTAAACATTAAAATTTTTCACCAATTCAGAGGTATTCTTTTCCTCTAAATGTTCATAACACACTTACTCTAATGCACCAGAAAAAAAAAACCAGTTTTTCACGTGATTGCGACTTGTTGATTTAGCTGTTTAAGAAGGTGAAAACTCTGAAGGTTTTCTTGCAGTTAGGAAGTTTGTAAAGCTTTTTTCCTCCTAAATGGATTCTCCAGTGTCTAACCGGGATTAATCTCCTGTTGCCTATTTTCTGTCTAACAGGGCGCTCAGAGGTTATATGTGTTCTTTTATTCCTGGAGCTTGTAAGAACATAAGTATTTTTGAGACCTCTAGCCCCTGTCAAATTTAGTTGAAGCATTCCTGTTTTAAAGTTATTGAGGAGGTGGAAGAGAAGTGGAGAGAAATCCACAAATGCATAATGTGTCTGCAAGACTTTACGTCCACAGAAAATCAGTTGGAAACATTAAACAAATATACCATACCACTGCCCGTTTTTGGATTGATAGAATTCAGCTATATTAATAAAATCATATTTAAAAAAAAAAGGCAAATACAACTCTGCTGACTGCTGACAACTCTCCTTATGGAAGAATTCAGATAATCTGGAGCTGGCACACCCTGCCCACTCACCCCCACCTTCCTGGGATCTCACACAGTACGTCAGACATTTCTTGGCAGGCTATTTTGATAATCCTGAACAGACCAACCTTTTGGAGCACTTCCAGGCAAACGTGTTCTGAAATAGCCTCTTTCTAACCTGTTTCCAGAAATCGCAAGAACATTGCAAATCCAACCAGGGAATTTGGCTCCATGTCTTTAAGTAACCAGGTTTTGGTTACCATGAACAGCAGAACCCTACCCTGCATGCCTAGAGATATATAACACCAATATAATCCAATTTTCATTTTGGATTCATTACTTTTTAGTTATAAGAACTGATACTTTCTTCTACCTTTCAACATTTAATATATTTTAGTACTGCATTTCAAAGTACTTAATGTAAAATGTTTTGATGGTTTATTTTTTAAAAGTGATCTCATTAAATATAATATAATATTAGACCTAAGATAATTAGTTTTCAGTTTGTCTTTATGCATTATCTAGACAGGTATAATTAAAGGATTTCAGATTATCACTTTATGCTATACTTTGCACTGTCTTTCTATTTATATGAACACTTCATCGAAAAAAAA
This sequence comes from Mohoua ochrocephala, assembly GCA_013398855.1. Taxonomy (NCBI): domain Eukaryota; kingdom Metazoa; phylum Chordata; class Aves; order Passeriformes; family Acanthizidae; genus Mohoua; species Mohoua ochrocephala. The sequence continues at coordinate 39,566 of VZTA01019000.1, forward strand.
CTTTCTCGTTATCTATTAATTCATCTCCTTACTTGTGTGGTGTTTAGGCAAGATAAAATAGAGGCTTCAGAAATAATTTTGTACCTGATTCTCATACAAGGTATGATTTGGGAGCATAAAGTTAATAGCATCTACAAAAGTGCCAGTACCTAGTAACGAATTGTTATGACTGATGAAAAACAAAGTTAAAAGAGCAATAACATTCCAAAGTTTTGATTCAACCAAACATGCAAAATCACAAAGAATCTGCATAAGTGAAATTAGAAATGGAAGCTGTTCCCTTTCCTGTTTCAAGTTTTCTTCCATCCTATCTGTATTTCCAATATAAAAATCAAGTGATATAATATGTAATTTCTCTTTTCTGTGCAGGTCCATCTTTTATTTACCATGCATTATAGTAGGCAAATCGTCATTTATTTTCTCATTGAACTATCATCCATAAGAATAATTTAAAACCAGTTAATAAACATTATGGTTTGTTAGAACTGCTACTGATTAAATCTTAAGAGTCTAAAACATACAAATATAAACAGAACGCAATTAGAGCTATTTAAAGAATCCATTTTTAACTTAGATTAACCATACTTTCCATTTGCTAGGGATAAACACTCATAAATGAAAACCATTGCTGAACAAGAAGCAATTACTTCAGTTTAAAATATTAATACATATTGCCTTTTAAAAAGTCTAGGAAAATCATTTATGTACTGTACAATACAAACTCAATTCATACTGAGAATGAAAATGGGATGGCATGCTGAATCCTAAGTGAGCTGCAGCCATCTTTGAGGTACAGTTTGTTCATGTCCATTTATAGGTCCATTAAACTCTTTTCTCCAGTCAGTATTGTTCTCAAAATAATTATGATAAAATACATATACACGGGTATCGTATTTTTAAGCTAATTAACCCCCCCAAATTTGTCAACTAGCTCTCTTGCAACAGCCCTTATTAATATCTGAAACATGCTAGTAATGCAAACTAATTACTGATGTGCAGCATACTAATTCTAGATCCGGTAGACTCCCAAATTTATTCCTGATTGCTGGTTTAGAAATGTACACGTACACGCATATACATATATACATATATTTATATGCACATAAATATGCACCAGGACTAACATGATATATGTTGGATTTCAATAACTACTTGATTGTGAGATACTTCTCAGTTCTAGAGACAGCTGAATTCAGGAAATTGATTTCTACTATGATGCTAAGATTTTCTTCTGCTTAAAGTATTACTGAGTTCTTTCTAAGCATGGTGTTATTAATTGCATTTAAAGGTGCAATTTTGAGCTATATCATACACTCTTATTTCTACTTGCTGATGCACTGAGGAAGTATTAAGTGTTTTGCTTTCTCTACAGTCATACAAGATCCCTTCACCAGAAAGGGCAAAACCATGGCTCTGACAGGGCCGCAAACCAGTCTTTTATCATCAAGTGGTGTTGTGCCAAAGTTGGGGCCTTCCCTCTTCAGCCTCAGGACAATAAAGACTGTATTTGAAGAGAGGTCAGAATAAGAGTATTGATATTTTAAACCAGAGTTTTTGTTTATTCCTCTGATAAACTGTCACCTCATACACTATAGTTCACCTGGTTACGTAGCTCTGAACTACACTCAAGTGTATAGAAACCGAGCATCGGCATTTATAGAAAGAAAGACTTGTTTAGGTTGTAAAAGGCCTCTAAGAACATCTAGTCCAACCTTTGACTGAGCATCAGTAAACCCTAGAATTTACTGCCACACCCAGCTGTTTCTTGAACATCTCCAGGGATGTTGACTCCACCACCTCCCTTGGCAGCCCATTTCAATGTTTAACCACCATTTCAGTGAAGAAATTCTTCCTGATGTCCAATCTGAACCTCCCCTGGCACAGCTTGAGGTCATTTTCTCTTGTTCTGTCACAGGTTGCCTGGGTGAAGAGACCGAATCCCACCTTGCTACACCCTCCCTTCGGGTACTTGTAAAAATCAGTAATGTGAAGAAGAGGCTCAGGGGAGAGCCTCTTCTTCAGGCTAAACAACTCCAGGTCCTTCAGCAGCTCCACATAAGACTTGTGCTCCAGACCCTTCACCAGCTCCATTGTACTTTTCTGGATACAATCCCACACCTCAATGTCTTTCTTGTAGTGTGGGGCCCAGAACTGGACACAGCACTCAAAGTGCACCCACCAGCGCTGAGTACAGGAGGAAAATCACTGCCCTGGGCTTGCTGGCTACACTATTTTTGAGAAAGGCCAGGATGCCATTGGGCTTCATGGCCACCTGGGCACACATTGGCTCACGTTCAGCTGGCTGTTGACCAGCACCTCCAGATCCTTTTCCACTGTGCTGCTTGCCAGCCACTCTTCCTTCAGTGTGCAGCACTGCAGGAGGTTGTTGTGACCCAAGTGTAAGACCCAGCACATCCCCTTACTGAACCTTATACAATTGACCTTGGCCCATCAATCCAGTCTTTCCAGATCCCTCTGCAGAGCCTTCCTGTTCTCCAGCAGATCAACACTCCCACCCAATTTAGTGTTGTCTATGAACTTGCTGAGGGTGCACTTGATCCCCTCATTCAGAACATGGATAAAGATATTAAACAGGACTGGCTCCAAAACTGAGCTCTGGGAAACGCCACTAGTGACCAGCCTCCAGCTGGATGCAACTCCATTCTCCACCACTCTTTGGGCCTGGGCATCTAGACAGTTTCTAGCCCAGTGAGCTATGCAGCTGTCCAAATTGTGGACTGCCAGCTTCTCCAGGAGAATGCTGTGGGAGACAGTATCAAAGGCTTTACTGAAGTCCAGGTAGATAACATCCACAGTATTTCCCTCACCCAATAAGTGGGCCACCTGGTCATAAAGGGAGATCAGGTTGGTCAAACAGGACCTGCCTTTCCTAAACTCATGCTGGCTAGCCTTGACGGATCCCCTGGATGCCCTGTACATGTCATGTGATTGATCTGTTCCGTAGCCTTGCCTGGCACTGGAGTCAGGCTGACAGGCTTGTAATTCCCTGGATCGTCCTTACAACCCTTCTTGTAGGTGGGCATTACACTGGCCAACCTCTGGTCATCTGGGACCTCCCCAGTTAACCAGGACTAATGACAAATGAAGGAGAGTGTTTTGGCAAGCTCTTCCACCAGCTCTGTAAGTACCCTCAGGTGAATCCCATCTGGCCCCATAGACTTGTGAGTGTCTAAGTGACACAGCAGGTCACTAGCCACTTCCTCCTGCCTTGCAGGGGATCTATTCTGCTCCCTGTCCCTGTTCCCTGACCAGCTCAGGGAACCTATTGCCCCGGTCTCTCTGTTAAGACTCAGGCAAAGAAGGCACTAACTACCTCAGCCTTTTTCCTCAGCCTCGCAGACAGTGTTCACCTCCGTGTCCAACAAGGGCCTCATAATTTACTAAGTCATGATCTGCCGTTTTAACACTTTTACCAATCCCTCACTCTACGAAGCTGCAATTACAACAGATATAAAAAGTTTAAAAAATTATGTTTCTATTCTCTTTGAAGTGGTATTTTTATGTTTATATTTAAGTGTATGTTAAAAGGCAATTAGCAATTGAGCAAAGTGAATAATTAATTATGTGCAATTAGAGTGGAACTGTAGACAAATAGTACCATATTACTGGCAAATTTCAACAATGTGATAAATTATGGCAATTATAGGCAAAGTAATAATGATTTTCAATCAAAGAATATAAATGAGAATATGTTCTGTATTCACAACAATAAAAGTTCAGTCTGTTTGCCTGTGTTTAAACTGGCTGCAATTCATACACACCCAAATCATTATTATGATTCTTTTGATAAAACATGTTTATTTTCAGCACTACTTTGTATTTTTTATTTTTGCATTCCTAGAAACACTTCCCTCCGGAAATGCTCAAAGGACTTTGAGGATTGTCTTCAGTTCAGCTTTCTGAGACATATCAGGACATAAAATCCTTTACCTGATTGCCTTGTGTCTCTGCAGTGTCTCGTATAGTATGATGGACTGCTGAGAGGAACCTACAGCTGAAAGGAGCATTTCAGACTCTTTGGCTGGTACCCTCCTGTAGCAGAGCAAGTCTCTTCTCATTAGTTATTTAACTTAACATGCCAAGCTCTCTACTGCAAAAACTGAGGAAATATTCCCTGCAGTTGTCTCTTCTGCTCTGTCAGTAACCTTGAGGAGAAACGTGGGACTGAGTAATGTAATTGCCAGAGTACAAAGTTTTTGCAGGAACTTGAGCAATCCTGTCTACAAAAGCCCAGTAGTTATGTGAATTTTGGATAGGGAAAGGTAACCTGGCATTTGAAAGTGCAAGCAAGCACCTATGATTTCAGAAGAACAATGCAAGGAGGCAAACACACTCCAGGAGACAGTAACACCCACAAAGGGCTTTGGACGCAGGGCTCGGGGCCAGGTCAGGAGCGACATGTGAGCTGGAGAGGCCGCCTCAGGGCAGCCCGCAGCCCCGGGGCCGGCCGGGATTCCCCCCGGGATTCCTCCCGGGGCCGGCCGGGATTCCCCCCGGGATTCCTCCCGGGGCCGGCCGGGATTCCCCCCGGGATTCCCCCCGGGGCCGGCCGGGATTCCCCTCGGGCCCCGCGGCTGCCCCGCCTGTGGCACCCCCGGCGCAAAAGCCTCGAGGGTGCGCGGCGCGGCTCTGCCTCGGACAGAAAACAGAACGCGCCCTTTTCCAGCAGCGCCTCAGTCGTACTACACCCGCCTTTGAGCACCGTTTGTGTCCTGGCCCATCATTCAAAGCAAGTTTAAATAATATTTAAAACCAGTTCCACTCAGTGCTATAACTGCCCAGTACTATATACCAGCATTATAGAAAAAAAAAATCCCTAAATAAAAAGAGAACTATGCAATATGAATATAAGCACTCACTCCAACAATATTACTAGTAAAGTCAGTTTAAGGACATGAACAGGAAACATAAGGATAATTTTCCACATATTCACAGAATTTACCTTTTTTTGATTTTAATTTCCTGCATTCTATAAAGAAAATATAACCCATACTTCAGATAATTTCTAAAATACATGTCTAATAGTTACTGCATTATTTCAGCTACATGACACCTATGAAGCTACAAAGCTGGAAATGCAATACATTAGAGTTTCTTTTTTAAACTAAAAGTAAGTATTCTAAGTGAAATATTTGCTGTAAACACAATATGCACAGGACAGATATGGTTCAAGCTCCAGTCAACATGCAGTCTGACTTTTTCCATTAAGAAAACAGGATCTATATAAATGCGCTCAAAATATGCCCCCCCCCCC
>VZTA01019000.1:44854-70946 GCA_013398855.1 Mohoua ochrocephala
TTCTGTTTTCTTTATGGTGGGATTAATTTTTTTTTACCTACAAAAATGACTAAACAAATTACAGGAGATTAGGTTTTTTGTATTGTACTGCCTTTATACTTGTCTTGCAGTGTCCACAAAGGAACTTTTTAACTTCTTGGCTACTCTTAGCCAGTTTGATGAGAAGAGAAAGTTTTCAAAATAAGACACTGCTAAATGTCTCGTGAACTCAGACCCCAAGACAGATGAGATGCTATCCATGCCCTCTCAAGAAGATGTACCATGATTGTGTCACACATAGAATCCAGAGAGGAGAAATATTTTTGGAGAATCCTTAACCCATTGTCATGCTTTAGGTTTAGTCCCACTTATAAGGTTGTTCCTAGAAACTCTTTCTGTATGCCCAGTGAAATGGGACATTATGGACTAATAAAACCTTAATATGAATCAATCAAAATTCAGTTTTCTGTAGGAAACTGGTGTGCAGGTCAAGGAATTACTTCACTGAATGAAAGATGTAGTTACATCTGCATTTTGAGTTTACCTCCTGGATTAAATTTTTCAAGAGAAATTCTTGTCAGGAATTCTATATTTCTAACTTGCCTGTTGAATATTCTGAAGCAGTCTCAGAATAGATCTCAGATAAAATTACATAATTTTATCCTTATTTCTTGCATGATCCATTATTCCCTATGTAATATTTTTCTCTCTAGGTTTTGGTTTGCCAACTTTTCCCCCCTAGAAAAAGAAGTCTTGCCTCTGCCCTACTTGCTTCATAAATAATTTTTGTTGCTCTTAAAGCTGAGCTTTTCATTTTTAGGGCATTCCCTCATAATACACTGTTACCTTCCCTTCTCTATGAAATCAGCCTCATAGGAAAACTGTTTTTATCTTGCTAGAGAAACCAACAGACAGCAATGTGTTATTTGTATCTAGGCCATTTAAATGCTGCCTTTTCTTGGGTTTCGTACTGTGCTTGTTGGTGACAGCACTTCCCTTCTTTATTTTGTGGCCTTTCCTCATTTTCTTTCACCACTCCTTTGCTGCATCACAGGCTTCTAGTTTCTGTCCTCTTCATATCAAATGTTTCACTCTCCACTCCCCATTTCTTTCCCAGTAACTTGCTTTGGTTTTGGTGTTGTTTTCTTTTGTTTTGGTGNTTTTTTTTTTTTTTTTTTTTTTTTTTTTTTTTTTTCCCGGCAAGATCTGCGTACCTCAGTTATTTGCAGCACAGGCTAACTCAGATACCAGATATTTCAAAAGCAAAAATATTATAGTTCTTTTAACATATTGCCCCTTTTGTATGTTAAATGCCAGTTTCATTTGCCAGAAAATACCTAATTCTAATGTTCCACTCCACTAAATCATCTCTATATATCTTCTCAAAAGTATTTGAATCAGCAAATTTACATTGTGTAGATTTCTATATCTGTCTAAAGCAGAAAAATTTATTCGTCTTTCGCTTTTAACCATAGCACCAATTGCATCTCTCAGACTTCCTTTCAGAGCCCAGTTGCAGCCCACCAGCTGTTCCACATCCATCAGGCTTCCACAGCCTGAAAACAGGCTTTATGTTTCATCATTTCAGCCAGGAGGCCAAACCAAAAAAATCTCTTTTTATATAACCTGGCAAATATCACAAGAGGAAAGCTCAGCTACATCAGTGGAGGTCAGCCAGGGAAAATAGAAAAAACACAGTGGGTATCTATTTGTGTTCACCTCTTCAAGAGGATCAAGGCCACCATCCACCCCACATTAAATACATTTACTTCCACGAGGTACAGTCTCCACTGACACAGGCTATTGTTTCCTGACTTTATCTGTGAACTCTGATGAAAAGGACTAACATCTGAAAAGCTGGTTTTGTAAACCTAACAGTACTAAACAGAACAATTTTATTGGACAACTGTTTTTAAGAAACTTATTTGTACTGCAGGAGATTCATTTCACCCCCTTGGCATTGGACAGACACAGACGCTGGGATGAAATTTAAGGACAATGCCACGCTCCACCTCACAGAACAGAGATCCTCCACACCAGTTAAGGCCAACACAAAAGAGTGGGAAGGATCCTGGCTGCTCCTCCTCCTCCAGTGTCAGAAAAAGTGGGTCAACAGAGAAAGGTGTAAACCAGGTCCGAATGGGACCTTTGGATTCTGTGTATGGAGAGCAGCACCATTGACATCCATCAAAGTTGTGCGAGTTATAAAAAACAGTGGTGTGTGTATATCTAGGACACTTACATTCTTTCAGTATATGTATTTTTGTTATTAACTTCCACGAAACTGTACCATTAACAATCCTGTATGTGTTACTTTCCTTCTGATTCTCACTGCAGCCGACTGCAAACGTTATTTTGCTCTTTTAATGTTATTTCACTATTTTAACTGGAATGCAGCCTTGAAAGCGTGAGCACTATTCATAATGCAATGTTAAGATTATTAAAGCTAGAGATACACAAACACAGTAAAATATGAAAAAAATGTATTTGCATTAATTTGTGGGCTTCTGTTCTGTAAAAATAAACTTTGGAAGTCTCTTAAAAACCTCTTGTGTATTCTCAGAAACATCCTTAACTCATTATAAGCTGAACTGTCACTTTTATTATTGTATGTATTAGACATTGCTTAAAATTAAAAACATTAATCAGAAAACTGCTGTCCTAACCAAAGAAAATATTGCCCAGTCTAAAATTCAAATATTAAATTATTTAATTTACAGTCTGTGGGGTTTAAAAGATCTGGATACAGTGTGCAGTGCCTTTGTGTCACGGAATGCAAGTGCACATGTATCACAAGCTTTATACAGGAAATTGCAGAATTCTAAAATGGAAATGATGCCAAATCTGTGACACATACTATTAAAAAGTATCTTTGCCACCTCCATGAATGGAAAATATTTCTGGCCAAAATCCAGAAGCTGTGGGATAAATCTGAGCATGTGGGTACAGAAATCCATTCACATACAAAGGACTTCGGGGGCAGGGGCTTCACTCACCTATATAAATAATGCAAAATTATTTTTCTTTGAGAAGGCAGAAAGTCCTTATGGGGACAATGTTGGTTACAATAAAAATTGCTAATCAAATAAAAACAATGGCATTTCCTTGGGATTACTGCCTGGCTTCTGTGAGTATCTGTGAGACAGATAACCCCATTCACACAGCAATTGGTGATGCATAACTTCAGACATGAATATTCCTCACTGAATATAAAAGGATGTCAACAAAGTCACACTTCTGTAGACTTTCTAAAACCTGTTACAGTTTCGATGAAACCTTCCACTGCTCTAAATTGAATGGCGCTGCTGGAAGGGATTCTCAGTCTCTCAGCTTATTCATCTTCAGGCAACTGACAGGATTGGGTGCAGAGTTATTTTCATCTCTTCACTTTTAATATGGCACAGATAGGCACTGTGTCCTCTTGTCAGACATTATCCAGACAGTAACAGAATTTAAGGCGAACTATGTCCCTTTTAAAATTTGACCTTTTTTTTTTTTGCTTTTGCAAAAAGGTGCTACAGGTATATGTGTATATCTGTGCCTTTTAATTACTAGCAGTAAAAAAAAAGAAGTTGTATCCATCTTGAAAACCTTCTGCCTTCGTGGAAAGAACTGCATATAGAGATAGGGAAATCAGTCAACAGTTGTTCCTGGTGGGAAGAAATTAGGCTTTTTTCCTGAAATACTTTAGAAGATATTATTTAGAAAATAAGACTTAAATCTACTTTGATATGTATTCTACTTGTTAAATAGATAAAGAGAACAAACTGAACAAATGTAACAATGACATTTACGTGTGTTTGTTTATATTTCCCCCTGCTTTTCTATCTGTCCATAAAATAAAACACTGTTTGAAACTTCAAGTGCATAAGGAATCATCTGAAGTCCTCCTGGCACACAACAAAACGGAGAGGGGAGTAAAGCCATGATAGCTGAGATATAAGGACTACAGAAAGATTGGAGACAGAGAGGCAAAAGGATCTTATAAAGTTTGCATCAAGAGTCCAATTACTCTTTTAAGCTTTTGATGTTCAAGCGTATGTCATTAAACACTTTATGTTGCTGTCCAGACCTCTCCTACACAAGTAACTTGAAAGAAAGATTCCTATTTTGCAGGAAATTGTTCCTTTCTTTTTTTGTGACTTCTCTAACTGTATTTTTTCATCCATATTACAGTTACCATGAAGAACACCAAAACTACAGCTTTGATAATGTTTAATTTATGCATAAACATCATCTTTCTGTATAAGACATATAGCTTCAGAATTTAATCAGACCTGTCCCTCACAGCTATACTTTTTTTTCCTCTGTAGTATTACATATAATAATACTACACATTCTCTCTATATAATGCTATTTATATATAAAACACTGCATATAACTTTATAGATACTATATAAATGTGTATGTATAGTATGTAAGTGTTATATGAAAGCATAATCTACTGTCTTCTGGAAGCCAGTGAGAAATACGTTTTTATTGGAACGAGATGATTTACTAATCCAATCTCTTCCAGTATTTGCTGCTTTGTAACTTGTTATCTTGGTTTTGTCAGATAACTGCATTACAGGTATATATCAAGTAGTACAAGTCTTCAGCTTCATGGCATTTCAGAGCAGAAGTGCTACTTCCAAAGAAGTAGAGTGGAGGCATCAAAAACAGGCCCTTTACAATAAATTGCACTCAGTTTTCTTAAACAACCCTGCCTTACATTTCTAAAATATGTTTCATGTGAAGGCTTCGGTAATAACAAATTTATTACAATAAAATTCTCACAGAATGTATCAAGATGGTGTTAAGATCTGATTATTATGATTTTAGAGAGATGCTGCAGCCTGAATTAAGGTGCAAATGAGACCATACGCTGAAGTCAATAGAACGGATTTTATTTAACGGTAAATGTGAGGTAGAGAGAGAGATGATAGAAGGAAATGGGAAAAAGAGGGAAGAGAAAGAGGGTGAGAAAGAGACAGATTATAGGGGCAATATCTATAACACCAACAGCCAGCACCTCCCAGCACAAATCAAACATAGCTTTCACTGAAACCACCACCCAAACTGCTAGCAGAGGCTGGCCCACATTGGTATCTCTTACTACCACTTCCTCAAATATAATGCACTCTAACTCATATCTCTACAGTAGAGATTCCTGAATTGTTTCTGTAAGAAACATTCTATGAATATAACTTTGATTACAGAGATCCTAGAAGTCATGTCCCATACCAAGTTTTACATAGATACTTTTGTTGGTTACCCCTGTCTCAGCTGGCAGATCTTAGAAGGGCCCACAGATATAATTTTATATAAATATAATTTCATGTGCATACTCCCTCCCCCCACAGGACACTAAAGTCTATACAAATAGAAAGAGACAGTGGGACTCAATGATTAACAAAAAAAATGATGAAAATTCTGAAGAGGCAGAAGGAGATAGAATTTCTAAAGCCATGTTCTTAAGCTTAAGGCAAATCAGTTCTATACCTTGCCTACAAAGATGGCTCAAGAATCAGAGAATATCACAATGACACCCGATCTGCAGTTTGAAGAGAACAGGTATGCTACAAACAGAGTGATGAATATTTGTCATTTAAAGCCAATATCGGAGGAACATGAGAATGACGTAAAAAATAGGCATCAGGACCATAACGACTTCATAACAAAACTTTGATAGGCTTGTCAATAGAAAAAGGCAAGATATGCGAATCCCAAGTATAGAGTGAGAAAACTGTCCTGTGAGAAGCCCAAAATAATTGGTGGTAAAGAAGACTTGCTTTGGTCCCCCGGGAAAGGGGGGTTGGGATGGAGGTGGGGTGTAGGGTGTTGAGCCCATTTTACTCACAGAGAAATCTTTAGGGAAATGTTAAATAGGTAATTAAATATTTTTTTTAAACTGTCTGGATAAAAAGCTATCAGACTATTTAAAACTGAATGTAAGAAAAAAAACCTCTGTAAAATGATTCACATCTTTATTTAGCTGTTATTTCTGAAACTTTGTTTTTACTTTTTTGTAATGTTACCCTGTACATTTAAACTGATTACCTCCCATAGCATATAGGCAAAAATGTTTGGAACATAAAATAAAACACATTGAAAAAAGAAGACACAGTAAATTGCTTAAGTACATGCATGCTGTAGATATGGTTATATACATACGCATATATACCCATTGTCTTGCAGGGGAGGGGCAAGAAGAGCAAAGCCACCACCTATTTGTGACTGCAAATACTGACATGTTTTTGGAAATGAGAGGGGAAAAGAACTTCCAGTCTTCTAGTTTCATGTCACTGGTGTGAGGGAGATAACTTGGTAAAATGTTTTACCATATTCTTGATAAAGCCTACCATTTATAAAACAGTCAAAATCACTGCTGCAGCTCCAGATTAAAGAGATGACCTTAAAAGGAGAATTTAAAAAACTCTACTTCCAAACAGTCATCATCTTTGTAAATATGATAAACTCTCGGTCATTTGCTCGTACTTCCTGACAGAAATAGGATAACATTACTCTTCAAATAGTCCTTATTTGTTTGTTACACCTGTTGATGGGTTTATCTCCTGTCATCCAATAATGGACGACTTTTCTGCTGAAATCAGTCATGTCAGGCCTGTAAATGAGAGCATGATTAAGGGGAATCTATGCAACATGATAAGGAGTGCTCTGGTGTTAAAAGGAGGTTTTAGAACTTTGCAAAATTGTCTCTCTAAGCCATAGTTGGAACGAATGGAATTGATTTTTATTTTCCTTCTGATTTCTAATTAATGTGTTCAGTCTAAGATATTTTGTTGCACTGAGAATTTCCTGTAGATGAAATATAAATTCAATTATCTGTGTATATACATACAGTACAGCTGTGTCCCAACATAATTACAATTTTATGCCAACTGACTTGATTACCTACGATAATCTCAGAATATATACCTATACATATGCAACAGCGCACTAGGAATAGAAAGCAAACTGTAACTTAAAAAGTTATTCTAAACCAGCTGAGCAGGTTCAATATGTGTATTCAGGATTAAAGAATTTCTACATTAAAGTAAGCTATATATTCTGTCAAAGATTCAGCTCTATCTGCAACCAAAATTCTACAAAGAATTTTCCACAGGGTTTGGTTGCACAATCTCCAGTTCTGCAAAGAGAGCCACTGTGAGCATGGTTCTCTTATCTAGGCTTGCTCTTTGCTGCTCTTAAATTCAATTTACTTTAACTCAATTAATTTATTTATATGCCAGCAAATTTGGTACCAAAAATTGGCTTCTAGATTTACTATGAAATGAGTGGAAGAGTATCAGAAACTGGGATTTCTTGCATAAGAGGAAGGAGGAAAAAAATATGGGGACCATTTTTAGTCAGCTTGCAGCCTGTGGTTAAAATGAGGAAAAAGGGATTGACTGAGTTTTTTGCAGGAACCTGTCACTCTTGGAGACAATGTCCCTGCAATCAGCAAGGGTGACGAACTACCACTGAGTGAGGAACTCAGCAACATCTGGGAACCGGAAAGAGCTGCCTTAGCAAATCTTGTTTGCTATATTTTTGATGGGTTTATCACCTGCCAGTTGGTAATGTGTAACTCTTGCTCATTTATCATCTCTCTGATAATAGAAGACTTTGTCCCTGAAAAACTGGAATCTGTTCAGGACTCTCATCTCAAAGTGAGGGCAGAGTTACGTCTGAGGGCCAGATTATAAACCTGAGTGAGTGGGAAGTATATTAGAGTGATGTTTACACTTTTGGAGGCAAAGAATGAATGACTGGAACAAAAAAGAGGAGTTGGGCTTTTGGAAATTTCAGGGTGATAGAGAAATAGGGCAGAAAAAATCACGACTGGCAAAAGTTGAATGGAAGAGTAAGGTTTGTGAATCTCTGCCACTAAAAGAGATTGGGGCAACTGATGAGAAGGGGGAAAGGTACAGTCTTTGGCTCCTGTGAAAGATGGGTGAAGAATAGACCATTGAGTGAGGCACTGACAAGAGGCAAGAGTGTAAAGGGAAGAGTCAAAAGGACATTGTGTGAGACAGAAGACCCTGACAAAAGTTGCTGAGTTTTTACTCTGCTTTTGCTGAGACTATTATTATAATGTGCGGAAAAGAAAGACAAAGAAACTGAAGAGAGAGAAAAAGCTTCAGCTGAGTCTGAGAAATGTTAGATGGCAACAGTACATGAAATTACTGGGGCAAGTGGTGTCTTGAAGAATAAAACAGAGATTTTGATATAGGTGGCAGAATGAAGGAGAGGTAGAGCAGAAAGTATTAGGGTCACAGGGATATGTTGGTTTTGATATGCTCTTTGAAATAGTTGGCAGAGAAGGAAGTGAGAGGAATTAAAATTAACAAACAGCCAGCAAAAACATGATATTTTACTGTAAGGAAAATTCCACAACTGAATCCTACAGATGAACAAAATGGAATTTTAAAAGGTCATATTCACTAATCTTTCCTATGAGACGGTAACATGTTAGCCTGCACAGCTTTTTGCAAGGAATTCTACATAAATATTTCCAAATTCTCTTATTTATGTTCTTACTGTAGACTGACATGTAAAAGAATAGAAGAAAGAAAACATGCACAGAAAAGTGGTTACAATTTTGTTCATACTGTAACTTTGCAAACTGTATTTCTAACTGTGATTATTTTGAAAGGTATTTATGAGGGATTCCACTTGGCATCTTAGTCAATTTTTTTGTTTCCTTACTGTGCAAGAGATGATGCAAAATGGAAGCTAACATGATGATGTTGGAAAGAAGTTCACTGTTTTGCATTCATTTTACAGGAAGTAATTTACAAGGCTTCAAAGACTTTAAAATACAAACTTACAGTGAAATCAGCATGAAGTTGTGGGTATTATTTTCATCAGGAATCTGATTTAAACCAAGGAATAAGGAAATAGACACACACGAAAAAAAATGTGGACTTTATTCAAATAATGAAAATAGCTGCATGTAGACACAGTAATGACAGCAACATGTTTACAGAGCTAAGTTTGATTTGCCTCACTCCAGTCGTGATGGACAAAAGCTGGTTCTGATTTGCAGAACTGCTGCTGAAATCTCTGTACTAACACATTTAAGTGGTTTCCTGACTATAGCTGGCTCATGTCCCATCAGTTTAAGGCTGGGCAAAGTAAGCTGCACCTGTCAGGTTATATCCATGTAGGCGGTTTCCCGGCCTGTATTGCAGCAGCTTGTTATTACTGCGTGCCTTTAACATTAGGATGTGTCATGTTACATTATGCCTACAACATGACATAATATAGAACTTCATGCACTGCTATTGATAGGCAGCAGCAAAACTACAGACGGAACATAAACCATTCAAGCCCAGTTTATTGCAGCAGACTCTAAGAGAATGTGCAGTACGGTATTAGAAGAGTACTCAGCATGCTGACTAGTCAAAAGTACTTTTGGATAGTTCCATATATTTCTAGTTTTCAGGTTTCATTTGTGCTGGCTCAAGGGAGCAATCTCTCTATCACTGAAAAACACATTCAGCATAAGTCAGTTCCTGAGAGGAATGTCAAATATGAAACCAAAAAACAAAGCAAAAAAGGCCCTGCAATACAGCAGAGCAGGAGTGTCTTGGTGAATTAAACAAGAATTGAAAATAATTAAATTACTACAATATGAATGCTAATATGGTTTACCTTGTATTTTTTTGACATAAAGGTTGCAAATGGATCGTCACAGTAGAATGCATGTGTTACAACACACTGTGTAGAACATATGCTAATTTTAAACCTGTGAAACTCAGTTTGTGAAACTGGCATGTACAATATACGAACCTCGGTGGGGTTAAATAATCTGCTATATATATTCCTAAATTAACAAAAGACACCAGCCATGAAAAATATGTAAATGGAAAATGTATGTATCATAGAGCACTTTGGACTACTTACTAATTCCTTTTCATGTCGTGTTTACATAAGTTTACCGATTAAAAGCAGGGGATTAATTTTTCTTTTTATCTGAAAGCTCACTGCTTTCAGATCTTCATTGGAAGGGTGACCCTAAAGCAATAACCATAGGAAGGAAATGCTATAGGGAAGTCCTGCAGCATACTGTAGCAGGCAATGGGACTGCATTTTAATGCTATATTTTGTAGCAAAGTTTCCCCCCGCTCCGTTATGTTTATACCCTCAGCATTTTAAAAGCACCACAATTTACCTAGCATTTTTAAATCTTGTACTTAATCATTAATAATATTTTGTGCTTAGGTTCACTCATGAGTACTTTACACTTGCTGAACAAACTATGCTAATCATTACAGTTCACAAAACATACTCCTTTTAACTCCTTGCAGTAAATCTGAATAAAACTATCTTCTTTACTGTTTTCCAAAGAGTAAATACTTCTTATTTTTCAATATAAATATTACACATCTCGTGGCAAGAATCTCTGGGAACAAGTCACAATAACAAAAAAAAGTTAGTGACAACTATATTGAATTAATTTATTCCTTGTCAAATTTTAAAGGAATAATTACTTGATGAGTTCATATCTGGAGTTTAGAATATATTTCCTGCGTGTGAACTACAACCGAACAGATGCCCACCACGAAGGGTTTTCCTAATGTTGCAGAACCACAACCTGGGGAGTCGGAATACACCAGCTTACCTTGCAAGGGAAACAGCATGACTGAGGAAGTCCTTGAAAACAGATGTTGTTTCAACTAAAGTTTTCATGCTGATGGTTTGTGTTTTTGTGTTTTTTGTTGGTTTTTTGTTTGTTTTTTTTTTTTTAAATTCAGAAATTGTCCAAGGACATTGCTTCAGGTAAAAGCCCTCTTTTGGGGTTACAGGAAGCAGATCCTTTCTACTGATGCTTTCTGTTCTTAACAATATTAAAACCAAGAAATCATAAACTCAAATACAAAAGGGTAAAATTTTCATGAAACACTTATCACTTAACCTGAATTGCCAGAGCAGAATAACAGAGGTATTTAAGACAGGGCATATTACAAGCAAAGCTTGAAAAATAGGTTTAGCAGTTACTACCTGAAAGATGAAGAAGCCTTATCAAAAGTAAGCACTTTGATCCTTTGTGCTCTAAGGCCACACCTACCCCTGCAGCTCATGTTCTGCCATGCTTGGGCCTTGGCCTTTTGCTGACTAATCTCTAACTGACCACATTTCTCTTCCATACCAAATACGAAACTAGATGTTTTTCCGTCAGCAATGCCTTGCCATCATACAAGAGAAATTAATGTAGATCTTTTTCCAATTATAATCAAAGCAAACAAAAATCAAATATAGCCTTCCTAGTTCAAGCCATTACTTTTTGCTATCTAACTTAGAAGCCATGTCCAGAGCAGTTTGTGTGGAACAAGATTTCAGAAATTTGAACCAGAGCATAGATGGTGTTGGACTGTAAAGGGTAACAGCAGTGGGAGACTTGAATTCTATGATAGCAGAAAAAAAGAGGGTCAGCATGTTGTGCCGGTATCAGGAGAATGCTCTCCTGCAACTTTTGGCAGTTTCTACATTTGAGCAGCATGTGCTGGGCAACAGCTGTGGAACTGACTCTCCTCCTGGTGTGGTAGAAGCTCTTTATATACATTGATGACACAATATCCTCATTTGGAAAATTGTTAGTGGTGTACTGTGAATTTTCAGTTTGGACATACACTTACCCACTCAGAGGGAGTTTTACTTTCCCTTATTTTCTGAATTTTAATATAGCACAAGTTAGCAGACTTCAGCTGTGGTGAGAAAGACCTGTGTCTGGGCATAATTTTGGCCTAAATAGAATAAGACAGAGCCTTCAGATGGAGATTCTCAGGACGAATGTGGATGTTCACTCTCAAATACGCATCTTGGAAGAAAGAAAGGTGAGGACAGATACACTTGTCGGTAGTATTAGAAATGAAGGATAATTGCCTACCTCCAGTGAAGTTTTTATACCTATCTGAACCAGCAATGGACAATGAGTAGAGAACGAAATGCCTGCACAACAGTCTTATGGGGAAATGTCTCAAGCTTTTTCTGGGGAATTGGAACACTTGGGTGTGGATAATGTTCCTCTGCAATGCTTGTACATTGATGTGTGCAGCATGGGGAACAAACCAGAGTCAGAAGTCAGCATGCAGCCACCGGGCTATGACCTTGCTGGGATCATGAAGACTTGGGATGGCTCACATGACTGGAGTGCAACAGTGGAGAGTTCTTGGGAAGGCTCTTTAGGAAGGGCAGTCTAGGAAGGCAATGAGGGAGGGCTGTCTTCCCTGTGACGGAGAGCAGCTGGAATGGGTGGAGTTCTGCCTTGGGATGGGTCAGGAGTCAGAAGAGAGACAACAGGGGAAGATTAGTGGGCAGACTGATAGGGTCTGCTCTTGTAGTTGGTATCTGCTATAGACCCCCTGATCAGAAAAAGAAAGTAGATGAGGTCTTCTTCAAACACCTGGAGGAAACCTCACATTCACAGGCACTGGGGAAAGTCCCTCAAGGGGCGCTTTAACTATCTTGATGCCTGCAACTGATGGAAGTACAGAGGAACTTGAAAAATACCCTTTATATTTCTATTCAGCTTTCTTGTCAGACTAGTATTCACGATTGAGAAGTATTTTTGAACCTATTTAACTAATGAAAAAACCAAATAATTAAAAATTAAATGGCACTTTGTTAAAACAGCAGCTTTAAGAACAAAACACTTTCCCACTAAGAGAAATTTTAAACAATCATTTGCAACTAGTGTTACTGGATAGAGAGAACTGGAGGTAGCCCATTTGTTATCAATATTACAATTAGTTGTCACATTTGCTTTTTTGTCAGTACAGTCTAAGGTGAGAACCATATTGCAGTCAGGCTTCTAACCTTTGTCCTCTGTAACCCTGTTTACATGACACAACTGCTTCCTCAAAATCTCAGGGAAAAAACCCCAAAAGATTGCTAGATCTTAAAAATTCTAATTAGGTCCTACTTTATAAAAGTGAATTGTAAGGACTTAAAATGCTTATGATGTTTGACATGGTTTTGAACAACTAATTTTGTACATATTGTTAATTTTGTTATGTCAAAGAAAAGTTCTTTTGGAGATTCATAACATGACAAAGCACACAAGTTTGTTTGTTTGTTTGTTTTCTGTCATAAAAAGCAGTATTGTCTTATTCAGCTGGAATATTTTTAAGAACACATGGCTGAGGGGAGAAACGCTTTTTTGTTATACCTAGAAACTTGGGGTCAGTATTTGAGTAGTTCTAAATTTTCACCCAGCAAGAGTAAAAAAAAAAAAAACTTAAATCCATAATTTCGTCCATATTTAGAAAAATTCCTTACTTTCTGAATTGTTCATCTATTTTCACTTGGCTGAGTTACTAGAGTTTTATAAACATTGTTCTTTCATGCATAGTATTTCTTTTATAGCAAGCGGTTTTTACAAATTATCACTTTAAGTTTTATTGGCACTGTACACAGGCACTGAGCTGAAACTGAACGGAACTTTAGATGATCTGATTTAAAGAATGAAAAGTAGAGAGAGTCTCTGGATTTTCAAATGAATTTATTAATTTTGCTTTCATCTGGAATTATTTCAGCTAGATTTATGATTCCACTTGTAGATATAATGACCTGAAATACAGTAAAGAAGGTTTCCCTGTAATCTTAAGAGGCAGCTGCAATTTCATTTCTTTTGCTTTTCTGCTGCCTAAACAGAAAAGCAAAAGCCTGTATTTGGTCCTCCCTCCTCAGAAGGTAACATAATTTGCCAGCTCTGGAACAGGAAAAAAATGTCACTGAAAGCATCTCCCAGAGCTCCCCAGGGCCTCTTGCAAAGCCTGGAAGCTCTTTGCTATCCCCGTGGCAGGCATCTGTCTCCAGTTCAAGGCAGTACTGTGCCCCTCCACTGCGGTCTAGTGTGCCTGAACAGAGCAGGGCAAGGACGCTGCAGGGACACCTTCCTAACCCACAGCAGAGTCACAGGGCACAAAGAGCTGAGAATGTGGAAGTAAATGAACTTTTAGTGTGTGTGTAATTGCACAGTTCTCACAAAATCTCAGAAAAAGATCCTCTGAGAGGCTTGTTATTTTTTCCCCTGCACATGTGTTCCTGCATGCCAATTTTTAGCAACTCATGTCCTGGAAAAGAATACTATTTTGCAAATGACTTCTTATCTGTTAAAAGAAAATATTAGAACAAATGATGCCGTTCTACTCCAGCAGTGAACAAACTGGTAACACAGGTCAATTTAATTTTACTGCAGATAATAATATCATTTAGACATTTCTTTGCTATGAAACCCTGCATGTCAGCTTGAACCTTATCTTCATGACTGAGGCTTAGTTTTTAAAATGTTTTTGTAAAAGTGTTCTGTTCTTTACTGAGATGCCCAAGCCTAGTAATTACTGAAATATGAAACTCTTGATACAATTGTGAAGTCCCCTGTTAGTAGTACAGGCTCCTTTTTGGTTCTTGACTCGATCTTCAGTGTCACTCCAGAGTATGAACTCCTCTGTCTGTAAAATGGGTTTGAACATTCTACATTACAAGTAATTGTACTTTTTGGCCAACATGCTCTTAAGGTTGGATTAAAATTTAGTGTTAAACTATGATTTTAAGAAGCTTATCACTAATGAAAGCCAGCTAAGAGTTTGACACACAAAAGGCTTTATAAAGGAGATTTGTATTTCTGAAGTGCACATGGAAAATAATCAAATTAGTTCAAAAAGCTATGATATTGAATTCATTAATAATTCACCTAGTGTTATAAGTTAAATTTTACACACAATGGCTAGTGAATATTCACTTTTAATACTTCAGAGAAGAGGGCCTTTAAAAGAAAAGTCCTGGGATAAGGTTACTTAGGTAGTAGAAGAGAAACCGCTGTCATAATCTATCAGTCTCAGAAGAGGAAATTTTGGATGAACGGATCAAGAACAGGACAGTTTTGAGCCACCGTTATGATGTCATTTTGGAGCAAATTTTTGACCGAAACTTAGAAGAAGGTTCTGACTATCAGCACCATCAGGCTTTGAAACAATCTTTCAACAAGAAGAATGGGAGCAAGTAATCTAATGACATTCAGATACCACTGGGATGGCTACATGAAATGACTGTAAGATGCCACTGTCCGTGGTGGCCTGGAATTGGTAACTCAGAAGATCTCTTCCTGTTCTGTGTTTCTATATAGTTTTATCACCCCTCCTTACTCTGAAAAGTTTTTTATTAGGAATTCACATTTATGTAAAGCAAATCCAAGAAAAATTTTGGTTTGCTAGTCAATGAAGAGGATAATCTATAGATTTGTAATATAGTAAAAACAATTTAATACCTCTTTTGCATAAGTCTTCACAAAAAGATCAACTGCAAGCAGACACAATTAATACCACCAAAAAGGAATAAGATCTCACTATGCAAAAAGAAGAGGAAAGGTTACATAGTGCTTAAATAACATAGATATTCTCAGATCATCCATGCTAATAAACTTAATTCATGTTAGGGGACTTAACTGATTAAAATAGACTCAGAGGGCTTAGTGAAAAATTATGGAGGATGGATGAGATGCTGGAGGAGTGAAAAAGAGCAAATGGATTGCTATTTTTGAAAGGGGGGAAATGTATAGTTTGGTCTACTTAGTTTCGCTCTCCCTATGTTAAATCCGACACTTCAAAAATAAAAAGGAGGTGTATTCATTAAATTTGCAGATGTCACAAACTTGGTGAGACTGTAAATATCTTGAGGAGTGGGATTAAAGTTCAGTTATGTCTCATACAGATTGAAGGGTGGTCTGGGAAAGAAAGATGACTCTGCGATAGGGACAGGTGACAGGTATTACAGACAGGCAGATACACCCAACCGCACCAATATGGATGGGGATCAATTAATTAGGTAGTAATTATTCAGAGAAAGATCTCAGGGCTAAAGTGGAAAGTGACGAGTTAGCAATGAGTATGCCAACAACCTTACACCGTTAAAAAGGCAAATGAGAGAACTGGGATATATGAACAACAGTACAACTGACAAGATAGCAAGCACTTCCCTTATGTTCTTTTCAGAATCAGTGGAGGCTCAAGCAAGACTGTGTGTTCAGATTTCAGTGCCGTACTCGAAGGTAAAGAGATATATTTGGAATTGTTTTGGAATACAGAGACCAATCTAGAAAACATGATCTGTGAGAAAAGACTGAAAAGACTGGGATTGTTTAACCGAAGAAAAGAAAAAGAGAGAGGGGGAGGGACTGAAGAAGAGTTTTATAAACAAAAAAAGCTGTTGCAAACAGGAGAAAAGAAACTCTGTTCTTCATTTCATATGGTGAATACAAGCAGATAATTCAGTTAAACTGCAGTAAGAAAGATTTTGTTCCGGCATCAAAGAAAAAGCAATTCGATTGGCAAGGATTAGGAACAGACTAGATTCTGAAGTTTGAAGTATTGGAAGTCAACTATGAAGTCCTCAATCAAGAAAGACAAGGATATGGCTGATTCTGTTTTGGACAACTGGGATGGACTAGATGACCTACTAAAGTCCCATTAAACTACCTTTCTGTCATTAATAAAAAAAGATATGAATATGGGTTGATAATTTACAGGGAAACACTGTGAACCTTCAAGAATCAGAAAATTGTTAAAAGACTTTGTTACTTTTAATTTTTTCATTTATAGAGTCCAACCAAATCTAATTCGTTTTGTTCTTCCAATGAACATAAAAAGAAAATATTTCACAATATATTTCCCAGTAATTATACTACACATATAAGGTGATCCAATACTCCTATTTTACCTGAAGAAAAGGCTATTTTACTCAGACAGTAACATTGGGTCTAATCCAGTGTGGACAGAAAAGTTGGCATGAGTATGAATTTGGAAGATGAAAAATTCAGTCTGTACTGACCTATTAATAGGCCTTTGTGTTGTCTGGCCTAAAGAAATGTCAACTTTTTTAAGCAAGTAAATTTTCACATTTAGTGAAATGCTTAAAACAGTACTTTTTACATTTTTTTTCTTTCCTCAGAACATTTCATTTCCAAATAAATAAAATGGTTTAGTTCTTAATATCCTGAAATCAAAAGGTTTATATAGACTTAGAGGATATATACGAGCTTTCTTCTGTAGAAGTCAGTCAGTTCTACCTTTGAGAAAACTTCCAGTCATCTGGAGGCTCCCAGAGGCAGAACAGATACCAGGACTGTCCACACGGGGAACTTACCTTTACTAAGGAAAAGTGCAAGTTTACAGTGCATTAGGCTCACTAAAGTACTCCCATGTGTAAACACTGCTAAGTGCATGGGACCATCTTCTGTTTTGAGCCTACACTGACAGATGGATGGACGAACGGAATGCATACAGATGAATCTAATTTCATTAGACAGCCAAGCTAAAAACAACTGAAAGGAAAATACAGTGACTAGATCCTGGAGTTGCCAAAGATTAAGGACAATATGCAGGAATCGTGAACCACTTCTCTTAAAATAGAAAGAAAATTGTTATTTTTTCTGGTGTTAAAAGATTTAATGAACCACTGATCAGTGTCACTCCTTGTTAAATCAATAAGGAAAATACTGAATCACTTTTCCACTGTTCACTTGTATAAGAGAACTGTGCATTCAGGCATTCATGGACTGGAGATAGAACACTAAAGGGATTGTCTGAGACTTTTTTAATCAGCACAAAACAAAATAGATGTATAGTTAGCAAAGGTCAGTTACCTTTCAAGCGTCTTTCCTACTTCCCATAAAGGACGAGAGCCTCAAAAGTACTGTTTTTTGCTTCCTAACAAAAAAACCTCCAATTACTTATTCACTGGGTACAACAGAAGCAGTGTTTAAAAGAGTTTTAGGTATCAAAGGACCAGATATTAGCAAAGTTATTAATTTCATTTAAATTCAACACAGATATTAATGCTTTTCCAATAAATGAGTTACATCATGTAGCTTCAGTCAACCAAGCGCAGGTTTTGGTGTTTTTTTTTTTTCTGTTTGTTTGATGGGATATTAGGGTTACAGTCACAAATGGCTGTTCTGGGTTTTCAAATATCACGAAGGAAAATTATCATAGCAGGAAAGCAGTAAAACCATAAATTGCGAGAAGTTAGCGCAGAGCGTTGCTTCAGCAGGTTGGGCATTATGCCCAATGAGACTGAGTGGCACAGAAATCCACTGCCTGTGATATGTGCTGGCAGCTGAGGGATTTAAGAGAGGCTGTTGAATGCAGCAAGGGGGAAGGCTTGTGCAGGGAGAGGGGACCAACCGAGGATACTGATGCAGGGTATGTAATGAATTACAGATACACTTCAACTCCTTGTCTCAGGGTGACTTTTACCACCTGCTTACTCAGTATTCTGCCCCTTCCCTTTCTCCTGCCACAATGGAAATTCACACTTGCCCCAAAGGAAAATCTTTTTCTGTCAAAGTCCTTGCAGAAAATTGCTCCTGCCACACATGCCTTCTTTCAGAGTCAGCTGCTTTAAACTCCAATTTAAATTAATATATTCTGTAATCAGCAAAATCCACTTCAAATAAACATCTTCCTTAGATCCTAGATTTCTCTACACCTGGATTTTGCCTGCTTGATACATACAGTCTAGATATTTAATAGAGCTTTTGGTACCTTTCTGGTCATGCCAAGACTCATAATCAGCCTCTGAATCTCATTCTTTCTGTACCATACCTCTCCAGGCAGTTTTCTCTGCACTGTTTTTCAAGTCCTTTCTTTCTCAGCTGGCAAAGTTCTTACCTTCCATGAAGAAAATGCCTTTTCTTCTTCCCATCTGCATCACTACGTGACCATTTTGAATCAATTACTTCAGATCTTCCAATTCTCAATTAAATGAAATAATCACTAGTTTTAAGAATGTACTCTGAAAGTTAAGAAACGATCAGGCAGAGTATATTGAGATTCTCATGTTACCTGCAGACAAACAGGTATGCTGTGAAACAGGCTTAAGACTTGTCTTTGTCATGCTCATGAAATAGCTTTGTTCCTCCGTGGTTTCTTGCTTTCAGGTGCTAGAAAAATGTAAGAAGCTTTACTGACTTTAGATGATAAATCTGCATTTAGGCAAAATGTAGATTTAGAAATTTGAATGTGTCACATTTTCCACATGTATATAATTTCCCATAGACATGATTTCAGTGGTTCATTTCTCATGGTAGTTTTCACTAAATAAACATATTTCAGCATTCTTTCTACACTTATTTCCAATTTTTCATGTTTCTATATCATTGTATTAGTAACGATAAGTCACTAATATAATTGAATGAATCATGTTTATGTTAAAAACGCATTTCTTTTGCCTCTATGAAGAAATGTCATATTTTAAAGAATATGAATAGGCCTTAAAAAGACATTAAAATACTAGTTAAAGTGCAGACCTTGGAGTATAGCAGAGAATCCAACCTTTCTTTTCTTTTTGAAAAACTAATGCATTTAATCAAAGGTTTAATTCTTTTCAAAGCTTCAATTTTCCCAACTTTTCAGAGTGGTGTTAGAGCTGAAATGCTGTGAGCTAGTGCTTTACACAATTCCATTGACACGGCAGACAGTTAAAATAATGTCCTTTCACTTAACCACATTTAACTGAGATAAAGCAATACAAGATTTAATAGCTTCCAGCAGTGCCCAGTGATGGAGTGGCTAGCCCAGACTGCAGCAGCATGTCACAGGTTCATTCAAAGGGCATGGTGCACATAAACCCTTTCACATGGTAGCGGGCCAAAAGTAGATTTGATATGACTTGATGCAACTACATCAAGTAGTTGATTATATCAGCCTTGGATTTGGCCGAAAGGCAGAGTAACAGGAAGAGACCATGTAGGACCTACTCTAGCAGTTTTCAGCAATCCTACTTTAACCCACGAACAAAGACCAGGATGCAACTGACATCAGCAATATTCCTCTTGCAGAGAAACAGAGGAAGCAGAAGCTATTTTCCAAAAATTAATTATGAGTGGAAGTAACCTTAAAAACGTGTTATGTACGCATGATTACACTCAATAGCATGTCCAAAGTGAAGGAAGCAATAAGATAAAACACGTAATGCTAAATACTGTCACTGATGGTCGAGATCTATCATGTAACCTAAATATCGTGCCTAGCCACACTCTTCTCTGTTCAGGGCCAATGATGAGGGGGTAAGAGCGAACAGCTAAGTTGTGATTACAGGGCTCAGCAGTTCCTTACAATGCTCAGATTTTTGCCTATGTGATGAATATTTCAGATACATCCTGCGATCTTTACATTCTTCACTGACAAGGAGACAAGATGCATTTTGCATCTGCTAAAGATTTCTGATTGGCACATATGTTGAAAGACTAGCCCAACACTGAAAGACAGAGTGTTCTTCAAAAGCTGTAGCCATGAAATATTTATTCTTTTCTCTTTCATAGAAATGCATTTGATGACTATATGACATAAAGTGCCACTAATAGCTCTGGACAAAATTATATGGCTCTAAAGACTATTAAACTATTATTCTTGGAGGGTGGAAAAGGTACTATTTGACACATATGATCACAATAGTATTAGCAAGGCTTTGTTTACAACCTACCACGAAAAAATGTTGTACATTATCAAGTGCATTTTGCACTGGTAAATTCAAATCTGACAATCACAAATAGCAACAATGATATTTGTGATATATTTAGTAGGTATTTTATCTCACAATACTTTGAATGGGATGTTTATTAATTTTTAAAAACTTTAAGTATGCAACTAAGGGCAAGTGAATACTAATGACACTGTTCAAAATATGTTTTGTTTGTATCCGAGAGTATATATTTTATAGAGCACAGGCAAATGAATCCCCTAACGTTATTTAAATCTCTGAAGTCAGCTGAAAAGCAAAGACACTCATACATACATAATGCCTAGCATGACAACCTGAAAATTATGTGAAAACAAAAAGGCTCCTTTGTAAAAGTCTAACTAAAATTTTTTGATAAAAAGACCTAGAAAGCATTGCTGGAGCATAGAAATCATATTATGAATTTTACATGAAAATTTGTAGGACCGTTGTATCTGTAAACATTATAAAATACTAAAAACCTTAGAAAAACTTAGAAGCCTGATAAAATACTAAAATATTAACAAGCTAAATGAATACAGTTATCATCCTGTAGACCACATTATCTCAGGGTCCATTTACAATCATATGTGTTTCATAAACCTCCTGCTACTGCAAATCCCTCAGTTGTATTTGCCATTGAATTGCTTGTTTCTCATTATTAGTGGATGAAGAAAGGCAGTATAGTCATGCAACACTTTCCAAAATGGTCTAAAAACGCATTCCTGAAAGAATAGTTTATCTTTCTCTAACAAAGGGATAAATGCTGTGTTAAATACTTTCTTTTGCCAGAACAACCAGGAGAAGGGTAAAAAAAATCAAGCCAAAGTAAATTACTCAGTGGCATCATGCCCAAATCAATCACAGACATCACCTTTTACATAGTGAGCTGAAACCTGCAGACTGTATTTTTGTACTCATGAAGAATTTTTGTTTTGGAAAGTCACTTTGCTTTAAAGACCTTTTAATATACTTAGGCAGTCGTTCAAATCTTGCATGTTGAGTGAAGTATACTGCTAATTATGCATATATTCACCTCTTGAGAAAAAGTAGAGGGCTGCATGAGCCTGCAATTCAAAAATGGCATGCAACGAGGAAAGGCTATGCTACAACATGAAGTGACAGCAAATATTGCTTGCTCTCGTTGTCCTCTGAATAGGCTGCTAGATTTGCGGTGAGTATTTTGTGAAAGGGCAATATTGACTACTGGAATTTGCCATACACGTTCCTTCTTTCAAAATACCAGGCACGTGTTTTAGGTTACTAAGATTTGTACATGGTTTAATACTCATATTTGAGGAGTAAACATGGATTTCTATTTGGTTCTATAGACTGAAAATGTACATTGATAAACAGCGTAACCACAAAATTTCTTTCATATATGTATATATATGGACATATATCTTAAGTTGCTTTACTATTTCAACCACCATCATATTTTTATGCAGAATACTAAGAGCAGCTATTTTCATCTTGCAAGGGTCTTGCAACAGTGTGTGAATGTCTTGAGCTACTAAACCTAGTGTGCCTGCAGCTTTGAAAGGGAAAGGCAAAAGACATGGTGAAAAGGATGGACAAGAGAGTTCTTTCTGTTCAGGAAGTTCCCTGTGAATGAGTGGTAGGGAATGCGTGTTGATCCTTATGTTTATTTTTGTTTTGTTTTGTTTTGTTGTAAGAGCAAAAATGAATTAGCAGAATCTGTTAGCAAGCTAAAGCAGTGCAGCTAGACAGGAGACCAAGCCATGAGACTTGAGAATCACAAACTGCAAGAGAGGTTTTACTGCAGGAGGTAGGAAGCGGGCAGCTGGCCTAGCACTTGCTTCACCAAGAAACCAAACAGAAAACAGTTATGGCTCCGTGGTGGGGACGGAGTAATTAGATATTGTATGTTTCCCTGCTGTTCTTTTTGTTTCTGCTTTCAATAAAATACTCTTGGCTAAGCCATCTGATTCATATTTGCAAGGAGAGAAAATTAGCTGACTGAGCAACAGAAAGACTATTTTAATTTCCCCAATTTTCTGTGTGGGAGTTTCAGTTGCTGTTTATTACTCCTGATATTTGAGACTGGCTGTTGTTGCTGCTGCTAATCATGCAGCTAAGTGGATGACAGGGCTGGTCTGAATGCTGGTTGTGAATGATTGCTCATAACCAACCAGGTGAAATTCTGGTAGCTGTATCAACTATAAATCCATGCAAGTACATGAAAATACCTAGGAAACATGCAATGCCCTTTGAGGACAGCATGATGCAACCTGACTTCTGGCAGCTGGTTCCTTTTTTACACATAAATGCGTGCCATAATGTCTCATTTGATAATTATCTCATGGAGTTTAAGTATGTATACTGTAACGTCTATTCAATTGCATCATTTATTTACTGTTTTACCAAATGGAATTCTCTGATAAATATCAAAGTTTGTAAACCTCTATAATACTCTACTTGTATCTCTTGTCTTTTATTTACTTGGTGACTGTTTTGTGATGTTACAGAACTTGCATACGAAAGTCACAGTATATCTCTATATATGATGAAAATCTAAATATATGTATTCTTAATACATTGTTATCAATAACACACAATATCTAATCTATTGATTCTGGTAATTGCTATGATATGTAGTATGTATTTTAACACACTGCTCTTTGGATTTCTGGGTGCATGTTCAGCACTTCATCTATTCTTTTTTGTAAATTTGATTTCTTATATTGCTTCAGTTCTGCTATTTACTCTGGCGGAGGAGCAATGTGGGTGACATTGCAAAGACTCCAAAGTAAATGGAAGATTTTTCATTCCCATTGGCATAACATCAGACATTGCTACATTGCACAGATGACTCATTTCTGTGATAACTTCAAGATTCACAGGTGGCAGCAGAACCACAATACTGGTGAAACATCTGGATTAACAAAAAATAAAAGAAAGAAATTCAACTTCATGATGCCATGCTTTAGGCTATAGCAATTTTACAAAATTACTCTAATCTTGGGTAGGGAACATTATGCTTCCGACTCGTATTGAACATTCTGTGCATTGCTTGACTCACACACTCCTCTAGAAATCTTTCCTGATGTTTGTTTTGGACTGTGTGCTGGATGAAAACCACATGGCAAAAACTTGATCCGGGGAAGTAGACATTGTGCTCACTGATGTAGGAAGCCCTTCATAGCAGCCAAAGAAATCTACTACTGTATGTATATTAAGGAGGCATTGCTCCAGCTGCTGTCAAGGGCTCTGAGTACCGCCAGCAATCAAAACAGCCCAGCAGAAGGAAAACTGCATACTCAAACTACTGGTGCTCATGTCCTAATGTTCACATTAGGCATTTCATGAAGAGGCAATTCTAGAGGTACATTAGTTCCATGGACTGAATGTCCAATTCAGCTGGAACGCCTCAGGTGCATTTTGGTGCATCTTCTAGCTTAGTTTTAATTCGTTTCAGGCGTACTGAACAGATACTGAATATGAACCAGGTGAAGGTGAAGCTCTTGCAGATAGTCACCTATTTCTGTGACTTATCTCAAAAAATTCTATTTTTGATTCACAGTAGTCTTACTTACGAGAAAATTGCAAGGTTCTTTGATTCTTTTGCTTGCTGTGCTCATGAAGCCAGAAATACTCTGCCAGTAGCCAAACTTTTGTCTCCTTCTTCCATAATGAAGGACTTCCTTTCTTTTCTTCTTTTGCCTTTATTTTTAAAATACCAATAAACATGCTACTGTACTGGCCACAAGAGAGGCATATGCAAATTGGCTGGGATGCATCCAATGGTATGGTTACACACACTTTTTGCATTGGGAAAAACCTATTATTGCTTACTTTGCAAAGGGCATGCTCTTAATATCTAACTAACATTCTCCTCTTTCATAGAGGAATAATGGGTTATAATTTAAGTCTCAGTTAATATTTATTGTGACTGATACTATATTAGTGATAAAATTGGTAAGTCAATGCTTTTAAAGACAGCTACCCTTACTGAAATATTTGAGTTCCTTCTACATGAAATGAATAGTGACAACCAAGTCCCCAGTGGATTGCAAAGAGCCTCCAGAATTTCCACCAGTCTCTTAAAGACTTCTTATTTTCCTTTCTTTTCTTTTTGGCAGGGATTTATTAGGTGAAAAGAGCTGTCAGGATATCACAATTGTGCTTATGATGATGATGTCTTTTCAAAGATGTTCATAAAGCTCTAGACACATCTGCTGTTACCTAGACTTTTGCTCTTTCTATAGACAGATGCCTTTGATTTTGGATCTTTTATTTTTACTTTAGATTTAATAATCTCTTTTACTTTACAGAACAACAAGAAGAATGGGGTTATGTACAAAAAAATTCATTTTCGTAATTTAGCTAAGAATAAATCCATTAATTGCATTGAAGATTATTTTGAACATCAAAGGCCCAGAGTGGTACGGAAGCTTACTGAAAGCAAGTATGGACTTGATACGGAAAGATGCAATAGTGAAAGTGCTCAAATAACTTCCCTATCTGTCTATGACCATAGATTAAGCCTCTGATATAGGGAGATTCTTTATTCCAGTTCAAGGATAACAGATGTAGGGCTCAGAATGGAAAATTCTTCAGTCAGAAACAGGAAAGACATTTTCTAGTGAGTTGGAAGGGAAAAGAATAATTTTGAGATCCTTATGAAACTCATTATTAAAGTGCAGTAAAAGTCCAATTAAACCTTGAAATGAATAAGATTTTGACCTAACTTTAAAAGCAGTTCCCTTCTGATTAGCATAAATTTTTCATGATTTAAACTTGTGATAGTGATTTTTATAGAACAGCTAATTGTTTCCTAAGTGTACTGGTATTTTGGGCTTCTTCATAGACAATGAACTAAGTTTCAGAACGACTCCCTCCCCCAAACAAAACCAAACCCAAACCAACCAACCAACCAACACGAACAAAAAACTCCCCCAAACAAAAAGAAGTTTTTCCTCCATGCTCTGTCCTCAAATTTGTTCTCACACATTCTCAGAAACCTCCAAAAAGGCAAAACTTGGAACTGAATATATATAATTCCTGATGATTATAGATTTTCTGTACCCAATACAATGAGCTACATATCTCATGAGTGTTTATATTGCCGAACACTACAATGAACTGTTTCATTGCCTTTTTCCCCTCTGTCAGATAGCAGGTTAACCATGGAGCCAAAGGAGAGTTCAAACAAAGGTAAGAACATACACGAAGAACAGAATCTACAACTCTCTAACTACACAGGAAGATTACACTGAGCTTTTTAGAAAAGAGCTACACCCTAAGAAGATTTGCAAAGGAGATATTTCAATTAAAACTTCCCCCTAATTTATATTTTGGAATTTTGAAAACAAATTCACTTTGGTAAAAAAGGTAAAATTTTCCTATCATCTATATAAAAATGTTAGCTATAGAGATCAAAACTGAAGCTACGTATGAAAACAAAATTCATTATTAAAGACAAAGTATTAATATGTGGAGAAAGAGGATTGATAAAATCCTAGCAGATTAGCAACTTTCTCTCTTGTGCATTTTCTGGACGTTTGTACCTTTTTTCTAGTACAAACTGCTAAAGTGAAAGAAATTTTGGTATCTGTTAAAGTGAAATAGCATCATCTTCCTTAAAAAAAAAAAAAAAAAAAAAAAA
>VZTA01019000.1:70952-83219 GCA_013398855.1 Mohoua ochrocephala
AAAAAAAGAGTTTGTCTCCAAAACTAATTCTGAAGATCAGCTGGAGAGGGTCCACAGCAGCTGAATTCAAGTAGCAAGTAAGAAGAAAATGAGGCCTTAAGCCCCCCTAACCTCCATTTAAAAGAAAATCTTTCCATGGGGTATTTATTCATTGTTTCATATGTAGATAATCCTTTGCAAATGGCAAAGAACTAGAAATTAGAAAAATAGTAAGCAATAATACCACTGGGAGTCATTTACTTGGGGTTCACTTACCTAAAATTACTACAATTATTAAATATGTTGGAAAGAAATAATGAAACACTACATTGCCTTCACGAAAATGTACAAATCACATTGCCTCTTATAGAAATTGTTTGAGAGATATAAAAGACCATTATGTCACGATTCAGCAGCAATTTACTTGCAATTTAATAGCAAATTAGATTCACACACTATCATTTATTGCCAAGTGGATGGGAAGAAAAAAAAAAAAAAGGTATTCCCTGTGTCCAGAGAGAGACTTTGCATTTGGCACATTTGCTGGTTTTTAAATTAAAGTGTTTTGCCAATAGTTTTCCTATGAGTGTGTGATAGCCCAGTGATCTTCTGACTCCTCTGGGCTGCCCGAGGCCATTTTGCCTTGCAATGTTTCCATCCCAGCAACGATGCCCAACAAGGTTGCAGCGCTCTTCAGAAGAAGTTTTTCAGGAAGAGCTGTGCCATACCAAAGAGCTTTGATTCATGCTGCGAACTGGGGACACCGATATGAAATAAACAGTGACTGATGATCAGTCAGTGACCATTTTCATAACCGTTATGCCATCAGTAATTTATCAAGGTAGTATTCCTGATGTTACACAGCTTGGATAACCGAGGGACAGAAATACATGCTGTGATTTTAAAATGCATTTCTAAGGATATTCCTTATGCATAATCTGCATAAGGATTCATAAGTAAAATAACCTATACCATACTCTGAGCAAATAAAGATCAGCCAGGACTGTATTAAACTTCTGACAAAAATTTTCTCTAGAAAAAGGTGATATTATCATTGGAACATTTAAATGAAAATTTTCTCATCAGATGGTTCATCATAATTTGCCAGTATGGTCTGAAACAAAATAACTTGCTGTGTAAAGCAATCTGTCAAGGAAACTCATATTAACTCCACTAGATGCTTTGAAAATATGTCTATTTCCGCCTTCTGTGTTATTAAATATCAACCATAGCTCTGTGATTTTTGGTTTGCTTTTTGTTTTGTTAGCATAAGAGAAAGACACCATATATAAAAGCATCCAGTATTTGAAAAATGTTCTCTAATGACATGCCTTTTTCTAGACAAAAACACTAATGACAAAATAATCTCTAAATCACCACAGTTACCTCTATGTCAGGCATACGTAAAAGGCTAAAGTACATACATATACAACGTGGATATGAACTAAGTCAGAAAGTACTCTTTTTGATGTTCACAACATCTAATTTATGGATTTAACTTCAGGTCTCTAAATTGGGAGCCAAGTTCTGCAGGCAGCATAGAAAGAGACAGGCTGTGCCATTGCACAGTGTAGCAATGGAATCAGCTCCTAGAGCAGCCTCCCTCTCTCCACTGACTATGGAGAGCTTAGCGAGACTAACTTACACACACACCTTAAATTAGATACCTAAAGCAGATGGACTGAACACCTGTCTTTGTTTTCCACAGAATTTTTATTATATTTGGCTTTGCAGAAGGTCTTTTGCAATAGCAGAGGATTTTGCTGACCTGAACAAAGTACTAAAAATATTGTAACAGTGACCTGATATAGCTAAGCTCATCCCCAGAACTGTCTTTCTCTCCTTTTCATTTTCAGTATCCAAATGGCAGGTTCACATTTAATATAAAAAAGAACATCTTGCTTTGATCTGTAGTTTCTGAGCTGTCCCATTTCCACAAAATATATACCATTCTGTGGGCGCAATTTCAATGTGCTATTCCAAAAACTTTGGCATAAAATCTAAATTAAAGAAAAAGGAATGCTTTTTCTGGACTTAAAGCAATGGGAAAATAGATATTACAAAGCAATTTTCTCAAATGTTTTCTGGCTAAAATGAGGAAAACTTTTCTGTGATTTTCTTAAGAGTTGCAAGGTTTTAAACAAATGTGTACATTTACAAGTATAAATAGATTTTTAATATTCCTTACAGTTGCAGATAACACATTTACTATAACTCTGTATATAGACTCACAGTATATCCTACTTGTTCTCATGTCCTTTTCATACTGTATAAATTCAATTACATTTTTTGGCTCACTCATATAAGTACCTTAAGAGGCCCAAAGGATAAGAAAAGGGAAATGGCAATTTGGAAGGGACGGGACATAACAAGACTCAATGGCTAAAAATTTATGAAAGATAAACAAGTTATACAAGAGTAGATAAAAGTTGTATTATTTTGTTCTGCCCATCTCCAGATAACAAAAGGAAGAACTGGTTTTCAGGTCATGGGCAGAAGTAGGTAGGTAACCCCACTGTTGCAGGGAGGCAGACTGTATTCCAGTAATAGAATTTAACTGCATAAAAGAAAGTTTTTCATGATTTGAATTTTGTTCAGGATTCACACACGCTAAAATTCTACATAAAATTCAGCAAGTTTTCCAGCAATTAAAAGAGTGAACCAGCCACCATGCAATTTGAGGATTTGACAATTTGGAGGGCATTTTGGCAGTGAAGGGTTGTACACTCATGGTGCAATAGGGGTCGACTACATTTCCTGGAGGGGGAAGTGTTATAGAGTTTAGCAAGAAAACAAAGATGAGCTCTCCAAGCAATTAATAGAAAATTTCAAAGTTGCAGTAATAAAATAGACAGTTCTCTGTGTAAAGGAACTGTCCAGTACTGTTAAGAGCAGCACCAATCTTAGCTGGATGTTTTCATTGGTGAGGGTGGAGATTTTTTAATGAAAAAAACCCACATTAATGTACATATGCCTGAAATGGGCAGGCAGTTGGGTGAGATAATCATTGTAGATCCCTTCCAATTGAAATGAAATATTCTATTCTATTCTAGTCTCTCATATTTTTGTAAAATTGAAGGAGCTGCAATGTTCTGCAAATGACTGCAGTGCTACCACTGGTGAAGTGTTCTTCATTGAACATTCTGTAGTATTCCAGGAGTTTCAGTGTACTTCATCTTTTTAAGCTCTTAGACAGCCTTCATAAAGCTCTATTTAAATTGGTTGACCTCTGTATTAGAGCTCTAGGTAATGACCTGCATAACCAAGAGGTTCCAAATGTTCACAACAACCTGTCTCTCTTTCAGGGACTATTTATTTCACACAACTCTTCCTGGGAATCTTTTACTTATTTATTTCAGTTGGCCTTTAGATTACTCATCCCCTTTTTGGATGAGGTTATCAACAATAAAATTTAACACAGCCTTTTTTTAAAAAAGGAATGCATTGTTTCTATTAAAGTTCCTCTGTCAATGATTTTGTACTGCTTGGAAATTAAAAAGACATTAAACACTGACTATTAAAGTAAAGAACCCTATGATTTAATAGAGACATAAAAAATGTCTTTCTCTTCTTTATGAAGAAAAAAAAATTCTTCTCTAACGTCTTGTGATCTGGGCTGGAACTGAATTTCTGTGACAAATGCACACTCATTATCTGCAGAGATTAGAGACCTACTTAAAACAAATCAAAAACACTCAATGTCTATGCATTGGTTTTACACACCAGTGTGTTGACCCCTCTAAGAGATTGAAAGGTTTTGAACTTCAGCACTGTCACTTGAACAATAATTTAAGATTCCAATAATGTCAAGCATATGAGATGAACATGAAAAGCTTGATGTGAGCCCTTGGGTAAGGTGAATAATGGAGACATGAAATTGTTGAAGGAGAAGAGCTTCAAGCCACAAGGAGAATAGATAAATAAACGTGTTTATTTGGGGAACAAAATGATCAGCCAGGCCTGGTGCAGAATTTTGAAAAAGACCAAACTAAAATATAGATGCTAAGTCAGTCTTGTAAACTCTGGGTACACTCTTCAGTGATAAACAGAATAAACCCCCACACAAAAGTATTACAATGCTCTTTTACTCAACTGGCCTAGCCAACCTTTTTTTAAGGCAATCCTAAAAAAATTTCTATTTGCTCCTGTTTCACATGTGGTTCTACTGAAGAGAGGACTTAAGAGAAGGTATTTGAAACTAATCTCCAAACACTTATTTTTTAAAAAACACAACCCTGATAAACTGCAACTCCGACAGAAAAAAATTCGAAAGCATCCCGTCTATCATTTCGCTTTAAAATTAACAATATATACTTGAAATGTCTAGAAGTCAAACTTTCTCCTGAGAAAAAGACTAAAATATCAGATGTGTGCAAGAAAATGCAGGTGCTAATAAAATGTTGAGACAAACTGCAACTTTTATATATAGAACCAAGAAAAATTGTGGGTGCTTTCCTTATGTTTCAGGTTTGGAAGTTTGTTTCTTTTTAAAAGCCATGCAAAGCTGCAGAAATAATCCTCTATATCCATCAACTGATTTGATTAATCTCCTAGAAAAATCTCAATAATGATCCACAGAAAATTCAGGCAATATCTGTGTAATATCATACAGGAAGGTCTGGAAGAATAGAGAATACATCACTTTAAAGGATGACACCATGTTCCATTAGTCTGAGTTTGGCTTGACTTTTTAAGTGGCTTTTAAAAATATTTTTGAATTTTTAAACACATTAGAGAAAAACCACAATGCTTTTCAGATGATAAGTATGTAAAGCATATTTTTCTGTAGCATAATTGAAACCTAATTAATCTTTTCCCCCGGAGATCTTTTAGAGTTGAGGGTAGTGACTATCACAGAAAGAGGACTCGGTAACAAGAGGCATTTCCATTTACAAATAATTCCTCTGGAGCATCAAAGGAATGTTTGGAAATATGTTGCAACAACGTGACTTAAATGTTTTGATTATGCATTATACATGCCATTTAACCTTGCTGTACCTCAATTTCCACATATATGAGAAAAAGAAAATAATATTTACTTAATATGCTCTCATGGCTTTTGCCAAAACACATTAATTAGTACTTGAGCTATACTTGAGAAGTATTATATACTATCTCAACTGAAACTTTCATGAAATCTTGAACATTGCCTTGGGAAATAATGTCAATGTTTTTTTTTTCATTGGCTCTTAATAAGGTGTCACATTCATATGAAAATGATATGTGAACATATTTTACTGGGGAGAAGGGAATTAAACCATCTTTTTATTTGTCTCTAGCCCTTAATAATATTACAATATGGGAATAATATACGAAGAAATGTTATTTGAGAGCAGAAATTAAAGCATAAGAGTGTCTTTCAGAGAATGAATGAAAAGCCATAATTATCCGGCAGCAAAACCTGTGCATAGGACAAGCAGTGTATTTAGATACTATTAGCGCATTTACTTTGCTATCAGTTCATTCATATTACACATTATTAGTTAAAATAGCAACAGACAGCTCTCTCTGTCATAATTAATTCCTTCCTGCTTCAGTTTGTTCTGTTCTGCATTTGAATTTTCTAGTCACACAGAAAAGGACTAAGAAATGTACTTCAAGTTCGGTTTTGGATGTGTTACACAAAACCCCAATATCAGTGGCTGTGAACACCTTTTCTTCAGGCCCAAAAAGGCACTGCTTTTAGATTCGTATTGAATCTAAGAATAGATTTCTACTGGAAGAAGTGGAAAGGAGGTTATCCTACTGTCATGCTTTATGAAATACACAGACGAAGACCAGTATGTGCTCTGTACATCTATACCTGTGAACATGGCCAGAATTTTATCACCAGAATGTAAATATGGGAGGTTGTCTCTGCCAAGAATTTTGTCACATTATCACTTAAACATTTGTAAATAAGTGAGCAAAACTGAAGATGAAAGGATAAAATGCATCTTAACTTTCACATTATTTTTCTAATAACATATAAACTGTATAATAAAAATGAAGGTTGAGTCAGTGTTGAAAAAATAGAAAAAAGATATTTCCATCTAAGACAGAAAGTGATGTCTCTTAGAAAATTGAAAAGAAATTATTTTCTACATAGATTTTTCAACTAAGATTTTCACATTCATCTTTCAAAATTTTCAATTTGCCTGACAACAGGATTTGATTTAAAGTTTAGAAATAAATTTTGAACTATAAAATGATTTCTTTTGGTATTGTGGCAATACTTGCCAGTACTACTTGTGGCCTACTTTTTCATGCTTTAATCTTTCCATCTCCAGAGAACATATTTTGTATCTCTTCATTTCATTTACTTATTGTTTTGGTGTGTGGGGTTGGTTTTTTGGGGGGTATGTTTTGGGTTTTTTTCTTTGCTTGTTTTTATATTTCAGCATTAAATTATTATTGTGACTAAGCATTTAGTTACTTTAACTTTTTTTAAAAATGGTCTAAATTACTTTTATTTTCAGTCTATTTTTAGCCATAAGAAGGGCTTTGGATCTCTCAGATGTTGTTCTCCAAACACACAAGAAAATTGGAAAAATTTCATAATATCTGCTTGGGTACCCCTATTAGTTGAAGATCAGTGTACAATACCACTGGTCCATACAGGCATTTATATATAAACACAGAATCACATAAAAAGCATTATATATGTATTGCAAATAATTTCATTAAAACACACATATATTTCTTTTAGCATGGCAAGGAGCACTTGTTAATTCACAAGTACTTAATTTTCATATCTCTCTAGGCACTCAAGTACACCAAATTATCCAAATTACTCTTCTCACATCACATGCAACACTTCGTGCCTCAGTGCTTCCAACTGGTAGGCATCTGCTCTTGGGTAATACTCAAGTAGTAAAGTCTGCTGTCAGAGAAATACTGCACATCTCAGAGGCTTTCCCTGTTTATGAAGTGGTTTTTACTCATATCTGCCTTCAATAGTCTTCTGGACNNNCTTGCTCTACAAACCAGCAAGTACTGTTGACTCAAATACATATCTTAAACACTACAGCTTTAAGTATCTATTCATATCAAAATATTACCTCAATAGCTAAGAAAGAAATGATTGTAGAACTGTTCCTACAAATGAAATGTCTAAGTGAGGAAAAGTTAAGTATTTTTAAACTTACAGGTCCTCTCATTACAGATGCTATTTGACTCACAACGAAGTCAATGAAGTCAATAGAAGTCTTCTGAATAATTCTCAAAGAAATAAATGGCATTTGATACGGCCATTTTTTTTCCTCAAATGTACTCAAATATCCATGTATTTATCTCTAAGTAAATTATTTACATAAAAACACCTAATTACAGGTGTAATTTTCTTTCATTTATATCTTATTTAACTTGCCATTTTGTGTAACATAATAAAGCTTTTCCGTGCAGTTTTGTGTCGAATGTGTTGTTAAAGTCACAAGAAGAACTAATGAGACTGCCTAGGACCGACAAGTGAAGTTCTAGGAAGACTGGTTTAGTCTTTTATCTACCTGAGATGTCTAACCAGAAATATAAGGCACTTTACTGCATGATGGGAATTTTTTTACCCACGTTTTTTCAGATGTCATCCTGAAATAAACATGCCAAAACTCTGCTTTGCTGACTGCGTCATCAGAGCTTGCAAACGCTAGCACTTCTCTGACAGGCATTGTGAATCACAGTTATTTTTTTCTCCCAATGTCTACGAGGTCTGCCACCTGAACTGGCATAGTCTGTAAGTGCCATCAACTTCTCCTCAGGGCTTACAAGCTATATTTGCTCTTTCAGAAGAATCTGAAAATGTTGTGAACCATAACTATGTTTCTGAGAGAACTTACAAGTTCTGCCATCTGTGCCTGCAGTGCTTCAGAGCATCATAATATGGATATGGAGATATTTTCATCATGGGGTTTACGATCTCTACCAGCTGCATCAGCAGAGATTGTTAGTGCTGTGAACCACAACCATTTATCTCTCAGCACAGATGCCTGCTTTACTTTTTCGTTAATGGTCTATATCTGTTTGACCACTGTTATATATACATGTACATTTTTCAGCAAAAAGGAAAGCAAACAACCAAAATAATCCTTTAAAGCAGATCTTTAATCACTGCGGATCTGGAGAAATTTCTAAATATTTACGTTAAGTTTAACTATGCCTTGTTTAGACCAGGAATTTATCGCAAATGCAATTATTGTGGTAGCCGTATCACTTGTAACCCTTTCTGTAGTCTGACAAAGCTGCAGCTCTTGCTGCTATTCACAGATTTTGAGAAAGTATTTCCTTTTATAAATATGATGTTAATTCTCTTTAGGCTGTCCTGACATCTTCTGACTATCTTTGGTTTAGACCGTGACATGTAAAAAACCTGTCCTTATGAAGGAAACTTGCTCTCGTTAGCTGTCATGAAGGAGCTTTGGCACACGGTGATACATCACTACTTTCCCTGCATAGGCCCTGGGAAAGAAATGTGCTAGGTGTCTATGAGGAGTAACAGCAAATCCAGATGGGTACAACGAGGGCTGCGTGTGTCAGAGGGGAATGGAGAGAGGAGCTCTATCTTCTCCATATGTTGACAGAGAAAGAAGACGTTGACATGCCAAGAAGCTCTTGACTGGCTGTCTAAACAGGGAAGCCAGGGATATAAAGGAAAGCAAGTTGAGATTTTACTACTGATGTCATTGCGTACCTGTTGCATTTCAATATACCAGTATTGGAAACATACAGATCTGGAAAGTCTAGTAGTGAAATGCCTATAAATTAACAACTAATGAACTTTCAAACTACAGCTTTGAAGATACTGGGCTAATAGATCTATAATTCTGTGCCTGTGTGTGTACACAAGCCTGACCTGAGACAGTTAGACTCAATTTAATTTGACTGTGATGAAGTGCCAAACCAGAAATACTTTGCAGACACATGGAGTTCTGAGGAAAAGGCCTTATTTCTTATCAGTCCTGTGGAGACTTGGGACTGTTTGGTACTTGGGACTTGGCAGATCTTGCTTCTGGGGCTGTCTGGCTGTGTTGGTTGCCCATAGTGGGGGGGACAAAGGATGCCAAAGCCCCCAGGCAGAGAATCCAAATGGATTTGGTGGTTTCAAAAAGCAATTAAATCTGCCTCCTGCTAATCCTAGGCCTTCAGACCAACTTCAAGTTTCCTTTACAACATGGGTTTTAGAAATCAATGAACATACTGATTTGGGGAAAACATTTGCTTAGGTTGAAGGTAAGCGTGTTTGATTTCCATTATAAATGTAGAGAAAAATTCACTTCATTTCAAGAATTTCATTTCAAAAATGAAAATACTAAAGCCAGTTTTCATTATTGAAAAAATTTTATCCAAAAATTACTTACAGGTCACACTGTTGCTGAAACTACGGAGGAAATGCAAAGTTTCTACATGAAACTAGGTCTTAATTTTTTTCTTTGCTGAATATGCATAAAAATCCTAGAATTTTTAGCATTTGAGATGTAATATCAAAATCACGGAAAGTGACAGAACTTGTAAGGTTAACTACTGCTTATCAACTAATACCTATCTTGCCTTTTAAAAAAATTCTTGTAGCTTTGGATCAGTGTTGAAAAACTACATACGCTAAATTTTATGCAACAGACAAACGTTCAAAGGGAAAACAGGAGTATCAATACTTTATAACTCTCTTATATGCTGATTCTACTATAATATTTACTGAGCAGTCATTAGTGCCTTGATCCATGTCCTCAGGAGCATTCAAAATTTAAGTTCTATTCCCTATTTGAAATGTACCAGTAAGACACTTGACACTTTGTTCCTTGCTGGCATTAATATTTTAGCAAACCTGACATATGTTTACATACATATTTTCCATGTCAAATCACTTTATTAATACTTTCAAAAGTCTATTTTTGTAGCTGTACTGATTTCTGCATTTTTTATGCATTTTAAGAAAAGGAATTCCAAAAGTTTTGAAGTAAACTAATTTGAAAATTTGAATTGGTGCTTGTTGATTTTTTGTGCTTTTCTACTATGTATGTCAACTGAACACACAAAATTTTTAAGTTTTAAAAAGGTTTGGAGGGAGAAGTACGTGTTCCTTACACTAATACTAAATATTCCCTTTTCTGAATTGGTGCACAGCCCTGGGAAAGACAAAATCAAGATCAAAATAAATGTGGAACTGCACCTGCTTCTTGGAAGTAGGTGGTATTTAAGCTGAATTTAATCTTGGTATTTACATACAGAGGGACAGCACACTGGCAAAGAATCCACATGAACATGGTCCAGGTATCTACAATTAGGGGATCATTACTGAACCAAATTATTTTCACGAATAAGTGCATCTGGCCGTTATGCCATTGTTTGGAAACCTGCAGTCAAATCTGTAAGCAAACTGAAGGGAAACCTGTAAATTGCTAAAAAAACCCCACTTCATCCTAATTGACTATGTATTGGGCTGCCTGCATGATTTTCCTTTTTTTCCTAATACGAATATGACAACATTTAGAGGGCTTATTGATCCCCAATACTTAACTGTTAGGTCATATGAATAGCAAATGAAATATGATATAAAATATGCAAAATAATAGTACATTAGCCTAAACAACACTAATAAATTGCAAAGCTTAGCATGAAATTGAAAATCACTAATGGAGCACTGTGCAGTTTGTTGAAGCAATGAGCAGTCAAAGAATCATACATAATGTAACAGTACAATTGCTAACAGCAGGTTCATAGAAGACAATTTAAACTTATTTTTTATGGACAAGAGGAATTGATCTTTGAAGCGGTTCCTAAGGAGATTCCACTTAGCCCGAACAGCATCTTGGGATTGAGTTCTGGTCTATCCCTTGCATCGAATACATATTTATGAACTTCCAGAAAACACTGATTTAAATTACACATGAGATTAGGGTTTACGAACTTAAACCAGAAGAGGTAAAAATATTAGACATGTGGAACTAGTACCTGAAACTGGTATTGAATTCAATGGTCATGACAATCCTGCAGGTTCCACTGAAAGATAGGTCATATGTAATGAGCTCCACTTCTTAAAATTCTTGGGACTTACAATTATTTAAAGCTCTGAATGCAAAGGATGAATATGTTTCAAAAATCATAATATGCTAGAAGATATTCTATTTTCTCAAGGCCATCTACATGAAAAATCAACTTATGTTTAATGTAGTTGGTATCAAATGCACTTTTTCAAGGAGCAAGACTGCTTGACAAAATGCAAGTCTTTACTATGCACTGATAGGAAAAGTTCTCACATTTGCGAACATTCAGGGGAAAATTTATATCATATTCATTTTCTCTTTTTGCAGCATTTTCCCAATGAAATATTAAATTTTATGTTGTCTTGCAAAATAAGTCAAAAAGGTTTTATAAAATTTAGCAGTGCCATAAAAGCTGATGTATTTTAAGTACATATAAATTAAGAACTGAAAAGACAAATGTGAAATTCTTATGAGATCTTACGCAGAAAATATTTTCATCTCCTACACAGTATTGTAATTGTAGCACAGTAACTGTTCATTTTAAGTTATAAGCAGCCAACATTTCCCTTGATGAGCATGGCTCTTTTCTTCCATTTGATTTCAACTCAGTATATGAATCGAGGCCCTTTTAATGCTGTTATTTTGCACTCGGTGGTTGTGTAGGCCCAATCTCTGGCCTCATTAGCCTATAGGTCTTATAGAAACTCTGAAAAAATCTGCAGAAAAATTACGTATTTGAAAAATGGAGAGGTGGCACAGATGGATCTTTTGTTTACTAAAATGTAAAGTATTGAATGGCATAGGCTTTTTTTATTAATAAAGTTTTGTGGACAGGTTGTGACTACTTAAGCCTAGTCATATAGTTAATAAACCTAAAGCCACAATTAATTGAACAGCAAGTATGTTGCCAAAGAGCAACAGTTCATGTACCCACTGGGCAAACAATATTGTAGTTCTATATTTTAAGATCTGAGGAATTGTTTACAAATGTAGCCAATACAAAACTGTGCAGTAGAAACGCCATCATCCTGAGGTGCTCACTGATGTAAAAGTGGGATGGCTGAGGGAATACGGGGTCATCGCCACGTTATATTGTTTGATCGCTCTTAAAAGTCCAAATGCCATGTCCTATGTACCTCCTAGATTTACACGGATACTCTTTCTTCTGAACATCCTAGAGGTACCTTACTGAAGATGCAGTGTATTAAAGTTTTATAGTACAACTCAGCAAGTAGCTTGTGACTTCAGGGAAGCAAATGAAGAACTACAACTTTATAGCCCTATCCCTGTTAAAGACATAGGCTCCAATTCAAAACAAATTTCTCATCACAATAAT
>VZTA01019000.1:83278-94087 GCA_013398855.1 Mohoua ochrocephala
ACAATAATTCAGGTAAAGGTGTTCCTCCATACTTATGTTTTTTGCCAAAATGAGATTATAGGATGTGCAACTTGCAGTTTTGAGCATGAAATACAGATAAAATACTTAAACAACTTCTGCATCAAAAAGCGTGGCAGTAATTTAACAGACATTCAGGTTTAGGGTTTACTTTGTTCAGCACTGATCTCACTACCCGACAAAATAAACTCATTATTTAATAGTCTAACTGTGAGCATCATTCATGCTCCTCAAGCTGCATACTATAAAAACTTTATGGTCAGATAGCTATTAATCTACTTAGAAACAATATGGCTACGGGTTTTTTTTTACATGACTTATTCTTATTTTTAGATGATATAAGTATTTTCACAACCTAAACTGTCTTTTATTTTTTCTTTAACTTCCATTTTCGGTCAGCAAAGCACAATTTCACAACTTTCTTGTCTCCTAGCTTTTTTTCATCAAACAACTATGAATTGATGAAAAGTATCCCATTTCCATAGTGTTCCTCTCTGATGCTTGTATTCAGGGTTTTTTTCCTCTGGGATAAACTTCCTAGCACACTGTGCAATATGTGTTACAAGGATGCTAACATTTTCAGAAGAGGCTGCATTAGAAATTGGCCTCTTTAGTTAATGATATTTGAATGAAAAGAAACTCCCTGTAGATCTAAGAAAAATAAAGTATTCCCTATTTCTCTCATCAAATAAATAAAATCATAAAAATGAGAGAGCTGACACTGAGACTGGAATATAACAGCTGGAGAGTGAAAGTAAGTGGGATGATGC
Organism: Mohoua ochrocephala; assembly: GCA_013398855.1. Classification (NCBI taxonomy): domain Eukaryota; kingdom Metazoa; phylum Chordata; class Aves; order Passeriformes; family Acanthizidae; genus Mohoua; species Mohoua ochrocephala. Next base: position 84,067 of record VZTA01019000.1, read on the forward strand.
TGGCTTGAGGACACTGATACAGAGGAATTAGAAATTGAGGAGCTGTACTGATATGGAGGATCCATGATGAGGCATGGGATGATACCAGGGAAAAAGAAACAAGAGTAGTCCCGGCACATAACACATCAACTATCTTAGGCAATCCTGCTTGTCCCCACTAGGTAGAGGAGAGCAGTGAGAGAAGACAAGTCAGTTAGCAGCAACTTGACATGGCCACTGTTGTCCATTTCCTCTCTCACAACCCATTGGAAGGAACAGCAAGATGCCAACCGGGAGGGCTCAAAATATGCCTTAACTGCTTTACTCAGAAAGAGCACAGACCCTTCAGAAGTAGTGCTGAAGTCACCACCCTGGCAGGAGTTGGGGTCAGGAGTGAGGTGGGGGTCTGTGTGTGTGTGCGCGTCTTTGATCTTCAGGGAGTGCTGAGAATCTGTGCTCAGACTGGACCACCATTGCAAGCCCCAATATTTAGAAATGCTATGTATATCTACTTTTGGAATATACTCATCTGATTCTGTCTTAAAATATAAATGAGGCAGGTTAAATGAGAGTTAATCTAGATCTTCCAGCTCATTGCCACTTCCTCCCACAAACCATAAAAATGGTCATCAATATAAGTATTAGACAAATTTTAAGACAAAAAGTTAGAAATAGTTTTTCTTAAATCACAAATGAAAATATACCTAAACAAGGCCCATGGCTTGTCTTCAAAAGAAGGGCATGAGAATTTGTCCAGTTCATCATCAGCATCTAAAAATCATCACTTATTCAATTCTGAGAGCTGAGCAAAACCAAAACTTTAATCCAAAAATTTTCATAGTCTACAAAAACCTGAATTCTCAGTAGCTCGGCTATGAATGAGAAAGAGGAATGCTTTCATGGGAGGAGCATGCTTATTAGAACCTGTACCATAACCTAGAATATTTGCAATAGCAAAAGAATAGAATACTGGAAGACCTTTATCTCCTGTTACTGCTAGGCTTAGGATAAGAAGAAGACACCAAAAAGTGCAGTAAAGTCACATATGCATTATGTGACTTGAGATTTTCTGTATGTTTTAGTATAATTCCATGGCTCTCTGAAAATATCCAGTAACAGTGATTAAATATAAAATATTGCTATTTAGGAATTTCTAATTGATATTTTGCTTTGTTCTCCTTGCAGTTTTCATGGTAAAAAAATGAGCCATCAATAGCTTATGGGCTTGGGATAGATACAAATACCAGATAATGCAATAAATCTGGCACGTAAAGCAGTAAAAGAGAACCTGTGGGGGAAAAAAACCCCAAAACCTAAGTCTAAACCTCAATTTGTTGTTTAGGAAGGACAGGACCCTGAGGCTATTTTAAAAGTAAAAGAGTCTCCCTCCCTTCCTTCCTTCCATGCTTCCTTCCTTCTTCCCTCTCTCTCCCCTTCCCTCCCTCTGAGTCTCAGTCTCTCTCTGTTCCCTCCCCCTCTGTTTTTGGTCAAAATTGTCAAGAACCACCAACAAAAAGAATTACTAGCATATGAAGAATCCCACTCCTGTGTAACTGCTTTTTTTATTCACTCTGTACTGGTGCTGTATAGGTTTACTGATATAGTCCCCAAATTTGTGCCCCATTTTAGTATACAAGATATTCTTCTTCAGCTGCAGTATATATTGAGAGAGTAGAACAAGTAATAAAGAGTTTATTTCATATATTAATATATATAAACACAATAAATGTATGCTACATTATTTTATACTCAGAAGCCCTCTTGACCACTGGGAAAGCTCTGAAGATCATAAAAAATAGATAAAAGAAATATTATCCTTTAGAGAACTCTGAGAATATTTACTTGGTACACCCAAACATGGTGATTCAGTATGACAAATCATACTTCTAATAGATTTTTCTTTCCTTTTGAAAGGTATTTTGTTCCTGTGAAAGGTGCCAAATGGACGTCCCTCAAATCCTGAGCCTTGCATTGTTCTCATTAGAAAAAAGCTACCCCAATTTCCCACTAGCATACATAATTGCTGCCATTGAACTACTATTTGTGGCAGTAAGACAACAGCGTAGTCTATGTAACCACTCAGTGCTCACTGTTTCTACCAATAGTGCAAGCTAGAGCGCCATTCGTGGCATTAGCTTTTGTGGATATAACAACCTGTCAATTAGGAAGCGAATCAAGTAATTCACACAACAATCATCACGTAACGAGCCTCAGTCCCTGCTAAGCTGAGCTATTTTCAAACTGGCAAATCAGAGCCTCTGATCTAGAGCTGTGTGCCATATAGATATTCCAAATGCGTTCATCCGATGATGCACTTGTACTTCCTGCAGCATTAACACAGGATAGATCCAGATCTTTTTTTACTTTACCATTTCACTGGTGTGACACTCGTGGTTGCAGATAATGAACAAACACAATACACAATAAGGGCAACCATCAAGATATCACTTTTCTTCATTAAATAACCTTGAAAAAGGTTAATTGGTTTGTATTAAACTTTCTAATTTTAGCTGGATATAAAAATACACAGATTGTGTTGAAGACAGGATTTCTAAACCTGTGACGAACAACCAGAAACTGTTTTGGTTATTAGAAGTAGCTGACTTTGACCATCCTTAGAGTAGCTTTCCAATGGTATGCTGGAGCCACATTATTACCATAACCACTGTAATCATCATGACAATAATGATTTTGCTGAAAGCTAAATGTGTGAAATTAAGCCTTTAACAACTGTAAATCAGCAATAATGTCAATGAAAGGTCATTACACTATGTACAAGAAGGATGTTGCAGTTAGATGATACATCTGTACACTGGCTTCTTTGGTGATTTCATAAAGAATGAATGATCGTAATAAAGTGTAATATCAAATGTTCTCTAAGCTCGAGTTATTATACTGTAGGAAAAAAAAACCTACACCATGTTTTACTTACTCTCAAACTACTGAGCTTATTCACTCTTTTAAGGAAAGGTGATGTTACAGACAATTTGGTAAGTCACTCCAGTATGACAAGCGCACATATGTTTACATGTTAATTTAATCCACTTGGATCCTCATACACAATCAGAACAGGATATTTTATTAAAATGTCAGCACTTCCAAATCAGAAAAAAGTAAACTCTGGAGGTGGTGAGGCAGACTTTCAGCCTGTAACTGTTGATTTGCACTGGATGCAATTTTGCTTTTGGTTCGAAATAAAGCCAAAAAGTACAAAGAAGAATAAAATACCATACAAGTAAGAAGAAACGGCATTCTAAGCGCCATGCAAATTTCAGGAGTAGATATAACTCTACAGAGAATCCTAATCTGTTTTTATTTTACCATTGCGGTCTTTCTTTCTTTGGAAGAGACAGGGTGATATATGCAGAATATGCTCTATTAAACAAAAAATACCATAAGAATGTGCTGTACTAATAGAAATGACTAGGCCCTCCTTACCATAGCACTTACAATCCTATTAGTCAAAGACATCATACTGAGAAGCTTAAGCATGACTTAAGAAGATGTTGGTGAGACCATCCAGACAAAGTATGAAAAAAGAGAAAGATACAAGAAGAAACCATGACAGAATACAAATGCAGCATATAAAGCTGAGATATAAAGAAAATACATACAAAAAAAGAACAAAATGGAATTAGAGGAGAAAGGAAAGACGTTTTCTGTAATGAGAGCTGAAATATCCCAAATAATAGAAAATTTAGAAAATAATGGGAATGACAGCGACAAGGCAAACAAAGGTTATTGAAGTTGGCCAAGGTTAGCACGAACAGCATTGTATTGGGTTTTATGAATGTGGCAAGAGCCTAGTTTGTTCCTGCAGTAGTTGGAAGTTCCTGTACCTTGCCTGTAGAACCAAACCCACCTATGATGGTCTTGGCAGCAATGCATTTACATCCCCGCGATGCAGGCTCAGCGCTTAATAAGCTCTGCTGATCCTGAGCCAGCTGTGCAAGGAGACAACTCTGTCTCTCTCATGGTCAATCTGGCACTCAGATAAATAACTGGGAGTTGACTGAACTTCAATGTCAAAGATAAGATGTCTAGATGTAGACAGAAGCAAATAAGAAGCCAGTGAAGCATGCAAAGGAGAAAGGTAATAGAAAGCGAAAAGTAAGAGAAACTACTGACAGAAGCAACATTTTGGGCAGATGGGAGGAGCTGATTTGATGGAATTTTTGAGTGCTTAAGTACCACCCAGATTATGTTCCTAAGCTTATAAAGAATGAGATCTGAATTCATATTTTCATAATAAAAATATATAACAGAAGTGTACAAATGCTGCAGTCTGGCTGAAACTTCTTTTTGCAATAATTTACTTTTAAGCAAATAACTTAAGGGTAAAATGAACACTACTGCAGGCCACCATTCAATGGCAAAGTCTAATCATTCAACTAGCTTAACTGAAAGTATGTGTCATACACTGAAATACATTACAATGTGGATCAGTCTGCTAAGGGTAAAGATCTCTTAGACTGGAAGATTTCATATCAGATTACAAAGATATTATGAAAGTTTACAATGAAAAATAATGCTGTAAGAGCACCTGTATCATCCAGAATTCAACAGTGGATAATAACAGAGTATTTAATTTATATTCCTAGTAAGCTAAGCCTTCTTCACTTCTGACAAAATGCAAACTTAAATTAAGACATGTTTTTTCTATTCCATAGAAGGAGTATCATATAAGCCTGTATGTATTGCTTCTTCATCCATGCAAAAGCAACTTATACATGTGGTTCCAATTTTCTTTTATATTCTGTTTTTTTGATTCCTCACAATCACTGTGAGGACTATTCTGAATACCAGAGAAATTTAAATAGTTTTAGACAGAGATACTGAAAGCTTGTGCCTAGGAACTTCACGCCTGGTATCATCTGATGACACAGAAATCTCAAGGTTTACTATTAAAAAAAAAAAAATAAATCCGTCCTTGTTGTCACAATTGACAAAAACCCCCAAGAAATGTAACTAATATAAATGGAAGTCATGCTGGAGGGCTAGATACAACTCTTACAATAACTCTTACTTCCATGATTATATATATTATTGTGTTACCCTAACTATAACTTACAGAAGCAAACATCTCATTTGTCGTAAAGAGTAGAATTTGAATTTTATTTTTTCCCTTTAAAGAGGAAGGTGTTTGCTGATACTTCAGCATTTAACACCCCCGCTTCTTGTTCAGCCTCACGGCTGTCACAACACTACAAATTCCGCTAAGAACACAAACCCTGCGCTTAGGTAGGTTTATGCTGAAATCTCCTTCTGGAAGAATTCCAGTTCCCTTGACTATATATGAACACACACCTTTAAAGCCATCTTAATTGAGGCAAAGAGGGCTTGGATGACAATCTCCAACCTACAATACGGAAGAATCTTTCTATTTCTGTTTCAAACATGAGACATACCACAGGGCATATAAATAGTCTCAAGATATTTTTGAGACGATTCACTGGGAGCTGGAAAAAAAAATTAAAGGAAGGTGAAAGAGAAAGTAAAACAAGTGACATCTCTTGAGGGTGAGAAGGAAAAAAAGTAATTGCCATATTTGAACCCTTAAACACTTCCCTGTTTTTCCCATTACCTTTAATAAAATGGATGCTGGAACCAAGATATAATTGCCATTGACACTTGCTCACTGCTTACTCTGTCTTGCTCTTTTTCTGTCTGCCTGTTTAATTTTTACCATTGTCAGCTCTGATACTGAGCAGTAATTAGCAAAATTCACTCTGATCTGACCTCTAGCAAGGGAGAATGTAACCAATTCTCCTCAGTAGCAGGGAAAATGGATTCACAGATAACCTGGTAAGGGCAGTGTTCAGCAGTACTAGAACAGACACTGCATTTTGACTTATCTGCAGAGATTTGGAATTATTCTAATGACATGAGCAGAGAGATTAGGTCAACTGTAGGTTAAGGTTTTTGCAAATTGGAGGGATTTCAAAGAGGGAAAAAAATATTCCAGCACTGGAGAGATTGAAATCTAATTGCGTATTCTCTACAAGTATATATTTTAATTTCAACTTGTAATTTACACTAAGGCAGCTACCCAGGGAAGTCTTAGTCCAGTCTTCCATGACACATATCTTCATCAAAGATCCTCAAATATAAGGAAAGCATAGGAAACCCTACAGCCTTGACTATGTGGACTGAGGAGTGGCTGAAAAAGTAGCAAGCAAGACTGTGACTTTTTCCACTTCTAGTGAACAAATGAGAAGCAAGGGGCTGGTGGAAGGGGAACATATGAAAGTGGGTTGTGTGTTGTATAGGCCATAATACATCAGGGACTCCAGAAAGAAGGGAATTTAGGGAAAAGAAGTGATTCTTCTCATGATGATTCAGTTTCCAATTATTCCTTACATAAATTTCCTGAAGAGAAACAGACATGTTTAAATAGAAGGTACTTTAGAGGGGATACACATAAATGCAATGAGATGGAATTGACTAAATGCTATAGACAAAGAAAAGGAAAATGATGCTAATGACAGTCTGTGTTGGTTGGGCGGACAGTAGCACCTCATCCTACCTCCACTAGCATCAAGGAGGCTGATCACAGAAGAAGGTATCCCACTACATTGGCAAGCAGTTTTTTCCAATGAGATGATGCTACATCACCTGAGACATTTAATAGGAACACTGGACTAAACATTTAAGGCGTATTATACCATTTTTCTACAGAAGAAAGAAGACAATGCAAAAAAAATTTTCCATCATGACTCACTGTGTATAATACAAACTTTAGATGCTAAGTGTATGACATGTAAATATTAGCATCTCGAGCTGATAGATTTATGGAAAAGAATTAATCTAAGTGATGGCTAATCATATTGCCCTTTTTTGGTGAGTAACTATGTATGTCACCTTCCAGGCAATGAAAAAGGATGTTCAATAAATTTATCTTACAGGAAGTAGCCGAGAGGAACCCCTTCTTTTCTTACATGCTTTATGTTGAAGCTATCAAAGGGTATGTACGGTCTACATTCTGTTTATCTGTCTTTATCTACTTGTCTATAAGCAGAAGCTTTAATGAAAACAAAGTGGAGGACAAATATTTCTTTAAATACAGTAACATTAAACCTCTTTAATAATAGAATTCTCCCTGTATAATTTGTGACTTTTTTAATAATTTGCCCGTCTCTATTTAACTGTCATTTAAGCCAATTATATTTTAGTCACTATAACAGAATTTGTGCTGAGGATCTCCAGATCTGACTTAGAATTAATTTGGTTATAATAAGATGGTAATTTTAAGCAATATATACTTTTTTTAAAAACAGCAAAGACTCATACTGTCATAACAAAGAACTAACTTAATCATTACCCCTGTGTTACTGAAGAGAGAGGTAGATAGTTCCCAGTAGGGTTTCATTGAGGCAATACAGGTCTTGCTGGAATACCTTTATTTCAAAATGTCTTGATATATCAGTTTTTAAAATGCATCATTCCTCAAAACCACACAAAAGCCATCACTTCAAAAGCCTCTGATTAGTCTGAACACAAACAAGGGCATGCGAGATAGCTGCCATTTAGTTCAGCCAAAGCAATCCATGCCAACTGCAATAAACCCATCAAACTGTCATAGAGTCAAGCTGTGAGAAAAAGACGACGGTGATTACATGCAATAGTTTCCTTCGGTGGTTTTATAATTTCAATTTTTCAAACATTTCAAGATTTTCAATACTTAGAGTAGCAATCCTTTAGTATAGAATATTTTCCCTGGGAGTTACTATCAACAACTTAGCCTATTGGTTTTTTTCCCCATCATTGAATCAAGCACATAAGCTCATCAGACAAGAAACATTGTGATTACAGTTGTATATAAATTATTTAAAGGGATCCAGCCAATCAAAACAGATATTTAAGTACCTATTTTCTTTGATATGTGCATATAACTCCCATTTAAAGGAGGACACGGTTACAGCTGAGAAGCCTGAAATGGAACCTATACCTAAAATTAAAACAACATTCTTTCCTTCCTTCACCCTGAAAGCCAATGACCCTCTGGGAAACAAAAAAAGAGGAGACTTAATGATCATATCCTAAGACACAAGATGTAAATTAAAAAATGCATTTCGCTTATTATGACCATCACAAAGCCTAGAGAAGAATGACACTCGAGATTAAGGAAATTTAAGACAAGCTATTTAAACTGTTCTTTTAAAACCACTACATTATTTATAAGACTCCTTCAGGCAGATGGAATATTGGAACCTCAAGGTGTATTTTCCTCTCCACAGATGTATTTTATGCAGCACAAATGCTGTTGGGAACTTTTCAGCACACTGCAAAGAATATACTGCTAGCGAAGGACAGAGGGGCATAACATTGTGATTCTCTACTCTACAAAGCTCTTGGATTAGCACTGTGTTTAAACAAGCCACTGTCAGATTTCAGAGCAAGAAAAAGACAGTAATGAGGATAGAATTTATGAGCTTCGCCCAGACTGCCTCTTGCTGGGCTTATTACTTAGCTGACTAAAACACATGTCGTCTCAACCTTGAATACATAGTGTCTGTGTCAGAACACTGACCTACGTTTCTGATGTTAGCCCATCTATGTAGACTTAAAAATGCCATACTCCCTTTCCACCAGACACCACTCTTAACCTACCTTTAATATGGTTTACTAGGACGTGATCTATAAGCTGCAGTAAGATCTATGAATGGTCATGTAACAAAAAAACCAATTTTTTTCTGTGTGGTTTTTCACAGAAAAAAATATTTCTGATCAGTTTGAGGGGAAAAAGAAGTTTCTAATGATTAAGGCTGTGTGACCTTAAGATGGTTGGACTCTGGCCTGCTAGGACGTAAACAGACACTCAGATGCAGCTGATCTCTTCCTTCTGCTGAGCACTCTTGTGCTGATGAGAGATTTTACAAAAAGAAAATTGTAAAAAAAATTACCCAAAGGTATTATGGAGAGTAAGGATAGTTATACTCAACAAACACTTAAGTACCAATTTAATTCTAATTAGTATGGTTTCAACCATATTCCTGAACTACCATCACAGAGGAAGAAAGTTGGTGTTCCAAATGTAGTTCTGGGTAGGTGAGGGTAGGGATGGTAAAAAACTTGTCTCAGTTCAGAGGTTTATGACTATAAAAAAGAGAAATAGCACAAGACAAATCCACCACTTTCAGATATTTCATAATGAGCAGTGCTATTCTTTAATGAAAGCAGTAACTTTCCAGAATCATATAACATTACCATGCAACCAACAATTAGCTGAAAACACAGCAAGTGCTATATGGACGTCCCATTGTAAAAAAGGATGAGACAGAAGTGAGAAAGTAAAACACAAATCTAAGTACTTCCATATAAGCAAGGTTAATAATTTCTCTATCCAAATTATCTGCCTCTTTCTGGACCTTGGTGAGTAGTACATCAGAGCTCTGACTTGCTTATACCATGTCTTTCTATTTTACTTTTTTCCCTCCTTGCTATTCTTTTCACAGAATCACAGAATGATTGAATTTGAAGGGATGCACAAGTATCATTGAGTCCAACTCCTGGCCCTGAACAGAACAGCCCCAAGAATCAGACCATGTGCCAAAACAGCATTGTCCAAATGCTTCTTGAACTCTGTTAGGCTTGGTGCTGTGACCACTTCCACGGGGAGCCTGTTCCAGTGCCGAACTACCCTCTGGATGAAAAACTTTTTCTACTATCCAACCTAAACTTCCCCTGACACCGCTTCGGGCCATTCCCTCAGGTCCTGTCACTGCTCACCACAGAGAAGAGATCAGTGCCTGCCACTCCTCTTCCCCTCCCAAGGAAATTGTAGACTGCAATGTGGTCTCCCCTCAGTGTCCTCTTCTCCAGGCTGAACAGAGCCAGTGACCTCAACTGGTCCTCATACAGCTTCCCCTTAAGACCCTCCAACATCTTTGTTGGTCTCCTTTGGACACTTGCCAGCAGTTTAACATCTTTCTTACGTTGTGTTGCCCAAAACTGCACACAGGACTCAAGATGAGGCTGCCTCAGTGCAGAGCAGAGCGGGACAATCCCCTCCCTTGCCTGGCTGGGGATGCTGTGCCTGATG
>VZTA01019001.1:3370-18654 GCA_013398855.1 Mohoua ochrocephala
CCTTGGTCTTTTGGCCCCCCTGCACCCACGCATTACAACAATAACCTGATTACGGCTGATTATTTTGCATTAGAAAGTGTCAGAAAACTGGCAACATTTATTCAGGACCAAGCTGTGAATAGCCCTGAAGATGTATTAGGAATAAAATCATGAAATACCTGAAAAAAAAAAAAAGTTGAAGAGATCTGAGAAACTTTACACCTTTACAGAAGGTGGGGGGTGTTCACAGGGTCATAGGATAATCTAGGTTGGAAGGGACCTCAGGAGTTCTCTATTCCAGCTTACCGTTCAAAGCAGGGTCATCTGTGAAATCTGATCATGTTAAGTGATCTGCATTTAAGTCTTGAAAATCTCCAGGGATGGAGATTGCTCAACCTCTGAGCAACCTGCTCCATGGGTCGGCTGTTCTCAGGGTGAAAAGGTTTTCTTTTACAGCCAGTCCGAACACTTTTTGTTACAACTCGTCTCTTGGCTCCCATCACACAGCACTGTGAAGAGCCTGTCTTTGTGTTCTCAATAACCTACCCATGGGTATGGAAGGGGAGCTGTTAGATCTGCTCCAAAGCCATCTTCTCTAGGCTGAACGGGAGAGACTGTGTTGCTGCAAGAGTTACTACTTCCCAAATATGTGACTTTGCATTTGTTTTGTTTAACCTCAGGAGGTTCCTATCAACCCAGTACTCCCACAGTCTGTCTAAGTCCTTTCAAATGGCCCTTCTGCTGTCAAATATATCAGCTTGTTCTCCATGTTTTGGTACCAAGATTGAAGAGTCCACCACATTGTCTCTTCTGTTGGGTCCAATGTAGATGGTATGTACAAAAGACCTAGAGGTAGACTCTTACAATACTCAACATGTTACTGCCCTCCATGAATAGCCCAGCTTCCAATCAATTTTAATCTAATCAGTCTTTACCCACCTAGTTGAATACCCACTCAGACTATAAAGTCTCAGTTTTGATATGTGGGAAAATATAGAGTTTAAAACCTTGCTAAAATCAAGATGAATGAAATCTACTGCTTTCCCTTCATTTAAAAATTCATCTATTTTATCAAAGAAGGCAAGCCTTTTGTAAATCCTTGCTGAATGTTCCCAGTTACTTTCCCAGTTCCCAGCTCACAAATATGCTCCATGATTTTCCCAAGGCTGAAAGTGAGGTTGAGCAGAATGTTGTTCTCTGTATTGACTCTTTGGCAAGAAATATCTTTCTACAACCATTTACTCTTATTTCTTAATATTTAGGCATCTGAATTGCCTGAAATTAAAAAATTATGCCTTCTAAAGAGGCCAAGCTGTGGTGATTGGCCAGTGGAGTAATAACAAACACAGAACAACTGAAAGTTTAGGCAGAGAAACAACTGCTAGCTGTGATTCTTTAAACAGAACAAATTCTAGTTGTTCAGCTCCAGGCACAAGCAGGACATGCAGTCTGGTTACAGGGCCTTGGAAATCCTTGTGAAGAAGCCAGTGTTGAGCACTTTGAAATACCTGCAGTGGATATCATCAAAACTCCAGCAACAGGATGTTTTGCACTCAGGAAAATAATTTCTGGTGGCAAAAAAATATCACACGGGGATGAAAGCAACTCATAACCTAAGAGAATAGAGAGTCTGTCAACATCCTACAGGGTTTTTTTGACTCTTTGAAGGGGTGCCAAATACTTCATGAGGGTTCCAAATAAATCACAAAGAAAGAGGTGAAGCAAGGCCAAAACCAGACCTAATCCTATACTGGTCTGATAACAAGGAAAAAATGCCTAACTTTGACAGCGTAAACTGAACTTTGTATCAAGAGAATTTTGTGCTGGTTTCAGTACATCAAAGTAGAATATCAAGAAGAAATATTCTTTGCCCAGGTACACCTGGAGCAAGTAAAAAAAATTAATCTCCTAGTCAGAAAATAATGCCCAGTTGTTAGTATGGTTGGAACAATACTAAATTCTTCAAGATTGAAGTAATTCAAATGAGAGGATTTTATGGCTTATGAAATCCCATCTTGCTTCTGAGACAGAATGAAATCAAGAGTTGTATTTGTACTCAGACAATGATGTGGTCAAGTAAGTTAGTTCTTCAGTTTTCAAGAAGGAAACTAAATGCATTTAAGATATTGAAAGTGAGTATGACAACGTGTCTCTCTTGGTATGATGGATGAGTATAAGAAGCTACAAACCATTTAAGCAGCATTTAAAAACTGCTGTAGTGATTGGGAATTTGAATGCATGGCACCTTTCCTTGAGTATTTGGAAAGCAATAATTTGGCTGTACTACAAAGGTAGGTGGCAAAGGAAGAAGAAAGATTTCTACATAGAAATATTTAGTGATGCAACTTCTCTGCCATTAGATTATATAACTCATTTCAGGGCTTGATGAATTGGAGAATGTAGACTGCATTTCTACAAAGTCCACAGGTGCCTGAACAAAAGTCACAAATCAAAAGCCAATTGAAAGAATACGTAACAATCTTCCTGAGCCTTGGAAGAAGTGGCCAGCATTAATCAGGCTTAGGCAGTGTGTATGCAAATTCTGAAATGCCAGCTAAATTTTGTAATTAGTTTTCTTAGTGTGGCACTAGGTTTATTTATTTATTTATTTTTTATTACTAGCTAGCATGGATTGCATGAAACCAGAAAAATCTCAACAGGACATTGAGATCAGATTTCTCGACCTTCAGAAATGAAGAACAAACTATGACTAAAAATTAAGGCCAATCTCTGGAACTTATGAAAACTGATTTAAAAATTAAATTGCATAAAAAATATAATTATATAAGGGAATACACTGATTTATCTTATACCAGTAGTCAGGCGTTATTCATAGAACTTCTGTGTTCCTCTCTGTGAACTTTAATGTTTCTATGAACCTTCATATTCCTCTCAGTGAGAAAACCAAGCTCTCAAACCATGTTAGGTATTCAAAAATTATATTCTCGTTTCAGAAATAACAGAGGACATGATATAGCACTGAAAAATATACCCTACAGCTTCCTCATTAGAATTTCATACTTTTACCTCAATCTTTAATTAGAATTTAAAGCTGAGATCTAAAGCACTAGTTAGAGAAAAGTTACAGCTGGATTTCCTGACCTTTAGCTGAAGTGTCCCTTTCACCTGAAGGTTTGGTAACTTTTTTACTTTTCAGGAAAGGAACAATTTGCTCTGAGTTAATGTGACTGTCCACCTAGAGGCAAATTTTCAAAACATATGTAGATGTAAACATTCCATTTGTAAGACTCTGCATTTCTACAGGCAAATTGACATTTGCAAGTGCAAATTGGATGGCAGAAAATGGAGTTATCCAGTTTACACATTCAAAAGTTGTGAGTTCACTTGGACAGACATGGCATAGAACTAGGAAAGCATTCTGGGGATGGTAGTTTACAGAGCATCCCCAGCAAATTCTACATTAGGCAGTTTGAAGTGATAGAGAAATAAATATAGATTATTTCCTTGTAGGTAAGAGGAAGAAGAAATCAAAGTTCTTTCAATTTCACAAGAAAAAAAAAAAAGAGGTAGTCACTGGAAACAGGACCAGCAGCTCCAATTTATTGAACCACTGTTTATTGCAAAAGACTAAAAAAAGGCCAAAAACAAGGCCAGGAATTTTTTTTTTTTTCAATACAGAAAGAGCAGGAGAAGGAGTCTGTATTAATCTAGCCTGTGGTTTATTTAAGAAATAATTTATCATGAAGTTAACAAAAGCCTAAAAGCAGAGAGCCTTGAGAGCTCTTTTATCCTGAAAGTAGTCAAAATTAATTGCTTACAATGACTGTCGGGGCACTTTTGCCCGAAATGTATACAAGTAAATTGTAGTAATCTACATCTAAGGTAGTCTCATGACCTGTGTTGCATAACTACTTCAAGAGGAGATAAGTAGCCCATTGGGACTGAGACCTTCTATCTGATAATAAAACGTGACTGAAATGGTGAGTTAAGGTTTTATTAATGTGTTTAAAATTTAGATTATCTAACTACTAAATTTCTAAGTCAGGCAAATGAATCCCACCCAAGTCTGCAAGTAGACATCTGGAGAACAACAGTTGCACCAGATGCTGCAGAATTCTGCTTTACAAGCCAAATGGCAAAGCTTTGGCTCCAGACTTTGCTAGATCTAAAACTGTTGCAAAAGTCTGTTTGTACGAGCTTGAGGCATTGCCTGAACCTACAGTAATCTCTGAGGTTAAACCGAAACTATTTTTTCGTATTCTTTTTTTTTTTTTTTCCCTGTGAGTTATGTTTGTCTACAGTTACATTGAATTCTTTCTTTCTAGAAAGGCACAAAGAGAAAGAATTCAGAATTTTCTCTGAATAATGGTTCTTGCAACTAGGGAGTGTGTCTCCAGATGTCTACTAGAAACTTTCCAAGTTCTTTCTATTTTTCCCCTCCTTTTTATTATACTGTTAAGGTCTTTTACTTTAATGCAGATTAATTTAATGAGGTTATTCATGGTCACTATTTTTCCTTGTAGAGGTATATCTTGATATATGTTGTAATAAAATATAATCCTATTTCTTTCAAAAAGAGTGCTCTGGTAAAAACCATGTTTCTGCTGTACCATTGTCAAAAAATTAGCAATTAACCAGACTGCAAAGAACTTGCTCTTTGTACTTGTGCCATTTCTTAACATATCTTTTTCTCACAGGCTTTTAATAATTTTATTCTTAGTAATTTTAATCACTGTATCCATGTCTGCTTTTTCGCAAATTCCCGTCTGTTTTCCAAAGCAATACTCTGAGATAGGCTCATTATGGGTTTTTTTCACTAGCTTTTATTTTCTACCATCCTACGGAAAAGGTTTTCAGCTTTGCAAAGCACAGATATTACTGCCATGTTCTTTGCTATTTATCAAGTTCCACTTTTCCCCTTCCTTTGCTGTGAGTACTACCGCCGTGGTATCCCTCTTGTACATTTTATAACCCATCTGTCTGATGGACTACTGAGGGAAGTGCCTCAAAAGTACATGGCATATCAACCAGATAAAATAACCTACGTGGTTGCAGTCAAGCTTTTCACGTAAAATTCTTGAGCTTCAGAGACCCAGGGTAATTGAACCTAAAATTAATTAATCACATCCCATCATCTCATCTACACTTCATTTACATTTGCATTTGCAGTCTTCAATGTAAGGAATCTTTCCATAAAAATATGTCTTCAGAGGTTTACCTAAAATGAATGGCTTGAAAAATCTTACTTATTACGTTACCCCTGGGAGCATAAGAGGCCCTGTGACCTTGTTTCAAATAGATACCCTTGGTTGAGTTCTCCCTTCTTCTGCTTCCTGACCCCTCACAGTGCATCTCTAGGCCAAAAATTGATGGGAACGTATCTTTTTTCTGGGTTTGCAGTATTTCTGGCTTACAGTGATTCAAGACCTTTGGTTTTTAATCCTTTGTTGGTACTTTTAAGTTGGAATTATGAAAAAGGAACAAACCTCAAAACATACCTTTATTGTTCCTTCTTTCTTGTGTGATAGCCATCTTCTTTTGCCATTTGTGAGTGCCTCCTAATTTTATATAATAGGTAAAAGGTAACAGATGAAAACTCTAAAAACTGTCAAAAGCAAATAGAAATCTAAAGGGAGGCCTCACCTAATAATGTCTGAATAGTTCCACATGAGTTTTATTCTTCAGCCTTTTTTTTTTTTTTCCTGCTTAAATGTCACTGTTAAGAGGTTCTGGAAGATTAACATTTTACAAACCTGTGAAAAAATGTCTTCCTATCCCAAAAAAAGGGAGATTTTCTAGCCAATAGCAATGGATTTTGACAACTTTTTCTGTGGGTATCCTACCCATTGCAGACACAAGAAACAAACTTCTGTGTGCCATTTTAGTAATCACTTTTTTGGAGTTATCTGTTAATGGTTCCTTAATTGGATTCTGTTTCAGGCTTGACAATTTTTCCTTTCCTCCTACCTCCTGAAATGACCTCCAATTTCAAATTATTGTGCTTTTTTTCTGTTTTGAGTTGTCTAAATTAAGTTCTCTATGTCTTTTTCATTTGCTTCAGTTTTCCTTAATTTTAGCATATCTATCAGTGACAGTTTCATCAGTGCAGTCCTATGCAGCACTATCTTAGTTCAGGTTCTTGTTCCTTCTCCCGTATGAACTACTACTGCTTTCTGGATGTTGTTACCTTTTGCATCTACCATCTTTTACCTTTAGTATCTGACAGAATTTATTTGAAAAAGGAGAAGGATCAGGAAAGACCTTTTCAGCTTTCACATTTTTGTCATCATGTCTCATTTTTCATTTGGCTGGAAGGTTTCTTCAGTCCCTCTTTAGGAAATAATTTATCTTTATGCTTCTGAGAGGTAGCTTGTGAAACTGTCCACCGTTATATGTTGCCACATTGGCCTTAGGTCTTCTGTCTTTGCTCTATGTCCATAAAGTCTCTCATCCTGTGGGATATCATCAGCCTTCAGAAGCTTCTGCTAAAGGCAATAGAAACAAATTCCTGTATTTTCAACTTTTCAGTGATGGATGAAGTCAGAAATACTCTTTCTTAGTCCCCATAAATACTGATCTCCCTACCTGCCCCTGATAAAGGTGTGTGGTTGCAGGTATTTAAGTGCAACATGCCACTGCAATCTAGCCTGGAGGTCACCAAATTCCATAAGCATTCAGCCATTAGGACACTCTTATTTATAGCTGACACATGAAGGATCTTTTATTTTCAAATTACGTTTGCTTAGTCTTTCCAGCCTGTCTGCTCAATCTGCTTACCTTCCTCCAGTGGCTAATCATGATCCCTTTGCAGGCAGAACTTTATGTCAGTTTATATCCTGTGTAGCATGGGCTGAACATCTCATGCAGATAGGCTTCTGTACAACTGCAAAGAGACAGGACTGTGGTCCCAGCGTCATTGAACTTTCAGGTTCATGGTGAGCTGCATGCTAAATTAATTTCAAAAATAGTTTTCTTAGAATTCAACTCCGGCTTGCTTCCCCTTTACCATCATTATAGTTCAGTGAAAAAAATTCAAGGGAGCTGGAGTAACCATGAGTGATCAAGATTTTTAAACTTTTGTGCCCTCTATTGAGTTCTAGCCCTTCAGCATTGATGTTCTGTCAAGGACCATTCTTAGCCTCACCTCACTTATCTTGCACTGATGAAATGCATCTTAGGTTCTACATCTGCATTAGACAAGTTCATTAAATTTTGTTCAATGCTCAGACAGTGTGCTAGTAGAGGGCATGTAAGTATGCAGATAGAGAGAAATACCTGCTAATTGCCTGAAAGAAGTCTGATCAGCCTAATTCTGGCAAAGCAGAATTTCTGTTCTGTCAGAAGGGTTCCTTTTCTGAAGTAACCAGAAGTAGCTGAAATACTTTTGTGCATCCTCTAATCTTCAAAGTACCTGACACAGCGTTCTGTTTAAGATATCGCTCCTATTTCTGAGAACATGAATGCTGTGTTTAGCTCTCTATGTGAAGAACTGAGATATAAAGTTGGAGGGTTTTAATTTCATTTGTCTAGATTTAGTCTAAGTTATGTATAGCTTATGATATACTTATTCACATTTGTAAAATTATGTGCACTCCATCCGTCATGTGAGTTTTGATTTGAAAAGATTTGAACAGTTTGAGGTCGAGCAGCTATTTGGAGTGTAATTACATTATCTCACTTTGCTTCCCTGGAAACCTAAATTAGAAGAGAGATAATTCTGTTGCAAATGAAGTGTGTTTTGTTGATACGTAGAAGAAAGAAGAACAAATATGGAAGGGAAGCAGTTAGTGGTGTCTAATGATGGGGGGGAGTATGTATCATGCAAAACCGAGAATTTTGCATTAAGAAGAGGGTGTTATGTCTCAAATAATGGCTGTAATATACATAATCTTTCAGGAATTACTGTTATTGCTAATGTAATAAGAAATAAGTTAATAATACTTCAGTTCCTTCTAGTAATTCTTCTATACTTACCTTACTTAAGTGTCATATAATAGTGATGGGATAAATCAGAGATTATGGTGTCACATTGACAGTGAACTGCTTCCTGTGGAAAGACTAACATAAGAGGATCTTTGTCACAGATCAGGTCTCTTTCTCTCCTATTCTGTTAATATTAAAATGATCATTACTGTCATTTTAAGAGGAAAAGGGAAATTATTCTTCTTCAGGGAAGAGTCTTCTGAATTCCAGCAACCTGGCAACACACCATTTTGAGGAGGTACAGGAAGAATCCAAACAGTTCATCCCATTCTGAAACATAGCAGCTTCAGGTAAGACATTTAGTGCTCTTGAACTACTTTCTTAATCTTTGTGTTCTCAAATTCTGTCACATGTCTAGCAAAGTGAGCCCTATATAATGAGATGATGTAGTTGAAAACTTCTGCTCCTGGTGGGAGAGCCACATATACAGTGATCGGCAAAACTGCTGTGATGCAGTGATGGCTGTAACAAATGCGTCATTGCAATCGGAGCTGTGTCTACACTGTGTGGTTAGTGCAAGCTGAATTTGCTTTCTATCTCTCTGCCCTCTGCTACTCTCCTCTGAGTACCTGGAAACCATCTCTGGCAAAGAGGAGAGAAGCGTGTGAAAAGATGCACAAGCAGCTGTAGTCCCAGCAGTATATTTGTACCGTACATGTACCATACTCTGCTGTCTATGACCTGTGTGAATGCTTTTCTAACCTTCTGTACTAATTTAAAAGCAAATAGAGCTTGCTTAATCCACACATATCTTAAACTGACTTGTGCTTTTCAGAGTCCAAAGGTTCTATGTTCATCAGCTGAATATTTAATATAGGAGTACACCAGAAAAGAAATATCCCTAGATTGTAGTGGTTTACACTTATCTGTTTGACTTGAGACTGGAATAGCAGGTAGTGAAGCCTCACCTTGGTCCAGATGTAAAGTAAACTCCAGTGTGGATACATCTTCAGTGGAAAAGCTCCAATACATGTGCATATAGACTGCCTTCTCTGTCTTCAGAACTGCACCCACTGAGTAGATCATGGTAAAACTTCTGATTTCACCAGTCTCAGGATTCACTTTTATTCTTGATATCTGGCCTCAGTCAGTCCTCAAATATTTGGGTTTTTTTTATTTTAAAGTATAATCTGTAAAATGCTACTTAGCTTTATTACGATCAGACACAAATGTCAGAATATCACTAACAAATGGATCTGAATTTTATGTTTGCCAGATTTAGTTTTACAATTCAAAAATTTCTGATGACTCTAATAAAAAGGACTCATCCTGGTTACATTGGCTGCAGAAGCATCTCTTTCTTATAATCCGAATACATACAAACATGCGACTGCTCCATATACAGACCAGTGACTACTTGCTTACTTCTTTGGTATTGTTTTTAATGCCTCACAAGCACAAAATATATTTGAGCTCTGAAATGAAATCATAACCCTTTCTTGAGATTGTCAGAGCAAGCCCAAAATAAGAGACAAAGACATGAGATATAAAGGTTCCAGAAAGCTTTCAAAGAGGCTGAGCTCTACCTGCCAGTCATTTTTATAACAAGGGCAGCCATAGACATAATATTTGCAAAATGTTGTCTCTTTTGAATGGGTAGAAGTGTAACGCTTGCAAAGATGCCTTTTGATGTATGTACAGATCCTCTCTATTGCTAATGTAATTTTTTTTTCTGAATGATCGCACTATCACTATTAAGACCATGCCAAACTTTAATTTTTAAATGCCTTTGATTTTAACAAATCTTCCATAGTAAAGTTGCTCTAAGATGAAACATGAGCATGCTTGTAGAGTGTATGAATTTGCAAGTCCTTACGCTAGACTTACACTATGTGTTACACTAGAAGTCCTTAACTGTCTGGTGTGTTAACACAGAAATTGTACGATTCAGTCAGCGACCTATCTGAAGACTGTTAATTAACTGAAAATTCCAGTCTTGCCTTCATTTCATAAACATTATAAACTATCAAATGTGTGTATTATCATAAGCAGAGTTTTTTTCTTGAATTGTAGAATACCCATTAATATTACAGCATGAAAAGTAATGTATATTTTTACATGAAAAATGCACTATGTATAGGCTTTCAGGGAAAAAATTCAAAAGTTTATTTGAGCTGACAATAATAGAATTACTTTAGCAAAGTGGGTCCAGATTTTATTGTGCGTTTTTGGCAGGACTAGATTTATAAAACAAGATCATGATCTACTGTGAACATGATACAATTTGGAAGGAGTTTATTACCCTCCACGCTGAGCTTTCTTTGTTTACTTGGGACCTCATTTCTGTGCCGGACAACATTTTCAAATCTTGAATATTTTTAGCTCTGATGATCAGCTTATAAAGACAACCCTCTGTCCCTCAGAATATATCCTTCACATAGCACAGATGAAACTTTCTCTCTTTTTACCCCACCCCAAGTCTTTTAAAAAATCATTATAAAGCTAAGGATAACAGATGTACATAAAAATCCATTTAACCATTGCACAGGTTATGATAAAAGCCAGGCTATTTGCTTTGTTCCCCTTAAATCCTTCCAGAATGCTGCTGTGAAAGTCAGTTTTATCTCCTGAAACTCAGGCCATGAAACTCCCCAATTAAAATTCTTTCACTGCCTACCATCCCTTTAGTTGTGTTCAAGGTCCTTGTCTTCCCCATCAAGGCTGCACTTTCATTTCTGCTTAGTGTACTACTTTTCTTGACTGCCCCCAAGATTCCCACCTAGGTGCCACTTTCAACCCCTCCTTCTACTTTAATCTTTGTATTTTGTTCCCACTTGCCTAAGTTGGAACTGCAGCTGAAATTATTCCCTGGCAGAGGCACCTACAGCACTTGTATGTCACCACTCCTCAGCCGCACTCTCCACCCTTGCCTGCCTGTTCCTGTTCCTGGCGAGAAGAGTTTTACAGTCCCTTGCTTTTGCCACAGCGCATACCCGGGGGACTTTGAGAGCTGGAAGCACAATTCTCTGCAGCCTAATTTAAGAAGGCTCTGTGGTTGGGAGTGAGAATTTCTCACATTCCTTTTGGGTTGAGTTTAGGAAAAGATCATAGCACAAAAAGACTCATGGATTACACAGAGACTGCTTTAACTTCCATCAGTTATTCCTTCAAGGCTTCACACGGTGCTCTGGACCACTGAGGATCGCATGAGCTTTTAAAGTTCTGGGCATTTTACACAGTTCCAGCAGCAAATATTCATCATTCCCACATCTTCATTAAAAAAAAAAAAAAAAATCTTCAATTAAAATAGGCAATTTGCTTCAGTGAAATGTAGGGTTTTTGTGGTTTGCTGGAGCTTCAGATCAGGATGTAGCTTGCACATATTCCATATGTGGCATAATTTCAAAGAGACACTATGTGAATTGAAGATGAAAGTTTGTGTTTTAAATGTCTATCCTGGGCTTGCTGTCCATTGAAATAGGAGATATAAAGAGATGAACATTGGAGGAAAAAAAAACCTGTCTGGTTTGATAGCTTATATTGAATTTATGTTGCTGTACTTGAAGGGTAATTTTGTGCTTTCAGGTCATGTCACAGCAAGATGATCTATCTATATATACATACATATGGACATAGGAGAAATGCATGCAGATTAAAGACTAGATATAATCAGGTTAAAATATCACGTTTGATTCTAAGTGGAAATAAAAATCTACCCATTGCCTTTAATTTAAAGTTAAATATGAAAGGCAGACGCAAACTCTGCCTGCCGTGAGCACATTGCAGCAATTTGTCCAAGATAATGAAGTTTTTCACTTGCTTATTGCAAAGTTTTAGTAATCTGGAAAACATTCATGAGGTACTGGAATTCCTTATTAATTAGAATAAATTTTATATGAGTGGTATTGCTGGAATCTGGAGAGAGAATGTGAGTGATTGAAATGTTCAGATTATAAATTACAACTTGTTCAGCAAGCCTGAGACGATGACAAAAAGAATAACAGTCATGCGTTTATATATAGGAACAAGATCATGGCTTGACTTTTATACACAATCTGCTCACATAGATCTACTTTTCAGAAGTTTCAATTTCCCAGAATTAATCAAGATGCAAAGTAAATGACTGAGAAAAAAAATATACAAAGGAAACAATGTTCACTACTTAAAATAAATCTTTGTATTGACAAAACAGGGTACTTCTATGTGTAAGGACAACAACTTTGGCTAAAGTCTGCCTTACTGTCAGAGACCAAAGAAGTTAACTTAAAGAGATCTGCAGTTTTTTTATCTTTGTTCTGTATATGTCTGAGTATATCAATGAATTCTAGAGATATTTTATTTGGCCAATTAAAGCCAAATGAACAAAACAAGTGGCATGATCAGGTAAGTGTAACATTTAGTCTGAGAACAATCCAAAGGAAAACAATGAAAAGGAGTCAATGAATTAATTGATTGAGGAATAAAGTACATATAATCATGTGCTAATACATTTTTATGAAAAACAGGTCTTGTCAAACTTTACTTCATTCCTCGATGCTAGAAATAAAATTGTTAAAATTAGAAGTGTGTATCTAATAATACTGGACATTTATCAGATGTTTGAAAGTATGATATTCTGGTTTAAAAATTATACTATATGACATCAGTGTAGCGTATGTTATATGAATGAATGAGTGAATGAATGAATGAATGAAAAGCACTTCTCAAAAAAGTAGTTTCAAATGGGGAAACATCCTTGAACTCCTTCCCAATTGAGCTCTGTAGTAAAATCCAATTGCCTTTTAATAACTTTAGCTGTGACAAACACGAGAAAACAAACACTCCTAAGGCAGATGTTAACAATGTCCTCTGGTTAGTGGCCGCTGAGTTGTTTAGAAGTTGCCCACTTGAAATGTCCTCACACAGTAGGGATGAATATTGTTTTCCTTTTCCCGTACGTTTCCTTCAGCTTTAATCAACGTAAGAACGGTACTGCATATTATCAGGCTAATATTTTCATTGTTTGAAACTGAAGGTCTGTATGTTCATGAGAACACAAGAGAGAGTTAATGGATGCCATAGTGCTGCACAGGACAAAGCAGCCAGTTGTGGTGCAGTTCCATCTACACCACCCTTGGAGATTGTTTCTAGAGCAAACTTCGAAGAATCAGACCCAAGTTTTGCTTTGGAGGTAACACATTAGTTTACTCCAGAAAGATCCTGGCAGACAATTAAACTTTACTATGGAACACTGAAAGCCTAATATATACTAAACAACTCAGTGAGTAGGAGTTGTATCTTGGAAAGGAGTATCCTAAAAATACTTTTAAAAGTGATTTTGGTGGATTGACCCTGGCTGGATGCCAGGTGCCCACCACAGCCACTCTTCCACTCCTCTATTCAGCTGGACACAGGAGAGAAAATATAACAAAAGGCTCGTGGGTGGAGATAAGGGCAGGGAGAGATCACTCACCGGTTATCATCACGGGCAAAACAGACTCGACTTGGGGAAGTTAATCTAATTTATTACCTATCATATCAGAGTGAGGAGAAATAAAAACTAAATCTTTAAACACTTTCAGCCACTGTTCCTCCCAATCCCTCCCTTCTTCCCAGGCTCAACTTCTCTCTTGAATTCTCTACCTCCTCCTCCTCAAGTAGCACAGGGGAAGGTGAAATGAGGGTTTCAGTCTGTTCACCACACAGCAGACTTTTTCTCTTTGAATTCTGTTTTCTGAGAGGCACTGCTATCATTGTTGATGAGCTCAGCCTTGGCCAGTACGGGATCAGTCTTGGACCCACCTGTCATTGGCTCTGTTGGACACAGGGAAAGCTTCAGTCAGCTTCTCATAGAAGCCACTGCGGTACCACCCCACAACCTAAACCTTGCCGCGCCTACCCAATACAGAGGTGTTGTGTAAAGATTTGAAAATGAATAACCGGGATAATGCTGTGCTAGCTTTTTCCTTACGAATGTAAAACTTAAGAAGTAATAAAAAGAAATTGAGATTATTACCACATTTCTTAACTTAAAATATTTTTTTGAAAGAGAGAACAATCTGAAAAAAAATCAATACCAACATAGTTAAATGGGAGATGGACTACATTGCTTCAGTAATAGCAAGTTAAACTTTCGCACGTTATTTGGGGACATTCAAATGCAGTTCCAGCATTAAAGCTAAAGTACTTTCTAAGAAATAGAGGAACAAGGATTTGTAATAGCTTTCTAGCAGCAGCAGTGCAAAACAAACAAACAAACGTCTAATTATTCTTAAAATTGTTTTATAAATGAATTATGTATGACAATTATCTGTGATAGCAAGGATCCAAAGTTGTTAAGCCAGACCCTTTTCAATTCCATGTGTTCATCCCAAAAGGTAAAGCATCAAGAGGGAAATGCTATTATGTCCAAGAATGGCTTTACGCTTCAATTCATAGAGATTAAAGAAAAAGAAAAGCAAGAAAAATGTGGGTTTTTTTCTCAAAATCTCACTCAATAGTATAGAATAAATTACCCTGATAAGTGAAATGATGTCAGCTCTGTTGCTTCAAAAAGGAGAAACAACGTTTGAAACTCTCCTCTTAACTTTATTGATTAATACTGAATTTCTTTGATTTCAAACAGTTTCAGAACTTCTCATTTCTGATACTTCTGTTTATAACAGAATCATGCTAAAGTTTTATAACCATTTGCAAAAGAATTTTCAATACTTATTTAATAGAGCACTGAAACTAGCTTTGGAGAATAAATGCTCTACACGAAATGAAAATTCACTGTGAATCTTGTGAAGTAAGATTTATACACTTCACAAAAATGTGTACACAGGGTGACATAACAGAGACAATTTCTAATTGCTCATTGAAATCAGCATGGGCCCATAACTATGGACTGCAGGGCTCCAACTCTTGACTTTTTAATCTCTTTCCTAAAGGTATCTATTTCTCATTGGAGGTGAGAGATGAATGTGCACCTGCTCACTGTGAGGAGGATGGTAATGGAAATCAGTAGTGTTAATTAAATTACAAGAATTAACATATCCAGTATTTCTTCATCTTCTAAGCTTTTGCAACTGTTAATGAGAGTGAAAAGTGTTTTATGATTCCTTCCTTCTCACAGAATAATCTATATCCAAAATCTTTGCCAAGTCAAAGATGAAATTTTAACTAATTGTTCATTTGTTTAGGTCTGCTCCTTCTTTTTCAAGAGAATCAATAGTTTAAAAAACACAGACTGAAAAACAGACAAGAAAAATAAAAAAATAACAACTCCCTTTTTATTCATCATAATGGAATCAAATTTGGACCCCGTGTTTTGGACTATCAAGAAACCATCATTCTAGTCCCCAGAACAAAAGAGAATTAGTGAAAAACTTGTTCAAGAAAATAAGTAGAAAGTAGATGTGTTTTGGGCTTCTTTTAGAGGGATTTTTTGTTTGTTTATT
>VZTA01019002.1:0-71687 GCA_013398855.1 Mohoua ochrocephala
AATAATAATAATAATAAAAGTTAAAACTGCATTTCCTTCACATGAATTCAAGTTAGATGATCTGTACGTCTATAACCAAAATAAAGATTTCCTCACATCTTTGGAACAGCATAAGTCACAATTGTAAAAATAAAAATTGTCTATCCAGTTATAATTGATTCAATGATTTCCATTTTACTAGAAGTTTAAGTGTAGTGTCCCTCCATTAAACTGTGTATTTTTTGTTGATTTACAGATTAACAGATTAATAAGTGAGCCTGGTACAAGTACTTTAATAGAAATGTTTACAGCTCATTATTACAAATGTTATAGCAGTATTATATCATTTTGGAATGACTTTAGGCTTCAGGTTACCAGCTTCCAAAACCTTCTATCCAACAATACAATAGCATGGGGTTGTTTTGATTTTTTGAAATACGTGCTGCAAACAGCAGGGTTAAAAATAATGTTTTACACTTTCTCCAGAGATTCACTGCAGTATGATTAAGTAACAAAAACCAGCAAAAATTGAGTGATATCAGAATCTCACAACTTCCTCATATTGTTTCAACATGTAAGTTGATGAGTGGATTGGGAAATGCAATCGATGTACAAGGTATCTGCCATCCTCCCTTTAAATGATGGATAGAACAGTAGTGATCTATTTTGCTACAGGAAGTTCAGATTTGAAATTTTACAAACATTAGAAACCATGGCAGTGGTAAAATTAATTTTGGTTTTATCTCTTTTAATAATACCTGCATTGTGTTTGGAGATTAATTTTCTTCCATTATTCATCAAATATGAACAATTTGGTTGTGGTTGTAAGGATCATAGTATTGCCCCACCAGGATGTTTCCCTCTTTATCTCAAAAGATAATTCTCAGAATGATTGGATGCTCAATGCCCGTGGTAGCTGCAATTTCCTGAGTGAGATGTGGCTGCATTGTTAGAAACTGTCAGGATCAAAACTAATCTTGTAAAAGCTTCTTAGCCTTTTTTGACTGTTCATTTATTTATATGGAAAACATATTACTACAGAAACGTTGATAAGGAATCAACCTCAAAAGATAACAAATAAACAAAATGCAAGACTTTTTTTTTTTCTGTTGCCTCAGCTTCCCAGTTCTGTCTTCACTCTGTATATTACTATTAGAAGATAATATTATAGAAAATATAATCAAGTCCTATTTATTTAAAGATTCAAAGAAGCCTTCTGAATTTTCTTCTGAATTGATGTTTCTGATGATATAATCTTGCATGTTTTGGTTACCAAAATAGACATTTTCTAAAACAATACATTTTTTAAGAATCCTGCTTTTCAAACTGTATTTCCTTTATATCTTCCGTCTTATGTGGAGAGAAAAAAAATAATAAAAGTTTGACAATCAGTGACAAACACACCATCTATGCAGGTGAATTATGGAGGATGTGAAGAGACCTTTGATCCTAACTCTTTCTTTTGAATGGGAATTCATAAAAGCACTTTATTGTGCTTAAATTCTAAAGATATAAGTAACTTGATTGATCTATTCCCCTGTTTAAAATGAGCACTTCTCAAGCACTTTGCTGAATTGAGTCCTAACAGCAGAGCAAATCAGTAATGTCAGCACTGAGGCTGATGCAACAATCGAGAATAAAGATGATTAAAAACAAGAATCACAGAGTATTTATGATCAAAAGTATGTTGCTCATCACAGCTAAGTTCTCTTGGTAGATTCATAAGCTGAAATAAAATGATGCTGTGTTTTTCTTTTATAGGTCCTCCAAATATTGAGGAAAACTCGGTGAGGAAAGATTATACTGGATTTAATACGGTTAATTCTGGGGCAAATGCTCTTGTATTGACAGTTGAATAAAATAGTGATTTCACAGTTCTTCGTACAATTATTTTTAGATTACAATTGCCTCATAAAACTGTGTAAATAGTAAAAAGCCAACATAACAGACTTAAATAAACCATTAAGGCTTCTCTTTTGCTTCAGAAAAAAGGTAGCAGAAAACGAAAAAATAATCAGGGTTCATTTTTATTACAGCCTAACTGAATCTCCTTACTTGTATGACATTGCCAATTCATCAGCTATTTTGAGATACAAAAAAATAAAGAAACAAAAACCCCCAAACAAAGAAAAAGAAAACTCATAAATGTATGACACAGCTAGATGGAAAACAGGAAATCAGAATAATTATGTCTTATAAACACATAAAAATGCTTTATTCATGGCTAACACACAGATATGTAAAATAAATCATACTAGTATCACATGTTTTATCGGGTAATAACATATATGGAATGGCCATATTCAAAATATTCCACCCTGAGATCCAGCAGTAATACTTGCTTTTTTACCAAAAGCATGAATTTAAAAACTAAATATCCTATTATTGTGTTAAAACTGTACATTTGAGGTTCATACTAGACATTAAAATTTGGATGAATTTCATAATTAACCAAGAGAGTGTTGTTTTCCCTCCATATGTTCAAAGACAGAATGACACACGGCATAAGAATATTTGAAAGAGTCCTTAGAGCAATATAAAAGTTTTCCATGGCAACAACATCTAAAAGATGATGAAACCCACACTGCAGAGATGGTGCCTGAGGACATCCATTTTAAGATTATAACATGCTTAACCCTCATCAGTAGAGGGAAACATGGCTCCTTGTGCAGTATAATGTCAGCCAAATTTAGGATCTAGCCCAGAGCTCATTAACTGGGATGAATGGATAAATCTCATTTAATAATTTGAGAAATTTACTTCTTCACACTTTCCCCAGAAAGCAGAGTTTTAAAAGATGCATTTCCCAATGGTGAAAGACTGTTCTCCTTACAATTGTCTAAGCTGTACGTGTTTTCTCATCTTTCAAAAAGCTTGGAATCCTATAAATATAATGAGAAAAAGGAGCTCTAGAATTTTGCAGTAGTATGTTGAGAATTGACTGTTGTCTTTTAAAAATGGTTATTTTTTAATAATAATCTTTTAAAAGAATAAAATACATTTTTTTTGTTAAAATATTTACTTCTTGAATTTCAATACCACAGAATAAACTTCAAAGCTGGTTCCTGTTGAAAGCTGTTAGTTCTCTGTAGCAACCAAGAAGAGTTTTGTGCAGGAGCTCTGCTGGGCAGATTAACTCTGTTCATCCCAGCTACTTCAGACTAAGAGAGGAGATGAAGTCAATGAAAAGAAATAGCTCCTTCGGGGAAATGCAGAACATGTAAATACAGTGTGTTTTTGGAAGAGCTTCTCTTTCTTTCTGTGAACCGTGTAGCTTATAAAGAATATTTCGGACATATTTTCAACAGTTATACCACAGATGTGTTGTCTTCCCTTACCCTTTATTATTAAGAGATTATTAACCATGCATACCAGCTCTATCTCTTTGAAAAGATAAAAATGAAGATAAAAAGATATTAGGAAGAATTTAATACCTCCTTCTGCCCTTTTGAGTCTTTTAGTGTATGTATCAGCAGCAGTATATCTGTCCACCAACCCAGTTCCTATTTTATGTGATGACCTGAGTTGGACTGGAAAATATTATCTACAAAACAGAGAGAATTTGGAATATGTACCAGAAAATTAATCTCATACACCTTACTAGAATGCCAGAAATAAACCACTTCTTAAATGAGAAGCCCATTTATTTTAACAAGGTTAAGCTATTTCCATATCATTACTTTACCTGCAGTAAATGAAAACATGGAATAGTAACAAACTCTGGAAGTGAGAGGCTGATCATCACGTCTTCTAATCAAGAACCAGATAACTTTAAAGAGAATCATAAGTATGATGCCCTCTACTAAGAGCAGCTGTCCATTTATGATGTAGACCTCCTAAAAAACCTTAAAATTATTACTGTATTTGGCCACACTAGCCATCCTTCTGAACCCAGAAGGAATACTTTTTGATGAAATTGTTGTCTAGCAGTGATTCACTTTTACGCCTTTCTCTTATGTCAGCTGGTTGTATGTCATGCTATTTGGCTATTCCAAATGATAGATTTTGATGAAGAAGATGCACTGGAGATCTTCAATTCATTTTTAATAAATTTAAAATAATTGAAAATATTAAAAAGAAGAGTTTTCCTATGTGCATCCTCAGCTTCATGTCAGCACTGTAAAAATATAAATATGGGATTTCGTATTGTCAAAGTGCACCTGACTAATTGAGAACTTCTTTTTGACAGCATGAGTGTTCCCATCTGGCATTCAGCCAAGAAGGTTTTTTCATTGGTGTTTTCAGTGTGAATAAATAAACTAATAAATAACTTCCTGTTTTCTCAAAGATGCTTAGGGAAAAATGTAGCTAGAAGTTCTTACAGAAATTTCTAAGAGTGTTTTGCCACAGTTTTTGACATTTTAAGCCCTGAATATGGATTTTTCTTATAAAAAAATCCACAATTGCTGTTATTACTTTAGAAAAGCACTGGGATAGGGAAGAAATTCAACGAGTGTTGCAAATACCCACGAACATTTCCAATGCTGAAAGACTTACGGGGTCAGTATGCCAGTTTCTTTTAGATAGTTGGGTGACTGGACAGCACTGCTGTTCCACTAATACGTAGTCACACAGTACCATGGCAAAAGTGCAGCTGTGTCTTTGACTTTCTCTTTGAAAGACGAGGCACAATTACAGGAGGGCCTACAAGATTGCAGTACTGTAGGAGCACCTCCTGCACTGCCTCAGGAGAGGTAGCTGGATCTCTCTAACTTGCCCATAGGACTACATTATACATCACTGGTGGAGCAGAGATACAATTACAGATACCGAGATCTGGGTATAAGGTTTAAAGAGGGATATGTCAGTAAAAGAGTCTCTTTTAAAAATTAGTCAATTTAAACCAAAACAAAACCTGATAAGTAGACAATATCCCTTTAAGTGGAAACAGCAGCAGTATTCAAGCACAACTATTTCATTCTAAAAGTAATAAACGTGAGGAATAAGTTGTCAGGTAAGCCCACTGAAGCACATACTATAAATGAATTTAAGAGACAGCTAGAAGTTTTTATAGAGCTAGAGGGGAAATTAAAGACAGTGACAAAGCAGGAAAACTACGCCGAACTAACATATAAAAGACAAGTTTTCTGGTTCTTCCCTCCAACATTTCTTTATGTTCATTACAAAGTGTATCTGATACTTGTTATTTATGTTAGAGGAAGGCAGAAAAAAATGAAGCTGTTTCAAGTGCATTATCCCAAAGGTCCCAGAAACTTCACCTTCACTCCACTTATGGACAGGAAAAGTGAAAAATAAAAAGTGGTAAAGTTGAGACCTTGGCTTTACCTAATTTGACATGCTGTGAAGCTAACAGTGCACGAAGAGCCACTGGTAGGTCATAGGGGAGAAAACACAAAGGATGTGGCTGAACTTACATCTTTCTCATTTTGTTGAGTCATATTTCCTGCATTAGTTTTTGTTCTGCTGGATTGTAAGAGTCCTAGAACTGCATCAAAAGCTCTTCCCATTGGGTCTGATCCATCTCCCGTTGAAGCTGGGAAGACTGTTACTGATTCACCTGTGAGCTGGATAACTTTGAAAATATGGTCCATCCCATTCAGGGAAAAAAAGTACTGCACCTGGTTGAAATGCATTGAGCAGAAATATGTTGGGATTTTTTCTAGGGTTTTTTTTATACTGAAGTTGTCAATATTTTGCATTTGTCTTAACAGTTGGGCATTGTTTTCCCTAATTTTTAGTGAAAATATATAGCAGGTATTATTAAAGTATTTCAATTACCAGAACCAGTTATGCAAAGGGTTCAGGAGTTTCAATTTGAGTACTGCTTAATTTTTTAAAGTTTATTTTCTCGACTAAAAAAGTCTAAAAATGTTTCTGATCAGCATTTGTATTTTCATTGAGAGAGGAAATAAAAAGGGAACTTTGAAAGTTAATCTTTCTCAGTTGTTCACATCTCAAACAACTCTAACAAAACCAGCTTTTCTTAACTGACAGTTTCAGGATTAGAATATAATAATTCCATTCTCTTCAGGTTTTGCTGCCAAAACTTGACACCTGCAAAGATTTTGAGTGTTTGGGATTTAGATATCCACACAAGTGACTTCTAGTGAAATGACTCACCTGTATATAGACATACTGAACCCGTCATTCTTAATACTTTTACCATGTCTGTCTCAAGCTTGCTACCAATAAAGTACATACATAAAGATCAGAATTCATGCCTATAGGTATTTGCTTCTATTTATTGTAGCTCATATATTACATACAGTAGTAATTAGTCTTGGCAAAATACAAAAATACTATTTCTCTATATGGAATTAAAATTATATCTGTTGGAGTGTTTTTGTTGAACGCTTAAGTGAAGCATTCCACCAAACATATAAAAAAAATTAATTGGTATAATGGAATGTTTATCTGTTAATAAGCAGCAAAATTATACCTTGGTTTATGAACAGAAAGAAAACTAAAAAGCAAGAAAAATGTAAGCTCTGAATTTGAGCTTTTATCACCCAGATTCAGTAGATCTGCTTTCCAGCCTATGGTCCAAAGCACAAGATGTAAGAGCTGTAATAGTCATTTATAGCTGGGTATTGCACATCTCTAATCCTCATGATGCTACTTGATAGCTGTCTAACAGTATTTTGATGATGCAGTGTGATGTTGAATCTTAGGATGGCTTGAGATAGTGGCAGAAGGGTCTAAAATGTCAAGTGGGGATTGGCATAATTATGGGCCCTCCAAGCACTTCTGCAGATAATAAATCCACAGTGACAAGAAATGTGGAAATTGGCCTTTGGAGACTGCAATCCAGCTGCTGTAGTAAGAGTCTTCATCTTACTAAAGGATCTAACACAAAATAGAAATTACTGGCTACTGCTTTAACAGAAAAATAATGCTGCAAAGAATTAGATACTAATTATTTCAAAATTATAGCAAAATTATACAAAAATTATTGGCATATTGGTGTGTATTTCTTGTTCAGAGTTTAGCTTCAGGTTATATTATCTGTGTTTTTATTTTGAGTGTTCTGAGTCTAGCTGATGACGACCATTTAATTTTGTGAGATTATAAATATTCCACACTTCACCTGTAGAAGTGGCTATAGAATTATATCTACTCAAAATCCTATTCTTTAAAATTTCATTTTTCAGTGTACATAGATTAACACACATTTTTGTAATGATAAATTTCCTATTTAATAGCACATATATTTTAATCGGATTTTTAGAATATGTGCAAGACGAATACAGATATGATATTTTGAATTGCTTAAATCACAATTTATGGGCAGTGAGATGCAAAAAAAACAGGGAAAGGATTAAAGAACAGGCACTGTAGATATGTTTATCAGATTAATTGGAATGTATGAGACAGATTTGTCATAGTTCTTGCTTGAGGTAAGAGTTTTGTCTCATCAGAAATAATCTCAAATCTCTGAAAAAGAGGAAGAAATTCACTTTCCAGTGCTGTGGTGATAACTATGAGAAGCTGGAAAAGAACAAGCTGAGAGGAGATAAGAGTAGGTGGCTCTATGTTATCTCCAGAGAGGTATTCAAATAATTTAAAATCTTCCTCAGAAGTTATTCTTCTCTGCCTCTGGTTGTAAAGGAAGCTAAGGACCTTGAGCTACTATGGTGAATATAGGCTTCAACATTCATTGCGTAAAAGTATATTGGAACATTTTCTAAATATTAAATATTTAAAATCTTATCCAAACATGTGAAGATTCTTTTCTTGGGTTGTTCGGGTTTCTTTGTTTTGATTTGGTTTGATTTCCTGTTTTGTTTTCATTTGGTTTTTTTTGTCATTGCTTTGGGCTGCTGTTTTTGGGGTTTTTTTTTCCATGGAGGGGGTCTACATATTTGCTTTAAACAGAATTTGAGGATACAGTAAACGAGATGGTCTGAGGGCTATGTTAATCTCTCTGACAACCTGCGAAACAACAGGTTAAGGTATTAAAAAAATCTGAGAAAAAAAAAAGATAATTTTTTAACAAAAATCTTCTGGCTATAAATAATTATTGTGACCACATGCTGCAGATTCCAGTTGTGTGAAAAACAGCCATATATATCCTTATACAGCTGCAACCTTGAAATCAGCTGGTACTACCTCTGTGGAATGTTGTTTCATCTCTAGGGGCTCACTATTGTCCTTACATACAGGTTTCTCAAATAGAAATACAAATTATTTTGAAATTAATACTTCTTTTTCACCACATAAGAGGTGTCTCTATCTTGATGAGTATAAATTCCAGTAATAATTTCATTATGTTCTTACCTCTAATGAATCATTCAGACTCACACATTTTACCCATACAGTTAATTTGAGCTGCCATATATGTGTTTGCTTTCATATACCTTTCCTTCTTTCTCAAACCCTGGAAGCAGTGCAAGTTCACTTTATTTCGTTTTAAACTAGAACTACAAAATATGAGCAAAATTAAAATTGTAGTCGCCTGATTAATATTTTGTTAGATTTACTGGTGGATTCTTTTCTGCACACTTTAGTTTCAAATTATATTACAACTTCCATGTTTGTGCTTGTTTGCTATCCACTTTCAGTTCATTTAGAATGTAGAGTGAACAAAGATAATAGAAATTCTGAATATGTGAAAATACACTGCTGACATTGAGTTAACTTGACATAAATGTTCTAAAACTTTAGGTACCCACTGTGGACATAAATTGTTGTCTCTTTCAATTAGGAGCTATGTATTATTAACATCTTCTAAGTATTTTACTTGGAATTTGATTTTATAATTAGTTAAATAAATGCAGTAAGTCTAGCAAACAATAACACATCATTAAACTAAGAAAAAATATTTACTTATATTTAAACTCAATATATCTAAATGACTACTTAGCATTCTAAAAAATTGTAATATCAAGTTAATAATAAATTGGAGAAGGAAAATTATATGAAGAAATCATATGAAGACTCTCCTGGAAGTGGTCATGTTTCATGGTGTTGTCAAATATAATTTTTGTAATGGGCATAAGGTCTGTGACACACACATAATTCTTTGCTAGCAAATAAAATTGTCAGTTTGAATAGCTATTATTTAAAGCAATGTGACAAACAATTGCTCCTACAGTACCTGCGTAGAGAGGTGTTTCCTATTTCATTCCTGAAAAATATCACCTCAACAAAACAGTATTGAAGGGGAAAAGTTAGAGAAGAGAATTACCTAAAATATCCTGTCTTTTATTCCATTGGCTTTAAGAATACAATGCCATGCGGATTTTTATGTAAGTGGAAAGAATAGCTTTCCATATCACTGTGGTCCTTTGTCTTTAGCACAGCTGCCTTTGAATTTTCATTTCATGTGCAGAAAAAAAAGAAAAAGAAAACCAAAAAAAGCCTCCAAAAAAACTGTGAGCACATTCAAATGGAGGGAGCAACTCAGCAGTGACATCATCAAAGGGATCCAGGGTCAGGGTGGTACTGACTTCATGTACCCCTGGACATCTAACAGATAAATGTCATGCCACAGTTATGTCTCTCATTCTCTCCCCAGTCTGAAGAGAACTGATGCCTGCAGTGATGATTCGCTCTATCTGCACCAGGGTCTGGGACATCGAGAATAAATATCTCTCTGCAGGGGCTTTTTTGTAACCATTTCATAGGGAGAGACCCTGAAGACTTATCAGAGCACTTAACCAGTTCTGTAATCCCAGAGGTCTAAATCACATCAGATGTCTAATTTAACCAAAGAAAATTAGATGGTTTTCACCCTAAATTACCACTTCCCACTGGGGAGAAAAAAACATTTGAAAAAGAAACCTGAGATTCCTCAATCCTGCTAATATTTTTTGAAATATAAATCAAAAATATTAATATAAAGGGAAAGTTCTGGGGTCAAGTCTACCAAAACTTTTGAAAGAACATTCAATAAATCTGTATATGAAAACATCTACACTCCCTTTAACACAGCTGCATGTGAATCTGAAAGTGAATACTTGTGGTTCTTAGTGCAGGAAGACTCTCAACACTTGCCTAAAATAACTCAAAACAGTGCAAGAGCCATTGTTTTGAAATGTCACAAAGGAGCTTAGTGTTATCACAGAGGTATAACGATTCTCTCCATGAAATACAATTACAAGTGAATCTTGCTATTTACGTGTGCCTTCCTTTCTGCTTTGTGTCTGTTCACAGTAGTTTTAAAGCGCATGTCAAGCCAGGAATGTATTGAAGTAATAATAGCTTCACACATACTGACAGCCACCAGGCAGTTACATAAGGGAGTGAAAACAGGACTTACCAAAACTACTTCAAAAGAATGTTAATTATTATTGCACTATTTCTGTTTTGCCTAAGGGACAAAAGTGATGAGATGTTACTCTGTAACAATCTACTCCTATGGGTCAGTTAGAAAAATCTTTTTTAAATGGACTACTTTGTATAATTATATCTTTTTTTTGTTCACCGTACCTTAGAATTTTGCATGGCTTTAAAAGTGCTTTGCAGTTATGTTCAATCTCCCAAGGCGATATTTAGAGCACCAGTTTGGATATCTTTATTTTTAAATTATTTAATCTTCCCTCAAAGACCCTGTACACAAATTCTTCATTATAGCGACTCTGGTGTCAAACAGCAGTCAGGTAAATTTGATTTGCAATGGATTACCATCTTTATAATCCACTTTCTTAAATACCTCCATATATTTTAAAAACTTCTTTGACTAATTTGGACTGTCTTTTGTGCCCACAGTTGTGTAATTACTCAGTTACATTCAGATGCATGTACACCAATAAAGCCAGCCTCATCTCAGGAATCTCAGATCATGTGAGAGCCCACAGCTTGTTGAGAGAGAAGCCTGCAGGAAAGATTATGAGGCATTTGAAGCTACATTATTATTCTTAGCTGATTGAAGTATTCATCACAAGTCTTGTATTTGCTGACTGTAGCCCTTTGTTCTGTCTCTCTGAACAGATGGAAATTTGTATACTTCTGTTTCTCAGGACTGCTCCACTAGTTACTGCAAATATATCTGGGCTTTGGGATTTTTTATGAACTTTAGCAGAATATTCAGTCACTAGTATATTATTTGCAATTCACTATTTAAGATTTGATTGGTCTCTAAATCAATGTAATTCTTGCATTCCTAAATTTTCAGACTAGAGGGACTGTAATGTTTAAGCTTACCTCCTGCTCACAACAGGGACATTCTTTACCCAGGGCAGCATTAGGGCTGCATTCAGAATGAGGAGAATGTATATGAGCTTTTAGTAAATTGTAATTTTTTTTTCTCTTGTGTCTTTAATTTGCCTCTCTCAAAACAATCTGTTCTTTCTTAAAGAATGATGCTAGGTGCTGGAGAGGCTGTAGTACCTTCTCTCCATGCTCTTGCTAAGACTGGCATCCAAAACCAAACAGATCTGTCCATCCTCCACTGCACATTTGTAAGAGACTCAAACATCACAATTGCCTTAAACACTGTCAAGGCCACAGAAGGAACTCATAAGATGAACCACCGCAGTTGGAACTTGAGATAAGAACAGAAGGGAGGAATTTGCCACAGGAAGCCATTAGCTCCAGGTCTGGTGAGGCAGATCTGGGTAGCACCCTGGTTAATGCATTCAGACAAAAATTCCCGCTGCGCCAGACTGTGGAAAAGGAAACAACAGCTTATACATGTGCAATCCCAAGTTGTGGGAAAAGCATCTGTGCCCCGTGTATTCCTGGAATTTGCACTGTGTAAGGGTGATACCCAAGAAGAATGACTTGGGGATCCCACCACTGACAAGACCAGAAGAAGGACCATCAGGATGCCCTCTGGATCCATGGAGTTGTGATAGAATTCTACTTAGTCTGTCTCTCCTCACTCTCTTTTTCTCCCTCCCACTCTCTTTCCTATTTCTTTCTATTTGTCTCTACCTCACATTTACTGTTAAATAAAATCCATACTATATACTTTGGCATATGGTCTCATTTGCACCTTAATTCAGACAGAGGCATCTCTTAATAATTGGATCATAACAGCATGTCACTGTAGGAGATCCATTTATGTGTGTGGTAAGTGAATGAAGCAATGCAGACTATTTATGGTCCACTGTGCAGCTTAACCCAGACACTTGACCTTAAACGGAGGATGTCTGAATCAAACTTGTACATTAGGCAAGCACAAGTGAAACTGACTTTGGCAGGTTGCTTTGAGATATTGACCCTTCTCTATATCTGTGAAGATGAATTTGCCATCATGTGATCTCGTGTGCACCATTTTTTTATCTTTTTTTAATATTTTTTATTGTCACTTTTAGCAGCATTATCTGTGGAAACAACTATATGACTTTTGCAGCAACTACCATAGAAAGAGTGTATTTTTAACACCTTATACAACTGATAGTTATTGATAAATTTTCATTGCCCTTAACTGTAGTATTCCTTTCGAATGAATGCCCTGGCAGCTTTATTTACACTGAATATTCTCATGCATTTCAGCAGTTTTGTTTCTCCAACAAATCAATTCTCAGATTTAATACTAGGACTATGCACTTTTGATACGTCAATTAAAATATAAAATATACTACAAAAGAATCATTAAAGAAAGAAGAGTAAAATGCAGATATTTTAGGCTTTGGAGGACATATTATACACTTCATTACGAAGTCTACAGGCAGATTTTCATTATCATAACTGTATCTAAGAGACCAAAGCAATGCCATGGCTATATTTTGCTAAGTGCCACATGAATATAAGGAGAGACTCTAGAAAAACTGGCAGTCTAAGGGACATCTGAATAATTTTAAAAAAGGTTTCTTTTCTTACCTGACTCTAAAGATTTTCATAAAGCATGAGATGATGTTAGCTACCTGTAGATAAAAACTATCTAATGAAAATTAGTAACAAATGATGCTAATTTTTTGGAACAAACTTGTTGCATCTTTATTATTTTAATGTCTTGATTATAAGCCATTCTTTTGGCCTAGCTTCAATAGTAAAATTTCTATTACAGGTAATGAATCACAGCTCATTTCTTCTGAGTCAGTGCTAGTGAAAGATGGACATCTGTAAAATATATATAAGGTTGCTGTAACCCCATTTGTACAGCCGTCATTTCAGACCCTAGAAAGTGAAAACTGATGTCCTTGAAAGTTTTCTTGGAAGCCTCAAACTCGTTACTATATTCAGATACTGACAGGGATTGTTTCAATGTATCTATCTTTCTGAAATCAAGATTGGATACCATGCAAGAAATGATAAGGAAAGCTGCCATTCTGATGTGCTCAGTGAAAAAATTTTACTGCTTCACAGCTCTGTTTATCTTTGAGGTTCTGTCAAAAATACTTAGTTAACTACTAGCATTCTAAGCCAGGGGGCTTCTTTCTTGTCATTTTGAGCATCAGCTGGGTCTCGTGTAGGCATGCAAATGAGAATAAACTGCAGGATATTTTTCTTGTAGAACTTCAACAATTGAACATTATAAGTATTGTTTCTCTGCTTCCAAGGTGTGACGAGTGCTTCTAACGATAACTACTACTTTGTGTGCTTCATTAATTATGAAGTGTTATGTGAAATTTTCCTTATTTTGAAGTAATTAGCCTTGTACTAAGTAATTAAACTCATTAAAAAGTTCCTAACTTTCCCTTTCTGGTTTTAATGGTTATATCTCTGTCATGTTTTGAAATTCTGATGCATTTTTATAAATTAGAAGAGGGAATATCAATATTCTTTTCTAAAATGGTATCTGATAAAGATTATGTAAAAAAAACCCCAAAAACAACTCCAGAAATAGGTAATGTTGACCTCAACAAAAAACAAACTCACAGAAAAATATCCCTAAGAACATAAATAATAGACAAAGTAAAATTTAAGGGATAAAAGCATTTCTTAAACACACTGACCACATTTGACTAGAGTCTCAGCATGGAAAGATGTTTCAGTCCAAAATCATACTTTTATGAAAAACACTGTTGTAGGGTGATGCTGGCTGGATGCCAGACACCCACAAAAGCCACTCACTCACTCCTCTCTGTAGCTGGGTAGGGGAGAGAAAATTTAACAAAAAGTTATGACTTGAGATGAGGACCGGGAGAGATTGCTCACTAAATACCATCAAGGGCAAAACAGGCTCAACGTAGAGATATAATGTGAATTTATTGCTAACAAAATCAGAGCAGGATAATGAGAAATTAAATAGGCCCTTAAAAACATCTTTCCCCCACCACTCCCTCCTTCCCAGCGGCACAAGGAGACGGGGAATGGTGGTTTTGGTCAGTTCATCACCCAAAGCTTCTCCTGCTGCTCAGGGAGACAAGTCCTTTCCCTGCTGCACCGTGGGGTCCCTCCCACAGGAGACAGTTCTCCATTAACTTCTCCAGTGTAGCTCCGTCTCATGAGCAGCAGTCCCCCTAAAACTGCTGCAGCTCGAGTCCTTCCCATGGGCAACATTACCTCTCAAACTTCTGTGGCATAGGTCACTCTTCCATGGGGTACAGTCCTCCAAGGACAGGCTGCTCCAGCCTAGAAGCAAGGGCCCTCTCTTTCTATGGGTCTTCCGTGGACTCACAGCCTCCTCCCAGGGAACCACCCGCTCCAGCATGGGCACCTCCCCCATGGGCTGCGGGTGGATCTCCACATCCCCCCTGGATTCCCACGGGCTGCAGGGGCACAGCTGCTTCACCATGGTCTTCACCACGGCCTGCAGAGGCATCTCGGCTCTGGCACCTGGAGCACCTCCTCCCCCTCCTTCTCCACTGACCTTGGTGTCTCCATGTTGTTCTCCTCACATGTTCTCATCCCACTCTTGTCTGACTGGAATTAAAACTGCGCCACCATTTTTGTTTTGATTTCTTCTTAAATATGTTATCACTGAGGCATTAACCACCATTTCTGATTGGCCCAGCCTTGGCCAGTGGCATGTCCATCTTTGGAGTCATAAAGGATTGGCTGTGCTGGACATGGTGGAAACTTCTAGCAGCTTCTCACAGAAGCCACCTCTGTGGCCCCCGTGCTACCAAAAACCAGGCCATGCAAACCCAATACAAACCCATTAACATTTTTTAAATCTAAATGATTGAGGCCAGGTCATTTTCTTAGTTTTAAACAGAAAGCTTTTATTTAATTAGTTACCAAGAGCCTACATTCCTTATTGTTGGTAAAAGATTTTAATAGAATAATTCCCAAAGTGTTTATGTGTAGTAAAGGCTTTGGAAAGCTACAGGATGGGCGAATCTTCATATTTATTAATCTTGAAAGTGCCTTGGCTACTTCTTTTCATTTCTCTTTTTCTGCAAAAGACCCATTTAAGATATGTTAGTATACTTTATGGCCCATTTAGTATCTGATCTGGCTGATAAGACTGCCACAGCCATGAACATTGTAACGTGGACAACTTCCCAGCAGGAAGTGGAATTCCAAATAACTTCGTGTCTGCTAATGAAGAGGTCAATGGATAGTGCTAATGTTCTGCAAAAAAAAAGCTCTATAGACCATTAGCAGTTCCTGGAAGCAGCCATACGAAGAGATAGAGCTTTTGAAATCAGATGAAGATTTTTAATCTCTTAAATAAAAAGGAGAAATAGGTATCATCGTTCGTGTAGATCAGTAATTTTCATTCTTCCCTTAGCCTCCTAATCAAAAAGATTTATTAGTATGGAAATTATTTTCATCATATTAGTGATCTCATTTATATAATTCTAAGCCTATGAATGTTATTTGCTAAACAAAAGCACTCACAGAAGTTGGAAATATATTGCAGAGACTGGCATGCAGAATAAAATGCAAATTCTCTGAAAAAAGCTAGGCATAAATAGTCACTTAGGCGTGTTATGTTTATTCAGATAATTCTGTAATTATAACACTACTTTTATAAGTTAGAACTTACTTTCTCAAAACACTGCAGATGTCCATTTACTTCTTATTCCTATTTAATCTGTCTCCTTCCAGCCCTGCTGCTATGGCTGCTTGTAATTCTAAGAGGGACAAGAAGGCTATAGGAGTGGTTAAGAGACAGCAGGAACTGAGTGTAAAGTGAATGCACTTTAAGACAAAACTAAGGTAAGCTTATGTGAAATGTATCCTGCACATTAACATAAAGCAGATTGACGTTCTAACATCGCTATACTTCAGGAAGTTCCTAATGTCACTTTGCCATCACTTCTTTAGCAGATGGTCCCCTTTTTCTTCAGCAAATGAAAGAAAATGAGAAATAGAAATGTAATTTTTTTGTCTTATTTAGTGTAAGTATTCAGACTGTTGGTATTTGAATACTATTATTACTACAATTTTGTTTCTGCACTTTCTGTGACAAATGATATGCTTCATCTCTCACAAAAACAAGCAGTTTTCACTGTAGAGACGTAAAGACTAAATTAAATATAATACATATACTCCGTGTCATTAAAAATATACAAGATAAAGTATGAAAATAGATGGAAGGCAAAATATTAGCAAAATATGAAAAAATATGAATCCAAAAGTTTCTTGTTCAAATTGATGATTTTGTATTAATAAAAATGGACACGTTATCATGATGTTCCTGTGGCACAGAGCAGAGAATGGTTTTCAGTAAGAATAGGGAGTGTCTTGAAACAGACAGTATGACTCCAAAGTAGCCTTTGAGTGAATTTTTTGTCTCACAGAAGAAAACAATGATAGGATGCATTAAAGCGGTTTCAGTTTTATCCATGTTATTTTACAAATTTTGATCAAAGTGTAGAGGTTAAAAGACATTCTGTAATCATTTGCCCTGAAGCCACAGTAGCATCTTCCTCTGTTATGAAGGATCAGTCTTGACAGCAACAGAGAGAAAAGGACAAACTGGGATAAACCTCTGAGTTAAATACACATGAGCTGATAGATGGGCCTTTTCATTTACTGGCTGTGAATGAAGGAATCTGTTGCTATCATCTGTGCAGCAACACACAAAGCATGAACTCTCAAGGAATCAATGTTCAGCCTTTTTACAATTATTAAATTACTGTACCATTTCCAAACAGCTTTCCTCTGGGCCATATATTTCGTCCTTAGTAACTAAGCTTGTTTGTTCTATATATTGGAAATGAGACTGTCATTACATTTTTATGACTCTTTTATCTAGTCATGTTGTTAATACTAACAGCATTTTTAAAGGCATAAGGAGTAT
This sequence comes from Mohoua ochrocephala, assembly GCA_013398855.1. NCBI lineage: Eukaryota > Metazoa > Chordata > Aves > Passeriformes > Acanthizidae > Mohoua > Mohoua ochrocephala. The sequence continues at coordinate 17,027 of VZTA01019002.1, forward strand.
CTTTGCATCTTTCTCTAATAAAGCCTGGGAGAAAATGCATTTCTAAATTGATAATGTTTCTGTCTCTAATTTAAATACATTTGATTCTAAATCACCCTTGGGAGTGCAGATAGTGGATATGTGGTGGCTTAGTAACATTAACGCAGTGTATGTTGCCGTAATAATTTCTGAGGTAGGAAGAGCTTTAAAAGGAAATGGTCTCCTCATATTTAGTTACATGCTTGAGAGACTGCATGCTTTTCAGCAGCCACTCTCAAAGGCTTGCAAACTGCATCCTGAACACTGCATCACAGACGTAGTCTGCAGGCCATCGCTGGAAACATTATCCCATGCATTAAAGTTATCCTCCTAAGCAGGCAAGCTGAAACATTACCCCGAAGAATTAGCATTATAACCACTCAAAGAAGTTAAACTTTTAGCAGGCTTGTAAAAGCACTGCAGCATCAAGGCCTACACATGGGATCAGGAGCTTTATTTTTCCAGAAACTCCAAAAAAAGGCAGTAAAAGTCATGAAAGTGCGGTTACAGCAAAAATGTTTATTTAGAAGGTTATTGGTCTGTTCACAATAAAGTCAGGTTGCTATCATCTTGCCTGAATGACTACTCAGTTCTAGAAAATTCTTACTAATACACCTTCCATTATGCTTAGAGAACAACATCATTTCTTTTTTCAAAATAGCCTATTTATTAAATTAGCTATCTAGGATAACTGGAAGAATTTTGTTGCTGTTGTTAAAAAATAAAATTCTCATTCATCTGAAAAATGAATATTAACTTGTTACATACTCTATTTGTTCTGCTACATGCTATGTGACTTAACTGCTTTCAAGGAACCCACTTTGTCTTCCTGCTTTCATTTTCATCACTCATTCTCCTCTTCCCCTGATGGCTACAATAAGCATTTTTCTGTTGTTTCAGCTGTCAAGAATGCTTCATATCAATGAGAAGTTCCATTTTAATATAAATTTCTAATTTATTTGCGCTTCATGCTAAGGATTTTCTGTAGCTCCAGTCCCACCTCTAGCACATGGAGAAAAAAATATTATCTCCTATATGAAATTTATTCTGTTGCACTGAGTGGAGACCCTTTTAGTAACAAATCCTAAATTGCTGCTGTTGTATGTTGCTAATTAAATCTGTAAGCTTACATGAAACAATTTCAAGTTTCATAATATGTGAAAGTACATGTGGAGACAACTGTTCATTAAAATCAACTAGAATTCATGCAGTTTCGCCAGTTCACTTTTTATTTCCTATAATGCTAGTCATATTTAACCCTCACAGTTTGTCTCCCCAGGTCCAGATGATGTGCTTTCTTCCTCATGTACTACATTTATCTCTGTTAAAGCGATCAATTTGAAGCAGCCAAGTCACAATCCTTTAACTGACTTTGCCATTTGTCGGTGTTTCTCCTTTTGAGTCCTATACTCTGTTAATGGCAGTGGAGCTCTGGGTGTGCACCCATAATTCCCTGTGGAAATGATCTTATCTCCATTTTTTAAGTGCCTCTGTAAATGTCCATTGTACTGGGCTTGCTAAGTGGGTTACTGATGCTGAAGCACTGAAGCTGCTGCTTTAAGTAAAATGAACTCTAATTTAATTAAGTATCAATGGTGTCATGTTATTGCTTTGCTTTTTGATCTTTAAGCTGCAAATTACATTTCCATCCCATCAACTCATTTGCTTTAGAAACACAGTTAGTTCACCAACTGTATTATACAAATAATATGAACATTCTTTACAAAGAATTCCACAATTTATCAGTGTTTTACACTTCATTAAACAGAAAAATGAAACAAATTATATTGGAGACAGAATATGGTTTTAATGCTGAAAATTTTATATTATCATTTAAAATGTTCTCATACACATCTGCCAAAGATGTTAAGTAGCTAATTATAATTTTCCCCCTACAATATACAATAATGTGGTGATAAAATGTCTCTTCAGAAGCACCTGTAGGAAGCAGTCCACAGTAAACAAAAAAGTTGAAAGGACCGAATGTCTCAGATTACATTTCTTCACTTCCTTCTTAATGGAAAAAACAATAAGGTTGTGATGCTGATTTTAGTTTTTTCTTGTTTTTTCTTTCGTCAAGGTCATAAAGTTTGCACTTAAAATTGTTAATCTTTTCATGGCACCTGTTTGAATATTTGACTGCTTGCTAGACTTTGTGTCACAGAGGTTTTAAATGACACCTACTTCAGCCTTTTACCATACATATATAATATTCACATGTAATGAAGAGCCCCTGGAGAAATTTTGTATCTTACTTCTTTTTCCAGACTAGTAGCGTCTGAGTTTGAATAAGCTAGTAGCTGCTTCTGTCAAAATAATTTTCATAGTAGATATGAAACCTACACCTATGTAACTTTAATTCATTTAGTTATAGAGTTGAGTATTAATTCTATGACACCAGCTAAAGTAAAATAAATTGGGGGGAAAAAAAAGGGAAAACAAGGAAGAAAATCATTCAGGAAGCTAAATAGTAACTAGTCCTTGGGAGAAAATTAAATGTCTTTGATCAGCATGAACAGGCATAAAAATAGCAGCATGCTTTTGGAACATTAATCATATAATCATATTTATACATATATATAGGTTTTACCATGTGTTTGAAGTAGTAACGGGACTGGACTTGGCCAAGAAATTTAATAACAGGTTTTCATATTGACATTATTTTCCTGATACTATCATTAAAAGCACCTTTACACATATTGACTTGGCTGAGTGTGCCAGCCTGACATGCTGTATTGTACTAAATACACCACTCAGGTCCATGGCATGTTAGAAATGTGCATGCACTGCCATGAAACTCCTTGTTCCATCTCTTCAACACCCTGCCTGTAAGCATCGGGAGCTCCTGTCAGGTCCTCCCAGAGGGGTCTCTTCCACAGGCTCTCCCCACAAGGCAAGTCCTCCTGATCCTGTACATTCTGTCTGCCCTTTGACAGACTTCCTTCAGTTTGTTGGTATTTTTTCTGGTTTTGAGCAGCCCAAAAGAGGTATTCAACAGAGGAGGTCAAGAACAAGTCTCCCCAGTCAGGTGAAGGCCAAGTCATGTGGTTACTGCTATTTTTCTGAGCAAGCCCTCTTTTGGAAGGTGTTGAAAACCTTAAGACCTTTTTGCTTATTTTCTACCATTGAACTACAATAACTTCAGTGAAGTTCAACCTCTCATTTGGAATTCTAAAATACAAAATAATAAAAATGCAGCTTACCCCACCTCCCTCTAAAATGAAAAAAAAAAAAAAACCAACAAAACAAGAAAATACATTCTCTAAGAAAAGATAAATTTAGATAAATTTTAAGTGGTTTTATAGATTTTTTTTTTTTAATTTCACCTTTCTAGCTTTAGTGTTAAAGAGAGCATAGTGCAATTTTTAAAGTTTGATATTGCTCACTTGCTGGATGACTTTAATGATCTCTTACATCCATTTTTAATCTTACCACAAAGGAAATTCAGGTGCTAAAGATGTCTGGCACATAGAATTCCCTTAGAAATTCAAAACTGGGATTCACTGATCAACTGAAGATGAAGAAAGAGAAATCTATTTGGTGTTTTTCTTGTGTCATTTTTCATTGCCATCTTACACATTCCAGCAGATTTTCACTATGTTTCACACATGCACGCTGAGGGGACAAGCAACATCAGAATAATAGAGTTAGTGGTCTATCACCACCATGTCATATACTGGTACAAATGGGCTGAAAAATGTGAGATAATTACTCTAGGATAGGCTATGCAGACTGTTGTATTACATTAATGCTCCGCTAACCTTGGCATAGAGAGAAAAACAATGACCAAGCAGCAAAAGAAATATGTCAAAGACACATGGGGACATAGATAGAATGCTGTAGATAGTTTGGCTTTTGCACTTAAGAATATATAGAATATACAGAAATATTAGAAATATAACCGAGAGCCATTTCCCAGGCTGCTTAAGTTAAATCAGTGTTGGAAATTAGGAGAGAGAGGTGTCTTAAAGATCACCTTTGAGACCAGTATTTGCTGCCTCTGCTCCAGTTATACAACTTCTCCTGGAAAAATATGTCAGGACAGAATTTCATTCTTTACATATGGCCCACAAATTCCCTGAAACTCTAATACTCAGTATTTTCTTTATCCAGCATAACTGAAGTAGTTGGACTGGAAGCATATTGTGCCATTCAGAGTCAGGTGACCTACAAAGTAAAGAAGAGCTTAATTTATGCTAGAGAAGCTTAAAGCTTATCAGCATGATGAATAAAAGCTAAAAATAGCAGAGGGTATTTTAGGGACCTGGGTTAAGCCTTTGAAGATAGCTTCATTGAGCATAAAATATCACTAAACTAATTGTGTCACTTGCTTTTCTGTAAGTACAGAATGACCCCACTAGATATCTTTATCAGGTTTTCTGCCTTTTTTATGATTTCTTTTTCTTTTCATTAGGCTAAAAGGTATGTGGTCACTGTAGTGGCTTTATTTTTAATATCCTTTATTTATTGTTTATGGATGGACTTGACTATGCATTTGAATTACGGTTTGTGTCAGCGATAGGTATGAGTGTAAAATATAAAACTGTGCAAGCTCTGCAATTCCTGTACTGAATCTTATCTTAAAGAAACTCAACCTCCAAGATCACAAACCCTGCACACATAAAAAAGAAAATTATGGTGTAGCTTCCCAAAATATGTTTCACAGTAACAGATCGGTACACGTGAAAAAAAATGGGTAAAGGAGTCCAAAGAATGGAAGTAAATAATTTTACTCTATTTTCTTATCTCACATAATACTGAACTTATGTAGAGCTTTGGCCTAACAAATTATTCCTCGTGATATAAGCTTAGAGTTACTAAATATGCCCATTGAAATAAAATTAAAAAGACCTGTCAATATTTTATTGGCTCAGGGTCCAGGAATACTCATTTATGTTTGGACTTGATGATCTTAAAGATCTTTTTCAATCTAAATAATTACATTATTCTTTGATTCAGGGGGAAAACTTCTAATTAGGAAAAATGCCTTTTTGAGTGAGGACAGTAGGGAAGTTTTGAGGGAGGATGAGGATTTGGGAGAGGATGACCACTTCTTAAGGACATGCACAGAAGGCATTCTAGGAAAAGATTTGAAGAGTGAGCTACGGCATGAAAGAGATGCTCCTGTCTCACAAAACCTCCCTCCTTGAAGGCTCACTAAGACAGAAAAATGTCAGAGTAGAAGCAAAATGGAGAAAAACTCCTATGATGGCAGGGAAGCCAGTACTTTACACTTACAGTTCAAAGCCTTCTTTGGAAATCACACAAAAATAAAGCTAATAGAGTAAGAAGGTATTCTGTTTCATGTAAAGTGAAAGGATTTCTTACAGCAGATACAATCCACAGACATATAGCATAACAATTTTATACAGTAAAAGGGAATGCAAAATGTTTAAGGTCATATTCAGAAATACTGGACGGGGAATTTTGGCAAATGTAAAGTAAATTAGGATTGCTTTTTCAGAATTTAATTTCTCTTTATGCATTTCTTTTTCAGCCCATAATAATCTAGGATCAAAACAAACTCCCTTGATCTGCATATCATTATAATTATTTGACTTATTAGTTAGATAGGTAAGGATTGAACTTCATATTTTAAAATATGAAAGAAGATAGATAGACCTTTCTGATTAATGTGATTTTAATGTGGGCTAGATGAAGTACAGAATATCGTATGAGAGCCTCATTAATCTTAATAGATTGCTGATTATGCAGATGGCAATCATTAGACAGACCTATCTGACCTATTTCACTGTCTGCCATTGGCTGCTAGGAAATGAGCCACATTCCACGAATGTCCATGATTAAAACTTCTGCAGCTGTAGTGCTGTGATATCAGATCCTCAGTTAACTGACGTAAAGAATAAGGACTGCATTGTACAGAACTTTAAGCCAAGATTTTCAAAACAGTTGGCTGTAGTCAGCTTGAAATGTGATTCTAGACAAATGTCTCAGGGTTCCCAGGTTTGTAAAAGATAAGCCACATTTAAGTCAGCAGCATTTTAGGGGAAACCTAAGAAATTCAGTTCTGAAAACCTGACTTTTCAGTAACAACTTTAGTCATCCGTCAACTTGAAAAGACGACTAACTCAAAGCCTGTCATAAGACAGACAAACACAAATTTGTTGAGTTAATTTCTATTGCCTTCATCCTTTGGTGGCTAAATGCTGTTCTCCCCAAGTGCTGCCCTCCCTTAACAGCTCAGGGAATAGAGACCAGGTGAACTCCCCAGCTCTGCAAATGAGCTGTGGTGGCTTGCTAGGTGCTTTCTTCAACTTGCTAGAGTAAAACACAAGACGCACTCGCACGGCGTGCAAAGCTACGGGGAGATGTCAAGAACATCGCTTGCTTCCTGTTCTTTTACTTCCTTCTCAGCTGCCCAGGGGAGATCACTGTGCCCTCAGAATTACAGAGTTCAATGAAATTAGGCAGTGAGGCATGCATACACTTCCCAAACCTGAACGGATAATTTTGTTCTTGGTCTCTCTGCAAAGATAGTGCTTGGAGAAACCTTTGCCATTGTGGAAGGGTGAGAATACAGCCATGAACAGCACATCTCTGTCACTTACGCCTGGAGTTTTGTTACCCCTCCACTAATTGCCTCTACAAAGAGTGGCCGATTTGTTTTATTTTTTTGTAGTCACTGCCCTGTGCTCTGCAACTTTAGATGAAAACCTCAGGTCTAGTATTTACATCAGAAGAGTTTACCTAGCAAATTATTTGTGTGTTTTGATATTCTGGAAATAGAAGTTCCTTTAAACTTCCAATTAATGTGAGCTTACTACTACCTTTTGCCTTTTAGATCAAGATGCTTTTGTATGCCCAGTTTCAGACGTTGTGCAGCTGCACTGCTCTGGTCTTATGCCATGTGGGAAAACATGCGGCTCTGGACAATGTTTTGAGAAGAAACAGCACCACAATAATTTCACATTTTTGTGAAATATTTCCCAATGTAAGGCCATAACTGATACCTGAGTGTGAACTGTACTCCAAAGAGCTTTTCTGATTAAACCTGTAATATGCATAAAATAAGGGATATCTGAAGAACAGAAACAGGAAAATCAGATGATATAGGTTATTGGCACCTTAGGTCTAACAACCATAGACATACTACATTGTATGCTATATTGTCAGAACACAATGGACATGAGATAGGAAATCAAAGAATCCTGCCCTTATTGTATGCTAGCATGAAAAAAAAATTTGAATACGTTTCTCAGAATAATCCAATAACTGCTTCTAAACTCATTGCTGTCTCCAGAGCAAGGGCCATGAATCAGGGCTTCGGGGACTGGTGCATATCAGCAAATTGTGTAGCTCTTTGCCATACAATACTAAAGGTTATTCCCCTTTTTAGAATGTGTTAACCCAAGCCCATCATGTTATTGGGCACAGATGCATTCGTTTACCTTTTAAAGGAAATGAAAAGTTTTTTATATACAGTGATATTCTCAAAACAATTTTTAAAAATAAATTCCTAGACCTAGATTTAACATTTAAAGTGTTCTGCCAAATTAAGCATTATAATGAGGTTGTAAAAAGGTTTCCTCTTTGATAATAAACTCAGAAGTTTTAGGAATAAAATAATAATACATTTTTTTCCTGCTGATATTTATTACACTGATTTTTAACTTGATTTTTTCCAAACTAAGAATTTCATGACAGTATGGTGGCTAAAATTTAAATAGAAAATTGCAGGCTTGCTGATGAAGGGAAAGGAATATTTATATGCCAAATCAGTAGCAGGGAAGTGATGACTCACATACTCTTAAATGATCTTACATTTTTTAACCAAAAATTGCTGACAATTTCATTAAATATGAAACATTAGATTAATGGATTCAGAATCTTAAAGATCTTCTATAGCAATTATCCTTAATCTATAGCCTAATTGGACAATCATAAATCATGCTCAGGGATAGATCTATTTTCTAATATAGATGACTTTTTATTCAACTCATAAAGTGTTAATACTTGTTAAAACTATATATTGGTATGTATTAATTTGTACTAATTGTTTGTACTGTGACTGAAATTATTCTATCATTTTTACTACCTACAGAAACACATGTACTGTTGAGCCATTAGCATTCTAAAATTAGACATAAAACTCACATATTACAGCGGATGGAGGAATGGTAGGGGAAAGGATGACATGCTTCACAGCTGAGATCATAGGATCATCTAGTTCCAACCACCCCCTGCCATGGACAGGGACGCCTTCCACTAGATCATGTTGCTCAGAGCCTCATCGAACCCGGCCTTGAACACTTCCAGGGATGTGGCTTTCGCTTCTCTGGGTAACCTGTTTCAGTGCCTCACCATCCTCACAGTAAAGAATTGTTTCCTAACATCTAATTGTTTCCTAACATCTACAGCTCTCCACTTGTAGTTTACAACCATTCCCTCCTGCCTATCACTATCTGCCCATGTGAAAAGTCTCTCTCTCTCTTTTTTTATAAGCCTTCTTTAAATACTGGAAGGATAAAATAAGCTTTCCACAGAGTCAAGTCTTCTCCATGCTGAACAATTTAAGCTCTCTCAGCCTGTCTTCACAAGGGAGGTGCTCTAGCCCTCAGATCACCTTTGTGGCCTGCTCTAGACCCATTCTAACATGTCTACATCTTTCTTGTGCTTCAATCACTTCTGTTGCTCATGTTGAGGTTTCCTTTCACCAGAACCAGCAAGTCCTTCTCGATGAGTTCATCTCCCACTCATGTATGGGATTGGCTGGACCCAGGTGCAGCACCTTGCCCTTAGACAAACTTCATGAGGTTCTCTTGTGATCACATCTCAATCTTGTCCATGTCTCTCTGAATGGCATCCCTTCCTTCCATTGCATCAACTGCACTGGTCAGCTTTGTGTTATCTGCAATCTTGCTGAGGGATATAGCCATAATGTAAGGGAAAAAGTCATTAACAAGATCTGTGACACTGAGGTATACATGCAGAAGAAGAAGGATGAAAGTGAATTGTTCATACTATCTCACAGGAAATCTTCTTTTAAGGCGCGTCCTGCCTGTAAGACTACTGAATATTTCATAGGACTTTTATGATCACATAGAAAATATTATTGCTAAATATACCAGTAAGTAGTAGGATTCAAAATTAAAATAGTGCCCAGAAACTGTAAGATGGTGTGAAAAAAAATTCAATATAATTAAAAAAATTTAAATTCTTTATACCATTTATAAGAAAAGGGAAACAACTAGGCAACAGTTCTGTCAAGAAGATTCTTAGGGTTATTACTTCAGGTCCTAAGCTGAACTTGAGCAATATTGTCACATTCCAAAAAAAGGCAGTCACAACATCAGTATGAATAAACAAGAATAAATTTTCCATATTTGGTGAATTCACTTTTCCACTCTTGCTAGTACTTGCAATGTCTCAACTGGATCCTCTTGTGGAAGAACTGAGCATAAATATTATGGAAGATGCAAACCAGCCTAAGAGCATCAAGAATAATAAGAGATCCAGAAGAAAAGATTAACCTAGTTTATGGAAGAGAAGACTAGGAGAAGACACATAAGGCATTCAAATATGTAAAATGTACTATAAAAAAAGTTATGTTTGTAATAAGGAAGATGAAGAATAATGGGTTTGATTTTTATCAGATTTCACCTCAGTAAGAAATTAGAAAAAAAACCTTTATAAAAACACTCTATGGATTTTGTGTGATCCTCATAATATGGAAACATTGAAATGGTTTAAAGAAGTCGTGATGTGTCCATCACTGACTACTTTGCAAAATCCTAGAGAATATCTCTCAGGAATGAGATTTATTAAATTAAGACATGGATTAGGAAGGGAACAAATGACCTTTCAACCTCCTTTCTTATAATTTTATGATTTCTCTGGGATTTTCCACTTCAAAATAATACTCCATTAAATATACACTCACATAGTCATCAAAAGAATTGTTTTTTAAATAATTAGAGTAGGCTGCAGAAATGGAATTAATTAGGAAAAAATGTAATAAAAATTGTTAAGAGGCTTGTGATTCTAAGACAGTAGAAAACTCCGTAAGAAATCAAAACGCTTGGATCACTTCTTTATTTTAATATTTCAGGGGATTCTGGGTTGATCCAAGGAGTACTTAACTGATTCTTTCCAGAGTTCATTTTGTATATAATAGAGTACATGATGAAAATATATAAAAGTATTATCACTAGGCATTAGTCACAATTCAGTATTCAGAAGTCTTGTGTTAAATTTGAAAATCATCTCAAGTCCATTTCAGAGTGTTTGAAACTATTTCCCTATGCATCATTAACCGTTAATTGAATATTGGGTTGCTCACTTAATAGGGGTACTATTTATAACTCATTTAGAAGTTAGAAGAGTTAGAGGTGAAATTTTCATCCTATGGTCATCAATAGTAATTGGACATTGGTTTCATCATTGTTGGAAGGTCACTTAGAAGCTTCCACCGCAGCATTAATAGCACTGGATAGATATGTTAAATGTTCATTTTTTAAAATGATGGACATTTTTACAGTGGTTAATTACCTAATGCTTTCAAAAACTCTGGCATATCTTATGTTGAACATCCTGACTTAAGTTTACTTACCTATGTTTTCATTTTTCCCAAATAATTTCTTTCTTACGTACCTCCATTGGTAAAATTCTGTTGTAATATCTATTAAAATTATCTTCCTTCAGTTTAACAGAGGTTTAAAACCATTAATGATTGCATCACTGCATTCTTACTTGGAAGAAATAGTTTTATATTCAAAGCAACCATTTCTATTTGTTCTGTTTAATCTATAATAGCAATTTTGAAAAACATAATTTTTTTCCCCTCAACTTCTCAAGGAAACACATTCTTTAGGAAGAATAATCATAGAACCATTTAGATTAGAAAAAGCCTTTGGGATTATCAAGTACAGCCGGCAATAAAAAAGTCCCAAACCAGTCTATTTAATCTGTGCATCTCTACTGTATTTTCTGTCTTGTTATTCTATGAAGTTAATTAATGCTAGAAATACTCAAACCTTCTCTAGTAACTTGTAGGAAATAAAACGTTAAAGCAGTCCACAGGCACCAAACAAATTATTTTGTTCACTAATATTATAAAAATGTGTGCTCTAGTATATGTATGTGTGTGTGTATATATATATGTACGTGCAGTTTAAATCAGTATATACAAATACCTGACGTGAGGTGAGAAGTATACAATAGGAAGCCAGACTCTTCATAGCGGTGTTCAGTAAAAGGGCAAGAAGCAATGGGCAGAGTCTGAGATATGGAATCATAGATTCATTAAAGTTGGAAAAGACTTCAAAGATCATCAAATCCAACCTTTGACCGAACACCACCTTGTCAATTAGACAATGGCACTAAGTGCCTTATCCAGTCATTTCTTGAACATTTTCAGGGATGGCAACTCTACAACTTCCTTAGGCAGTCCACTCCAATGTTTAACCACTCTTTCAGTGAAAAAAAGTCTTCCTGATGTCCAAACTGAACTCCTGACACAGCTTTTGGCCATTTCCTCTTATCCTGTCACTAGTTGCCTGGGAGAAGAGATCAACTCCCACCTTGCTGCAACCTCCTTTCATTTGTACAGAGCAATAAGGTGCCCCTTGGGCCTCCTTTTCTCCAGGCCAAAAATAGGATTTCCCATGGGAAATCCATTTCATAGAATCATCAAGGTTGGAAAAGACCCTTAAGATCATCCAGCTACTGTAACCACATAACCAGTAAACCACATCACGCAGTGCCAGATCCAGATGTCTCTTGAACACGTTTCCTGTATGGGTAATCCTTCCTTTTTTTTTTTTTTTCCCCTTTCTCTTTTTTTTTTTTGTTCAGTGAAGGTACTGAAACAGTGGAACAGATTGTGTTGTCCAGAGTGGTTGTGGCATTTGCATCCTTGAAGAAATTTAGAACTTGACTGGACTCAGCCCTCAGCAACTTGCTCCAGCTGACCTTTCTTCAGCAGGTGGTTAGACATATCCCTGGGTTCCTTGAACATTGTTTATTCTGTGATTCTGTGAAATCTGTGCAAATAATTCTGAAGTTTTATTAACTTTCAAAAATATTTGGATTGAGAGAATTTGTACTCTAACTAAAAATTAATATTTTATTCTCTCTTGTGATCTGGTTATGCTAGGTTTATTCTATTACTTTTTGAATTTGCTTTTATTAACATAAGCCCACAAACTTTGTTTTCTAAATTTAAAGGGTTTGAAAACTTATGATAGTAAAATATTAACTTGATGAATAATTCAGAGTGGAAAGAAGTGATAGAAGTCATAAAGTCACATTTTGAACTGTAGCTTTGTGGTTGAATAACATGACCTTTCACATTCGAAACCATGATTTATGTTTAATCTGTAGTCCTCTAGGAAATTAATTTGGCCCATAGTCTATACCAGGGACTTGTTTCATAATCTTAAAAGATATTAACTGTAGAACATCCTATGCTATTGAGACAGATTTTTTGTACAAAATTCACTATGCTGAAATTTTCTTTACAGACTAGATAGCAATTATGGTATTATTGGCAAAACATTTGGAGGGCAATAGGAGTGAGAGACATTGGACATAACTGATAGCTGGCTAAGTTTATGTAATTAAATTAGTCCTTGACAAGTCACTAAGTAGGTCACAAGGCAGTAGAGGATGAAGGACAACCTCTGCAGATAATTCAGAGCCTCTGACCTACTAACATAGGAATTTCTGCTCCATATTGCTCTCCCTAGACCCTGACAGATAATAAAAGGGAAATCGGTGCCTTTCTCTAGTCACATGAGAAATAATTTTATGCAGCTATAGGTCTTGAGAACTATAGAAAAGTTCTAGCCTCCACTGGAATCAAAATGAGCATGCAGGCCTTCTGTTCCCATTGGCTACACTGGTTATTAGCTATTCAGTATTCAGTAATTAATTTGCTATGATGATGCTATGATGATTCAGAGGTGGAAGCACTGAGACACAAAGTTACTGAGGTTAACTAGTGAATAAAGCACGATGAGCAATGACTTAAAAATAAATTATGAAGTAACCGGAAATTTCATTAATTACATTTTAAAAAACCCCAAACCAGTTACAAGATAGGAGATGAGGTCAATTTCTAGAATAGTCAAACTTCTGAGATAACTGTCTGTATTAACTGTACAATTAATTTAAACTAACTAATTCACCTTAAATGATAAGCTTTCAAACATATAAATTCAAGAGAGGTAAATCTTACAACTAATATTAAAGGCGTTCATGAAGAATGTGGAAGGCCTTAACATCTTCAACTCTATTTTTTAAGCAATATGTAAGTTTTGGGAGAGTGTTTGTCTTTTTTTGCTTGTTTAAGACGAAGGGGGGAAAAAAAAGCTCTGTAAGAGTCCCAGATGTCCTCTCTGTTGTCAGGGCCCAAAAGGTGTGAGGAGTGAGGGAATCAAAGTGTGTGAGGAGCCAATTCAGTTTGAATTCAGCCATTTTAGTTTGCCTCAACTCTGGCTGTCAGAGGCATGTGGGGGGAGGGAGCGTACACCTGCCACTTGCAGGAGGCAGGCAGGAGTGGGGGAAGACTCATCTCTGGGAATACTTCACCTGGCAACACCTCCCATGAGGCAGGCAATAGGATACACCTTGGAGGGGCTTCCAATCAGGTCGTGAGGAGCTCTCCACCAATGGACGGCGCAGGAAGATTGGACTGGATCCATGGATCCCTGTTAGCGGGCAGACTTTCGGAAGGGCCAGGGGGCTATAGAAACCAACTGCATCAGGGCTGGCTGCTGCTCGCTGGGACTCGCCACTGTTCGCAGCTCCCGCTCTGTCCCTCCTTTGCCCTGGCCCCAGCCTGCCTGCCTTCTGGCTCTCCTGCCCTCGCTAGTTCACCCTCACATCTGTCCTGCCTTCCTGTGCCCCTGACCGCCACCTTGCCGCTTCACTCTGCTTCCTTGCCTGGGCTGCCTGCTTCCAACCCGATCCAGCCGTCACTGCCCGCCTTGCCACCCCAATCGAGCCAGCCGCTGCAACCCTGTCCAGGGTCCTGATCCTTCCGTCCAAGCGCCCGCTCACCGCGTGTCCGCTGCCGTCACCACAGGAGCCGCGCCCGTGGAGCTGCACCCCTCTGGGAGCCACACAGGCTCGCTGGGACCCAGCCCGTTCACAGGCAGGCAGCGTGCACACCCCCCGCCGCCTGGACACCGACAGCACTGCCCTGACTTGCTGATGGTAACTCACTCTTTTCCCTTCTGTCCCCCCTCTCTCCTCTCCCTCCAGTCCTTTCCCATTTCCCTTTCTTCTTTTCTGTCTCTTCTAGCTGTCTTTCGCTCGGGCAACTCCTTTTCCTTTTTGTTATCAATCGCCATGTCAGCTCCCCTTGAGCCATCCCTCTTCGAGGGAATCAGCAGCAATCCTGGAGCGTCCCTGGCCAGAGGAGTCGGCCACTCACTCTCAGGAGCTGGCTGCTGGTACTGCTGTGCTGTCCTTCCCGAGTGGGGAAGGGGGCTCGCAGAGGTGTTAATTGGGGAGGCACCGGAGGCAAAGGAGGAGGAAAGGGCTCCTTGAGTGGGTTCCAGGAAGAAGTTTATTCCGGAGGGTCCAGAGGCAAGAGACAGCAACGATCAAAGAGGGTCCAGGGTTATAAAGGGAACACAATAACCAATCAGAAAACAGCATAAATCTGAGGGACAACCAGGGTAACAAATAGGAAAGGAGGGAGGAGGGATTAGGGAAGGATAAACCAATGGTACGTCAAATAAGATCAAAGGTTTCAGAACAGAATACATATGCAACAGAGAATTAAATATTCAGCATAAGGGGATACATATGCAACTTGGACTAAACAAACAGGGGGATGACGAGTGATCACCCTAACTTAACAGGGAGTGGATGAGCAAGCATTGTCCTTGGTATTCCCCTCCCCGTTGGTATTCTCCTCTTCGGACTGCTCCCACCACTGAACGGGCAGAGCCCGATGTGCATCAGGGCTCCACAGCTCCTCAGAGGGCTGAGTCACCACAACAATCAATAAACTGTTCTCAGATACAACGTTTGCCTCGTTTGGCTTCATTTCGTTCCCGACCATCCATTTTTAAAAGAACTCTCTGCAGTTCTCCACGGTGGAACACGTCACAGAGTCACAGAATCATTTAAGTTGGAAAAGACCTCTGCGACCATCAAGTCCAATCTTGGACTGCTCATCATTTTATCAACTAGACAATGGCATTAAGTGCCACATCCAGTAATTTCGTGAACACTTCCAGGGATGCTGACTCCACAACCTCCCCGGGCAGTCCATTCCAATGCTTAACAACCCTTTCCAAGAAATTCCTCCTGAACCTTCCCTGGGACAGCTTAAGGCTATGTCCTCTCACCTCTCACTAGCTGCCTGGTAGAAGAGGCTGATCCCCACCTTGCTACACCCTCCCTTCAGGCAGTTGTAGACAGTGATAACGTTACTCCTGAGCCTCCTCTTCTCCAGGCTAAACAACGCCAGCTTCCTCAGCTGCTCCTCATAGGTCTTGTGCTCCAGACCCTTCACCAGCTCTGTTGTCCATCTCTGGACATGTCCAGTTCCAGCACCTACATATCTTTCTTGGTGAGGGGCCTGGAACTGGACACAGGATTTGAGATGTGACCTTACCAGTGCTGAGTACAGAGGGACAATCCCTGTCCTGGTCCTGCTGGCCACACTATTGCTGACACAGGCCAGGATGCCGTTGGCCGCCTTGGCCACCTGGGCACACACTGGCTCATGTTCAGCTGCTGTTGCCCAGCACTCCCAGGTCTTTTCCTGCTGGGCCCCTTTCCAGCTACTCTGCCTCCAGCTTGTAACACTGCAAGGAGTTGTTGTGACTCAAGTGCTCGACCTGGCACTTACTGTTGTTAAACCTCATACAATGGGCCTTGGCTCATCAATCCAGCCCGTCCAGATGCCTCTGTAGAGCCTTCCTGACTTCCAGCATATCAACACTCCTGCCCAGCTTAGTGTCATCAGCAAACTGACTGAGAGTGCACTCAATCCATTTTTTACAGATTATCAATAAAGTTATTAAACAAGCCTGTTCTCAATACTGAGCCCTAGAGAATACCACTTTGACTGGCCTCCCCTAGATTTAACTCCATTCACCACCACCCTCTGGGCCTGGCCATCCAGCCATTTTTTAACTGACTTGGTCAAGATTAAAGAACAAAACATACAACTCTTGAGAATAAACTCTTTGCAACATACACACCAATCCTAACATATCTCAACTAAAAACTACTTTGCCTCTACTAAAACAAATAACCTATTGCAAAATATAGGAATAAATAACATATTTTATTATTTTAACAAGTACATTCTTGTTTTGTAATATCATTTAAAAATGTTAACCTCAATGAAATGAGTGAATGATAACATGGTACACTGACTAACAAACCTACTTGGAGTGAGTGATTTCCTACTTTGACATGCCACCTATTAGCTAAACATTTTGATTCAGAATAAAAACCCAAATGTATTGCTTTCAGCTTAGAATTTTAAAAATCCTATTTTTCTCAGAATTAATATCTGGGGTTATTTTTGGATGTCACCTCTTTCCTATTTGTCCAAAGAACATTGTACCTACTCTTTGCTTTACTAATGGGTATTTAGAATCCAAAAGGAAAATATAAAAAAGTAAATCCTTCTATGAATCATCGAATCTAGAAAGATCATATTGAGCCCTTTGACAGAGTCCTGGAGTAGATGCCTAAATTGAATGAATCACTGTTTCTTTCTTATTTTCTTAATTATAATACTGTAAGAGAAAGCAGGACTGTAAGGACATGAGGAAGGAAATAAAAAGGAAAAAAAGGGAAAAAAGAATTAAAATAAATCAAGCAAAGATTATGCCTTGCTTCTAGAATTCTGAGTGTTAATAAGCACTACTGTTTTCAAGTCATTATCTGATCCTGAATTTTCCATTCATTGAAGTGATTAAGTTCTCAGTAAATTAACTATTCTAGTTAGTTCTTCATTGTGCATTTGATCAATTAGTAGGTACCATGTCTTTCTACTTATTTTGATAGAACCCAGTGCAATATGGTTGAATAATATTTAACCCCTATATGTAATGCTACAATAAATTAAAATTTAAAAAATAGGACAGTTATTTTCATGCTCATGGTCAGATATTTTCTAGATGTGTGTGATGTCAATCCGACTTCTGTCACTGATGCAATATGGTATATGTTTCCTCTGATTGTGCTGTAAATTATTTCAGCTTCTTGTGCTGTTAAGAGCACTCTGGGGCTTTTCCCTAAGCTGTATTATGTCATACCTTGGCTATAGAAAACTCAGAAACTTTCTGCTTTGGAAGTTTGGAATTGCTTTACTTTGTTTCTCTGTTAACAGCTATCGGTTTTGTGGTATCATTCACAAACATTATTTTAGTTACTTCTGAGTCCAGCTACCCTGAGACTGCACTGAAAAAGTGATCTATAATACAAAGCAGACTTAACCACACACAAATAAAAAAATCACACAGCTTATCTCACTCCTACACTAGCATTCCTTGTCCATATACATCTGCAGATTCACACAGGCATTCTAAAAGTTGTGAATATTGCGGATAGTTTTGAGAAGGAGAAAAAAAATCCAAATATAGCACTCTCAGAGAGACAATATTAATTTCAGAATTGATGGAGAACATTTACAACGTAGTCATAAATCTTCACAGTAGTTATTGATCCCCTGGAAGAATCTGTTGCAAATGAAATTCTGATTCCCAGGAAGTCTTTAGACACAATGCAGACTGCTTAATTCTGTGTCTCCTAGACTAAATGGTTATGCTTAAATAAATGCAGAATAGGCTCATACAAAATCTCCCATTTGAATTTCACCAGTTGTTTGACTTGATCTTGTGAAAACAATGCAAACTATTTGCATGTACAGTTGTAATTTATTGTACTTGATGCTTCTTCTCTTTTTAAAACCCAAAAGCCTCAGTGTTCTTGTATACAGCATTCCAACAGATGATTTGATTTCACTTAGATATTCCTGTCTACAGTACTATTTTATAAGGTAATTGTAGACAGACATAAAATTTACTAAGGAGTTTAATTGGGTAGAAATTTTAGATTAAGGAAAACATTTTTCCTACAGATAAATGTCTATTCTCCTAAAGATCACCCTTGCAAGAACAAAAACCATTCATTATTGCTTGTAAGCATATTCCAAGTAGAATGTGTTTTCTGTGTTAACTGTCCACAGACAGAGTAAAACACAATCTGAATGGAACACAAGAAAACTTTTTTTTGGTATGATAATGGTAATACAACCACCATTCTGTTATTAAAAAGGTGGCATTGCACTACTAGCAATGAAGAAGAAGCAGGGCTCTGGTTTTTTGATAGGCACTATTAAAACTTACATTACTCTGTTCCAAATTGAAACATTTAGGGAACTTGTTACAGCTAGATCACACTATTTTTTCAGTAAAAAGCTAAGCCTTGTATATCCCTATATGCAATTACTGAGGGCAATAAAATGTACTATTGTAAGATCAACGAGGTTTGAGATGACTATATTCTCATAAGCTAAAGAAGACAATCAGTATGATAATTAGAGCATGTTAATTACTCTCCACTAGCAACAAAAAATGCAAATTATATACAGCAGGAAATTAACAGCATTTACTGCTCAATATTGCATGACTTTTCCATTAAGTATAATAAGAAAAGTTGTTAAATTATAGAAAATAAGAATAATGGAACTGTAATATTAAAGAAGCTTAGGTTTCCAGTCTGGCTGTGGAGGAAATCATTAGGAAGTTTTCTGAGGATGTTATACTGTCCATACAGGTTAGGCACACTTGTGCTGTACACGGGGGAAATCTTTACGCATCGTTTTATTTTCACTAGGTAGAACAAGACCGGGTATTCTGGCTCAGCTGGAAGCAGTACAATAACCCGTTCTGAATAACGGCTCTGCTGTAAAACAGTTCAAAAAATTTCATCCCCTGGTTTTTTTTGGTTTTTTGTTGTTTGGTTTGTTTTTGTTTTTTTTTTTTAAAACCCCAAAGATTGAAGTTGTTTATGATGGGGCTTTTTTTGAGAACAAACAAGAAAACAAATCAAAAAGAGCTAGTAAAATTCTGAGCCTTGGAATTGTTTAAAACGAAAGATTGAAGTCTCTTTCAGACCGAGAACTTAAACCAGCACAAGAAAAAATGTCATGGTAGAAGTGTATGATTGATTTTTAAAGCATGTTCTGAGGACTGTAGACAATCTTATTGAAACAGAGACACACCTTTTACTGACAACTACATTGGTATCTGAGCAACAGATAAAGAAATACTGACTTTTTAATCAGTAACGTATTATCTTTTTTAAAACATGAGGGACAGTCCTACATGCCTATTACAGGCATGTTTTATGAAGCATTAAATCAATTCAGAATTTCCCAAAGAATTCAACAAGCTTTTGATTATGCTCATTGACATATTATTTTAGGTTTATGAGACTAATCTAAAACATATCCATCACTGACACAATGTAAGACAAACGGACATTTTACAAAGAGCTTAAAATATGGGTACAAAAACACAGATTTTGATAAATATTTAAAAATTATTTCTTCTGTTTGGCAAAACCACACACATAGAGTTTGAGTTTTCACTGCATTACACGATGTTTTTTCAAATAACTGGATTTCCTAGTGCCTCAATACTCTCAGGTTGCTATTGGCATTCCAGTAAATTGTAAGATTTATGACATCTACAGTGCTGTCAGTGTGAGTTGTTTTTAGGGTTTTATGTATGCAATAAGTGTCTTAAAGTCCCATAATCACAGAAGTAATGTAACTGAAATTTTTAAAAAGCATTTTCTTGTTTTTTAGTTTACAACAGAGCCTGTGCCTGCTTTGTTGTTGTTTTCTTTTTTCATGTTATCATGAATAATTGTTTGAGTTGGATAAGAGAGATAAAAAAGGGGTGGTGTTGTGTGTGTTTTTCTTTCATATGTATTTGTTTGGTTGGATTGTTTTCCGCCCTTCCCCTTGAGTGTTCCAGCTTCTCCAGAAAAATGACCCACTTCAGATGGACTCCTACATAAAGGCAGAACAAATCTTCAACGGTAGATGAGCTGACTTGAACAAAGAGAAGTGAAAAACAAGAGTAAAGGAATTTGACATAAAATCAAGATAGCAAAATTAATTAGGACACACATTATAGAAGAAATTATTTAATTATTTGTTGACCTAAGGAATTAAGCAAGAATAAGTAAACAAAGCCCTTTTATAAACATCAGTTCGGTCTAACTAAAATTTGAAACTAAAATTAATATGACTGGAATGATGAAGCATTGATATATTATAATTGTATCTATACTGACATGAAAAAAAATGTTTGTGATAGACTGATGTAATATACCAAAAAGGGAAATTGATAACAAGTAGTAAAAACAAAGAAACAAAAAAGTCAAGATCTATACCACTCAAGGGAAACCAACATAACTGAAATACTTCCACAGTAAAGTTAAAGACCATAAGTAGTGACTGGATGCTGGCCAGCAGCTAAGCTGCACACAGCTGCTGGCTTACTCCCTCATCCCACCAGGATGAGGGAGAGAATAGGAAGAGCAAAAAATTCCCCTGAGTTTTTATTGCTGGACATGATATATGTCATGGAATACCCCTTTGGTCAACTCAGATCACCTCTCCTGTCTGTGTCCACTCCCAGCTTCTTATTGACTCCAGGCTACTCACTGGGGAGGCTGTGTGAGAAGCAGAGAAAAACCTTGACACTGTGCAAATACTGCTCAGAAACTGTGTTATCAACACTCTTTTAGTCACAAATCCAAAACCAGCAGTATATAGCCTATTAGGAAAAAAATAACTCCATCCCAGCTAGAGCCAGTGAAACAACAAAAGCAGAATTTAATAAATATCAAAAAACCTTAATCTTAAAATATTCATTGGTCTTTTACCAGAGGTAAATTGTAGAGCTTTAAATGTCAATGACAACAAAATTGCAGAAGTTCTATTAAAGGAAAGTTTTGGGTCACTTTGGTCAATTTTTAGTAGTATCTGGAAACACCATCAAATATCCAGAGGAGAAAAGACTACTGATGAGGAAATAGGAAAAATAAACAATGACCTGGATATCAGGACAAGTTGTGCACTCAGCAAGTTTTCAGACAACACCATGAAATGTGTTCATGGAGGGCGTCATTGGTGCATTGGAGGGCAGGACAGCTACTGAGAGGCACCAGACTTGCTGAAATTGACTGACAGGAACTTCAGGAAGTCTAACAAAAGCAAATGCAAAAAAAATGCACCTGAGAAGGATTAAACCCATGTACAGGTGACCATCTGGAAGGTAGCTTTGTAGAACAGAACCTAGAGGTCCTGACAGACACCAGGGTGACCACAAGCCACCAACGTGTACTGGCGTATTGCATGCTGCACTAGGAAGATCAAAGAAAGTGAACCTTGTCCTCAATTCATCACCAGTGAGACCTCGACTGCAGTGTTTTCACGGAACCTGGGCTGCCCCTTATAAAAAGATATGGACATCCTTACAAAAAGACATGGAGGTCGTCCAGCACAGGACGCCATGACTGTCCTAGGGCTGGTGCACGTGACAGACAAGAGGAAGCTGAAAGAACTGGACAGAGAGTGGAGTGAGTGTCAAACCTTGGAGGTAATTCAAGTCTTGACTGGACACAGCCTTGCACAAATGGACCAAAATAGTCCTGCTTTGAATAACCTGAATAATTTTTCTTCTAACCAGAATAATCCTCTGATCATTTGATTCTGTATCATCTTTCTACATAATTTTTAATTTTGCAAATAATTTGCAAATAATTTGAAGAATGTAGTAAAATCAGATCTGTATATTTTTTCCCACAAATACTGAAGATTATCCTTATGTAACTAGGTATAGCTTAATGAAAAAAAAAATAGCTATATTGCAGGAATATTAACTATCTTATAGTTATCAGGAAAGCATTTTGGTGGAGTAATCTGAAAGCAAACATGCAAAGATGTATAAGAACATTTCTATAATCTTTGAAGAGTGATAATTTGGAAACTGGATGTTTGATACATAATTACCTGAATTACCTGAGGCACAAAGAGTTTGTGCTTTTAGATGGCATATCTACTCCATACAAATACAGAAGAAAACAGAAAACAAACAGAAAATAGGCTAGACTTGCAAGATAAAACACCTTTCCTCATGTGAAGGATTCTGAGCAGTGTGTAGAGAGGATTTATTATTTCAAAATATAAAGAAAAATCCTATAGTAATCTGAAATATTAGTACAACATCTAGACAAAAGAACTAATGGCACCTCTGGTATAGACTGAGGGGAGTAAAGTTGTATCAATGCTTGATACAAACAGTTACATGGAAAAGATCCTTAATTGCTAGTCTATACTTTAAACATCTTCACGTCTAGAATCCACAGAATTCTTACTCTACTTTGATAATAAACAAAAGTATTGCTCTGAAACAGTTCATGCTTTTGAAATCATTAACTAACGAGTAATTTTTTCCTCTTTCTTTTATCATTTGGGTGTTATTCAACATCTAAAAATATCGTTGCAGCAATATTTGAGTCTTGTTCCACTTTCCATAACTGAAATTAATTATTTAACCACAGAATTATTGGCCCAACTCAGAACATTTGCAGATGAATATAAGTTGTTGCTGACTACACAATAGAATTCATGGTTTATGTTTTGTAACATCATTACATTTCAGGTAGGTAATTCTTCCTTAGAAAACATTATTGCCATAAACTAAAAAAAATTATTTTCCATTACGTATACATTTCAAGTACTAGAACCATGAGTTCTTTGGCATTGTATCCACTTATAATTTACTTGTTCATATTGAAACCATATAGCTTGAACTTTAGAGTTAGGTTATTGTGAGATACTGGAGGAGGATCCTGGCTCAAAGCATTTCAGGCTCATGTGTGGGGAAAAGCTCAAGTCAAGTATTGCCCTGGGGAGGTGATGCCCTGCTCCACACACCCCACACCTCTGGGGTCTGTGTCCCAGCCCCTCAGTCGGGCCAAACCCTGGCATATGGGAGGCAATGCTCCACACCCTGGAGCCTCTAACCCAGCTCCTAAGTGGCCAAATGACCGGAAGTCCCACCTGGGGGAAAGGCCCAGAAAAGCCGAAGGGTACTTTAAGCCAGAGCACGAGGCACATACGAGTCCTGACCCTATCTCCTCTTGGGTTTTAAATCAGCTGGAACACTACTGGAGCCATGAGTGGTAGCTATATTTGTTGTTTTCTATAACTCTTCTCTCCTTCTTCTCAAAGATTGAGTAAGTTAAAATTGGATGAATTGGAGTTTGTTAAGGTAAAGCTTTGTGAAATGCTTTATTTTGATTGAATGTTGCTTTAAACTTTTGCCAAAGTTCCCTGATTTTCTGAAGTTTGCCAGTAAAGCTTTTGTTGTTTTGACCTCTTAAGGAATATCTCGTTGGGTACATAAAAGAATCTCAAGCCTTTTCAAGACCCTTGTTAAGCAAGCTCTGGGGCCTTACAGTTATCCATCCGCATTAATCACAGTTTTCTGGTAGTTGTTTTACAGGGTACAGATGCAGCACATAGATTTTGGCAAATCCAACATGCCCCACACAAAGAACTTTCATTTAAGTAAGTGCATCTACTTTGAGTACACTTGGAAAATACGAATATGGATGACGTTCCGATGCCTTAAGCATAAATTTATTTTGTAATCTAAAATTCTGTTTAGGAAGATAAAAATAAATTCCAACAAGATCTTATATCACAAAAACATCCTCCTTACTGAATGACTGCTGTTGATTTACCAATTAAAGATTAGGAATACTGTAGAATGAAAAGAAAATTTTTGAAAAGAAGAACACGTATGGAAACATTTTGTTACTTTGTAGGGGAGAAAAAAGCACATTAATAAGAGAAATGGCAGAGAAATACAGACATTTTGAAATTACATATCACCAAATAAGACTGAAATAGCACTCTTTTGTTGTAAATATACAATTTCTTTATACCTATCAAACACATGCAGCTGGAAAAGAAAAGATGCAGAAAAGAGAGAGGATAAGAATGTGGTTTAGTCTAAGAACGAATACAAATAAAACATTTAAAGAATACACTTTTTTTTTCAGTCAGTGAGAAATGATCTTTCCATAGATTGTTTTGCTTCTATTGTACTGAATGTTAATGTTTGAGCTTTGACAGGATTCTCTAAAAGTTCAGATCAAACTTAAAATTCTATTTGATATTTATTTGAAAAGTTTATTTAATTCACATTCTCTACTGTCATCAGTTTTCTTTTCACAGACGATACTTAAGTAAAGCCAGGATTTCCAAACTATCATAAAACAGTGCAATGACAGAAATTCTGGTGATAATGAAGAAATGACGAATTGATGTGTGTGTCTACACAGAAATCACCATAAAGGATTTTAAGAGACATGCAACAATTCAATATCATACTAGCTGTTTAAAAAGCAAATATAATGATATTACAATTGTTGATAACTATAATATACTATCATTAATGATAGTTTGTGTACCTAGCAGTATGTAAAAAGATTTTCAGATTTAACTAATAATATTTCCTGATCAATCCATGGTTCCAATGATTCATTTTCAACTGCCTGTCTATCAGTCATCTGGTGGTTTGTTGTCTCTCTGTCTAAAAGAAGGACATCATGAATCATCTTGTATTTATTATTGTACATATGCTCCTATTAATACTGGAGGAAAAAGGATTAGTCTCCATTGAAATGGAGTTTGTGTCACTTTGCTTTATATTTAATTAATTTTATTTAATTTCCTAGAGTCAATAAAGGAATACCATCGATATGACATGTTATAACACTACGATGACATATAGCTATGAATCCTGTCTCTGTCTGCACTCACAGAATTGTGAGAACTTTCCAGGTCGGGGTAAACATTCTGACCATAGAAGCACAGAAAAATTCAAGTGAGAAGGGAATTCAGGAGGTCTCTAGCCCAACCTCGTGCTCCAAACAGGGTCACCTATGGGTTCAAACCAGGCGGCTCAGGG
This sequence comes from Mohoua ochrocephala, assembly GCA_013398855.1. Lineage (NCBI taxonomy): Eukaryota > Metazoa > Chordata > Aves > Passeriformes > Acanthizidae > Mohoua > Mohoua ochrocephala. The sequence goes on from VZTA01019002.1 coordinate 42,043, forward strand.
CTTTATCCAATTGAATGTAGAAAAAACTCCAGAGATGGATGCTGCACAATACTTCTGGGCGACTTCCTCCACTGTTGGACCATCCCCATGAGGAAAAAATGTTTTCTTCATGCCTAGTCTGAATAGCTCCCGTTTAATTTTAAAACTTCTCTTGTCTTTCTGTTATGTAATGCTATTAACAGCCCACCTACCGTGTCCCATATACATCACGTGCTTCTCTAACATACCCCCAAAGTCTTTTCTTTGCCAGACTGAACAAGCTCAGCTTCCTCAGTATTCTCTCATAGGTCAAGTGCTCCCATGAACAAGCGCCCTGGTGGCCTCTGCTAAAGTCACTTAAGCGTATCCATATCTTGCTTGTATTGGGGAAAATGGAATATTTCCAATTTTATTGGAAACAGTCACCTAGATGTGGTCTATTGAGTGCCTAATAATAAATCTAGTAAAACCCACATCTCAATGGTTTATGTGAGCTGTGTAACATTTGTCTCACAGATAAATATTCCCCAATGACTCTAAGCAAAATCTCTGAAGAGAAAACCAAAAGACTACTTCTAAAAGAAATAGGAAATCATCAGGAGGTTTTGAGATTCTTTAATTTCACTTTAAATTATGTCAGTAAATTCTTTCTAAAGTCTTAATGTAAACAGGCCAAAAGTAGGGAAAAGAGACATAGTTTGACCATACCTAATAACTTGTCTTCATTTCACTTCATGAGCAGAAATCTTCACTTCATGTGCAGGAAAAAAACAGAACCAACTCAGGATGTATTCATGTAGATATTCATATAAACATATCTCAGGATCTTACCTCTATTCTGCAGGCAGACCACTCCCACTTAGTCTCAAAAAAGAACAAGGAATGAATTATGAAATAGGAATTTAAAGACTGCTCATGGGATGATGAACTGTATGAAATACAGATGCAAATGATACTGCTGAAAAACACTTCCTTCTGTGTGACTAGGTATGACATTTCATGCTCCAAACTTTGTTATATGCAAAAATAGACCACGGTGTATATATGTAGAAAAAATAATTTATTAACCTAATTATAATCTTAACAGCTCAATGAAAATACAGGCTTTTTTGTAGTTCAGTTACGGCATTACTATGAGACCGGGATCCTTTTCAGTTTAAGGCTGTCGAACTCGATGACCTCGAAGTTCTTTTCCAAGGTAGTTAATTCTGTGATTCTGTGTGCTTCTGTTGACAATGTCAGTCGTCAGAAAAAGAGGTGAGGGTGGCACATGGAGCTGCCAGCATCCTGCCTTCTTCAGTGGGAGGGGCATGGTGGTGGGTGGAAACGTCGCCTCTGGCCTTGGTTATTTTTAGGTTTATCTTTATAAATTTTCTCATTCATTTGGCATCCTTCTCTTGGTCTGCCAGCTGAAGTTCTTCCAGCCCCATGCACACAAAGGGCTATGCATTGTCAGGCAGTGACAGGCAGGGGGGTGTCACCCCTTCCCCGGTGGGGCTGCTCCAGAGCTGACGCTGGAGCAGGGGAGGCAGCAGCTACTGGCCCCAGCACGGGGGTTAAACCAGAGACACCCTGATCGGGCCCGTGGCAACGCTGAGCCCCCAAACTGCCAGGTTAACACACAGCAGGGCCATCCCCTCTACGGGCAGACAGCCTATTTACTGGGCTGCAGAAGAAACATATGGGAATTTAATAATGTTAAATACACACATGTGTGTCCACACTGCTAATCCTTGCTTTTCTGCTAACTAGGTAATGATTCACAGCTATGTTCTCATAGAAAACAAACAATGCAATCAACTGTAAATAAACTGTTTTTTTCTCTCCTCCTTCACACTTAATTCCAAACTTTTACTTGATAACTGAAAACCAAAATTTATGTCCTTTCCCAACAGCTGATTAGGGAGCAGAATATACTTTACTCTTCCTTTCACTGCACGCAGTCTAATAGCTCTTTACTTTCCACTGATTACGCCACTTTAATTAAAGTGGTTTGTGCAAAATAAATCAGCAATACAAACAGCTTTATTTTCCCTTGAATGAATAAACCAAATTTGGTCACAAAACTGGAATAATGGAATTAAGTCACTTGCTTGGAATGTTTTTGATGACACTGACATGAGTTAGAAAGACGTCTCTCTCATTTTCGATGTCTGTTCATGCAATATAAATATTATTCCAATACATCTTGTTACTGCTTCAAATAGGAGTTTATTGTAGAGTTTATTGTTTATTTGGTTTGCATATAAAAGTTTAGAAAATATGTTTGATTAATCTAAGACCTAGTGAAAGCATGTGGTAATTTATATGAATGACTGAAAGGAAAAGATTTAAAACCAGAGTTTTCAAATCAATACACTGCAAAGCCTGAAAAATGTGCTGAGCAGTTGATATACATGGGAATGTCATAAGGAAAAAAAAATATAGAGGAAGGAATGGAATAGTGGCATGACATAAAAGCTGAGCTCTTTAAAGGCTTGGGAATGGTTTAAAGCTGAACTGAAAAATATATTTTCTGTCATTGTCAAAATTTTGACAGGTAGGAAATTCCCATTTAGATAGAAGTTCCCTCTTTACTTGGGAGGACTAAAAAATGTGTGTGGAAAGATCAGCAACATAGACTTTTCATTTCTAATTTTTAAATATTAGACAATTAGACATAGACAAGCCTGTATGTCCAGATGCAATGTATCCAAGGCTACCAGAGGAGCTGGCTGATGTTGCTGAGGGGCCAACCTTATAATTTTCAAAAGTAAATGGAAATCGGGAAAGGTTTCTGATGACTGAAAAAAGGCAAACATCACATCCATCTTCCATGAGAAGGATCCAAGTAAAGGTCTCACCTCATCTGTTATGGGGCAAATCCAATCAGAAGCTATCTCTCAAGACACGATAGACAATTTAAGTAACTGGAAGCAGCTAGCATGCGTGTACCGAGGGTAACTCATATCTGGGCTACCTAACTGCTTTCTGTGACAAAGTGATTATTGCTGATGCTTCTCACTTTGACATTAGGAAGGTCTTTGACACAGTCCCTCATAGTCTCCTTAGTACTGAAATTTTGAGATATGGTGTGGACAGGTAGACAGTAAGGTGCATAGAAAATTGACTGAACTGCTGGACTCAAAGACTGGTGGTTAATGCTGGAAAGAGCAGATGCTGTGTGTGTGCTGATGTTGTGGTGCCTTTCAGGAATCAGTACTGGAACAAATGCATCTTAATGTCTTTCTAACAACCTAGATGGTGGAACAAAGTGTGCTCTCAGCAAATTTGCAAACAACCCCAGAGTGTGAAGAGCGCGTAGAGGGCAGGACTGTTACTGAGAGGGACCTGGACAGGTGGGGGAAATGGGCTAGCAGGAACCTCAGGAAGTTCAATAAAAGCTAATGCAAAAGTCTGCACCTGGAGAGGAGTAAACTCAAATACTAGTACGTACCAGGGGTTGACCAGCTGGAAAGCATCTTTGCAGAAGCTGATAGACTCTAAGCAGATGATGAGCCAGCAGTGCATCCTTGCAGCAGAGGCCAATTGCCTTCTGGGCTACAGAAGCAGGACTGCAGCCAGCAGACTGAGGGAAATGATCCTTGTCCTCAATTCAACACCGGCGAGACCACGACTGCAGTGTTTTGTTTTTTCACAGAATCTGGGCTACCCCTTACAGAAAGACATGGACATCTGGGAGGTTGTCCAGCACAGGCCACCATGTCTGTCATGGGGCTGGAGCACCTGATAGACAAGGGAAAGCTGAGAGAACTGGGTTGACTCAGCCTGGAGAAAAGAAGGCTCAGAGAGACCATATTGCTGTCTGCAGCTACCTGATCTGAGGATACAAAGGACATGGAGCAACCTCATAGAAGTGCCCAGTGATTGAATGAGAGCAAAGGACAGTAGTTGGAACATGGGAAATTCTGATTGAATATTGGGATTTTTTTAACTGTTCAGATGGCCAAACCTTGGAGCAAGTTACCCAGAGAGGAGTGCAGTGAGTGACAAACCCTGGAGGTATTCATGACTTGCAGACATAGTCCTGCACAGCCTGATTGAATTAGTCCTGCTTTGAGCAGGATGTTGGACTAAACTACATGAGGTCCCTCCTGGCCTGAATATTTTTTGATTCTGTGATCCCATGATAATCCTTTACTGCTTTTTGAAAATGGTAATTGTTTGATTATTTTGACTGAAATATTCTCAATGGCAAGGAAATCCAAGGTCATTTCCCCAGTTAGCCTACCTGGACTTAATTTATTTAACGGCTCAAGAGAGTGACAGTAGATTATCTTTAGATACTAAATAAGTCTGATTTTAGACAAAACTTCAGTTCCACAACGTATGGGTTAGAACACAAATATTTAATAATGGTTTCTGAATTTCCATTTAAGGTTAACAAAATGTAGTGAGTAAGCAGCACTGAAACAAAATCCAGAACTTTACCATTTTAGGAAAAATGGTATCTTACTAGGCTGAAAAATCAGACTTCTTTTGTTTGGGTTTTTTCTTGCCTTACAATTCTTTTCTTCACTTTCTAATGCAAATCTAGGAGGAAGCTTGGAAAGAAAAAAAAACGAGAAATCAGAGTTTTTTACAGTCTGGCAACTAAGGAATTATCTAGCTAACTGGGAAATATGAGTATCAACTCTCATAGATATAGGACTTGATCTCCTGTGGTTTAGAGAAACACTCTGCAGAAAGCTTATTCTCTGTGGTTTTGGGTGCCTTTTTTTGCTGTCCAGACAAGAGCCTTCATTTAAAATAGAAAGAAAAAAACCAAAATATAAAAGAAGAAAAAAAAAATAAAATGTATTTGAAATCTCTGTGTTAATTACTTTTGTAATTTTGGAAAACATGTGAATAGAAGGACTTAAAAATGTGAGACAGATGGACTGAATGCCCTGTCATTTTAGCAAAATCTTTGCTCTTAATAATTCATGTGTCTTGATTTCACTGCCAGTATTTAAAGCTGAAACAGAGGCTAGAAAACATTAAAGAGTTATGAAAGCATAGGATGCATATATTTAATGAGTCTCACACCAAATGATATAGGATATTTTATCACCAGCATGAGAAGAAGTTAAAAACAAAAATATCTTACTCCTCTGTGAATTAATATCCTGTTTTCACTCATCAATAATTCATCTAGTTCTTGTGGCTACTACACAGTGTGAGTTCTGTGTCCTAGATCTGAATAAAGTAGAATTTCTGCCCCAATTTTGACAAAGAATTATATAATTTCTAGACCAATAGATCTGTAGGCACATATAGAAACTGTAGCTGGAAGGACTTCAATTTTTTTAATTTTACTTTTTTTTGCTTTGTTTTAAAAATCATTGCTCTCTGGAAGTGTGTTGCATTCTGACACTTTGGCTTTAACTGTAGAACTGTGAGGAAGTGTTGCAAAAATACCTGTAAAGGCACACATAAGTCAAAAGAAATATGCCATTATTTCAGGCAGTTTGGGTTCTGATTGCACTCATGGAATTAGATGGCTGAGAGTGTCAGCTGTTCAGACCTTAGGGGAGGAGAATCAAAACCAAGGCCCTGAATAACTTTGTAACTCATAGCAGAAATAAGCAAAATTACACACAATGTCATCTGAACACTGATAGCACATCAGCAAGTCACTCTCAAGCAATGAAGTACCAATCTGTTGGTTGACAGGGCAACACAGGCACAGAAGTTAGTGTTGAATGCAATTGCAGCTAGGTGAGTTAACAGGCCATATGCTCTTGGAAACTAGGGAGTAAACTTGAAAGGAAGACTAATGTTTATTCGTCTTCTCAGTAAGTTAGGAGCTTTCAGATGCAATGTATATCTTTGGAAGGACTTTTTTTTTTTTATCTTTGTACCTAAACTCTTTGTCAGAAAATTTAATCTAAATTCATTCCACTTAGCTTCTGGCACCTTCCCGAGGAGTCTAACCTAGGCACAAAAATGGCATAAGCTATTTCTGTGCTTAACAGAATGACACCTCAAGAGAGAAATTTAAATGAGATAAGTTCTGAATCATCCTGTGGAGAGCCTCCTTCTCTCCAACAAGTATAGACACAAATATCTGTTTGAAGACTAAAGTGAGATTGAATAAATCCAGATTTTGTGCTGTTTTAAGCAATAGGATGTTTAAAACCATTCAGACCCGTGTCAAGTTAATTAGGAATGTACTAGCAGGATTGCATAAGAGTATAAGCACTGCATTGCCTGTTTAGTTCTGTCTTTCTGGTGCTACACAGTAAAATAAAAATTTAATCTTTCCTTTTGAAAAACAACTTTAAAAAGTATTAATCTACTCACAACCTCTGAAAAGAAAATAAATTGACAATGTGGTCTAACAAGTAATAAAGCAATGCTTCCCTGAGCAGGCAGGCAGAGTAAAAATCTCTCTCACAAGGATATGAATTGTGTAGCAAAGCACTCCTACCAGATTAGAAGATGTGGATATGAGAGTACGGAAGATCCCACATTGACTGGCTGGCTGCATTGATTGTTTTATCTGTTCACAGCACTGCTAAGACTGCTCTAAAGATCAGAGGTACCTAACTCCTGTATTACCTGCCTGAAGGTGAACCTCTGGAGAGTGATTCAACTCATTCTGAAGTAGTCTCCGGGTCCAACCTTCCCTTACCGGACCACAATTTCTCCAGGCATATTTTACTCTGCACAAAGAGACCTTGAGAGCAAGATGCACATTCCCATGAGCACCCAGAAAGTATTTACTGTCTGATAGATACAGCTGAGGACTAGGACTTGCAAAGTACGGGGCTAAGCATTAATATCGTGCCTAATCTAATCTAAAGCTAACTTGGGTCTCATCAGTCATCTGGGGAAGAGTTGGCTTTAATTGCTTCTTGGAATAGCATAACCCCTGATATTGCCAAGTTGAGCTCTTCCATCTCCCTGCTCTTTGTTTTGCTTAGGCTTTTTATGCATTCTACTGTGTTTGGTGTTTCTCTTCTAGATTCTTGTGTTGCTATTGCCATCTCAACACTTCTACTTCTCTGTTTTCACTCTACTTATCTTGCCTGGCTTTGCCTTCTGTAGTCTGTCACAGTTCAGCAACAGCATTTGTGATAAAACTGGCTGAATGTCATACAGCCATTCTGCAAAGAACTAAGCTTTGAATTACAGGTGGCTCAAGCCCTGGTCATTGGTCACCTAAGGGCTTGATTCAGAAACCTAAATCTAGGCCTTTAACCACCATTAAGGGTAACTTAGGATGTAGTTATCATTAAAGAACAGTATCAGTCTCCCCTAGGTTTGTTCCAAGAAGGTGCTGTTCTCCTATCTGGAAAATGTCTTCTTACATGGGTTCACTACCCTTCCTAACTTTGATGGGAAGTAATGAAAAGCCTGCTCTCTTGGCTGCTCTGAAAGTGTTGATTTGCCTCAATCTCTTTGAAAGCAGCTAATTCTCCTCTTTGTTCATCAAGGAAGTCCTTTAATACAAGATATTTTAGGCTGTGAAATGCCTCAGCTGCAGATTCAGATATTCTTGTGCTGGTTCTGGCTGGAAGAGAGTTAATTTTCTTCCCAGTGGCTGTGTTTTGGATTTGTGCTGAACACAGTGATGACAATAGAGATGTTTTTGCTATTGCTGACCAGGGCTTACACAGAGCCAAGGCCTTTTCTGCTTTTTGTACTGCCACTCTGGTGAGGAAGTTGGGGCTACATGGGAAATTGGGAGGAGACACAGCCAGGGCAGCTGACTCAAGTGACCAAAGGATATTCCAGACCATATGATGTCATGCTCAGCATTAAAGTGAGGGAAAGAAGGAGGAAGTGGGGAATATTTGGAGTAATAGCATCTGTCTTCCCATAGAACCATTTATGCGTGATGGGCCCCAGCTCTCCTGGGGATGGCTGAACACCTGCCTGTCCATGGGACGCAGTGAATTAATTCCTTGTTTTGCTTTGCTTGTGTGTGTGGATTTTGCTTTCCCTATGTAAACTGTTTTCATCTCAACTCACAGATTTTTTCAGCTTTTACTCTTCCAGTTGTCTCCCCAGTGCTTCTGGTGGAGGAGTGAGAGAGCTGCTGTGTGGGACTTGCTTGTTGTCTGGGGTTAAACCACGACATATTCTCAGGTGTGCTTTAACACAAGAGTCATACAAGTGAACACCCTTCCTCAGCTGGCAAACTCTCTTCATATTACAAACTGTCAAATGGAAAGCATTCCTTTTTTTCGTAGTGAAAATGACCGGTAATACTCCTTATGCTTCTCCAGATGGAAATCATATAAATGGAGGTTTTTAACAGATCAAATTTGAACTCAGCTGTCCTAATCACAGACAGTGTGAGACTCCACCTAAAGTAGTGTCCACGTCTGGAGTCCTCAGCACAGGAAGGACATGGACCTGTTAGAGTGGGTCCAGAGGAGGGCCACAAAGATTATTCAAGGGCTGGAGCACCTCTCCTACACAGACAGGCTGAGAGAGATGGGGTTGCTCAGCCTGGAGATGAGAAGGCACTGGGGAAACCTTATTGCAGCCTTAAGTACTTAAAGTAGGCTTAAAAAAAAAGAGGGAGAGTGACTTGTTACATGGACAGACAGTGACAGAACAAACGGTAACTGTTTTAAACTGAAAGAGTTTAAAGAGATTTAAAAGAGAGATTTAAATTAAATTTTAAGCAGAAATTCCTTATTCAGAGGGCAGTGAGGCACTAGAACAGTTTGCCCAGAAGAGTTGTGAATGCCCTAACTGTGATGGTGTTCAAGGCCAAGTTGGATGGGTCCCTGAGCAACCTGGTCTAGTGGAAGGTGTCCCTGTCCATGGCAGGGGGTGGGCGGTTTTGAATAGATGATCATTAAGGTCTCTTCCCATCCAAACCATTTTTTGATTCCATGATTTTGCAGCTTCTTGATTAAGCACGTCAGATACAATCTTCTTTCTATTATATATCAAAGTGTGGAACTCCATTTATTGAAGAAGTATCTCTTCATACTCACTATAAATTAACTCATGCCAATTGCATTACATGTCATGTGGCATGCTTAAATTTTATTAATAACAAAACTTTTCCTATTTAAAGTCCATTTATTTCTTAAACTGGTCGCAGTTTCATATAACAGCATTTTGTTTCCATAGGGATTAATTACAAAAACAACCACTCTGGCAGTTCTCTGCCTTCTGCAATGCAAACTTTCCAAGACATTTGGTACTTAACGTAGAAATGAGTAGGCTGAACCCAACTGTTTGGGTGCTCTGAGGTGGACATAAAAGAATCAGTTGAGCTATGAACCTTGCACTTCTCTAGAACAACAAACATCACTCTCTGGTGATGAGATTAAGCATTTTCCCAAATAAGGAAATTGTAACTGAGCTGCTCTGGTGTGTGGGATTCATAGGTACGAAAGTACGTGGAATTCCACCCTCAAAGGAATCATCTTTGAGTGACATATAATTTTGCCCTTGAAAAAAGCATGAAGTCTCCTGATTGTGGACTTACTCATCAGCCACTTAGGTGGCTTGTCCAGCCTCCATAAAGAATGCAAGCAGCATTAAACACTGTCAGTATCTTAATCAGATTGTTATAAATTTCTACACATGTTACAAAACAAGCTATTGTCTCAGTAATTATGAGGCTTATCAGAAAAATCATTATTGGCAGGAAATTTTAGTAAGATCTGTGGCAGGTTTTGTCTAACATCTGAGGAGACTTTATCTCCTACTGTTTTTGCATGCTAAAATATAATTAAGAGAACGAAATTACAGAGATGCCATGAGGTGAACAGGCCCAGGGGAAACACTCAGCTGCAGAGAGCTATAAACTGCAAACACATCCCTAAAATGTTTATAAAATTATCGTGTAAATGAGAAAAGAAAATACTTGACAAAATTTTGGAAATTTGGAAAAGAGACATAAAGTTGAAATGGTCTAAGGACAACGACAAAAAGATTTTCTGTGTGATGGAAATTATAGCCAAGAAAACAGGAAAGGAGAGGTATTGGATGGAGAATAAAGAGATTGCACACAACTGAGCATGAAGGTTGTATAAAAGGGCAGTCCACAGGGAGTGAAAGTGCCATTGCCCTAGGAAACAGTGCTCTGAGAAGGTAGGAAATTATTTAAGGGGTTTTGTTGGTGGGGTTTTTGTTGTTGTTTTTGTTGTGTGGGTTTCTTTTAAATTTGCATAGCTGGTGGTAAGTAAAGAAAAGAGGCACTGTATGCTTAAAAACCCTTGCCTTCTAGCTGGATTTTCTACAGTTCTTGTCAAGATGGAATGAGAATAAACCAATGACAGCAAAGAAGGTTTTTATTTTATCCACATGAATCTCTAAGCAGACAAGAATTATGGCAAGGAAATAAATAGAAGCCAGAAACAAAGCAAATAAAGGAAGGGGGGAGAATCAACAAATTTCACTGAACCAATATAACAGGCCTCAGTTTTATTAGATCTCAAGCAAGTTATTGTTAAGTGCTCACTATGTTGTATGCATAAGAATGTTATAAATAAATGCAATAATACAATCCTCCTGTAGCCTTGTTCTTTTATCTGCTATAGGGGAAATTAATTTAAAAGTATGTCAGCAAAAGTAAATCTCAATAGAACAGACAGTCAAAAAGTAAGGAAAAATTTTCTTACTTTTAGTACTAAGAAATGCTTAGTTGTCCATTTCCATCCTCCCAAATACTCTTTAGCAACACATCATGTATGCCGTATTTTGTGCTCAGATGCCAAAAAGCATGAACAACAACAAAAAAAATCCATCATGACAAGGGTGAAGAAAAATGTTAGCCTACACAACAGATTTTCTGAGAGTGTGGTTTTATAATACAAGATAGAAAGAACTGGAAGTACTGTTCCAATCTGCATGCATGTTTTGATATTTTCTGCACTTACATATATATACACCAACCCTGCTTGCAAGTGATAAGGAAATCCTACTCTTCTACAGAATAAAAAAACCCAACATAATCATGATCTATTCTTACTTCAATCATATTTTCCTTGGATTTATATTTCTTTTTTAACTTTATATATGCCAAAGCATTTCACTGATCTATTATGTGGCAAATGCTAAGAATCTTAGTTATTAATGAGCTACGAGCTGAAATTCCAGCCTGCCCCTTAGTTAAAACTGTGATGTGGATGGACATCAGGGTGGTGATATTAATTCCCGGGTGGCTCAGGAACTCCCCAGCCAGCCATCTGCATACATGAGATAATTGATTGGAGACAAAGAACTTTTAATCAGTTGACTGACTGCACCGCTAGCCACCTTCATCATCAGGCAGCTACTTCATTTTACAGAAACTCTCCAGGTGGGAATTTTGGACAGGTCTAGCAATCCTCCCAGGCAGGTCCTGCTTGTGCTGTCCAAATGATAGAATCAAAGAATATGCTGGGTTGGAAAATACCCACAGGAATCATCAAATTCAACTCCTGGCTTTGTACAGGCCACCCCAAGAGTCACACCATGTGTCTGAGAGCATTGTCCAAACACTTATCGGACTCAGTCTCAGTGATGTAACCGCTTCCCTGGGGAGCCTGTTCCAGCGCCCAACCAACCTCTGGGTGAAGAACCTTTTTCTAATGTCCAGCCTAAACCTCCCCTGACACAGCTTCAGGCCATTCCCTCGGGTCCTGTCACTGGTCACCAGAGAGAAGAGATCAGTGCCTGCCCCTCCTCTTCCCCTCACAAGGAAGTTGTAACTGCAATGAGGTCTCCCCTCAGACTCCTCCAGGCTGAACAGACCAAGTGACCTCAGCTGCTCCCCATATGGCTTCCCCTCAAGGCCTTTCACTATCCCCTCCTTTGGATGCTCTTTAAGAGTTTAATGTCTTTTGTTATTGTGGTGCCCAAAACTGCCCCCAGCACTTGAGGTGAGGCTGCCTCAGTGCAGAGCAGAGCAGGACAATCCCCTCCCTTGCCCGGCTGGCGATGCTGTGCCTGATGCAGCCCAGGACACTCTTGGCCCTCCTGGCTGCCAGGGCACTGCTGACTCATGTTCAACTTGGTGTTGACCAGGACTCCCAGGTCCCTTTCTTCAGCGCTGCTCTCAAGCCTCTTGTTCCCTAGTCTGCATACAGAACCAGAGTTGGTCTGCCCCAGGTGCAGAATCCAACACTTCCTTGATGAACTTCATATGGTTGGTGATTGTCCTTTGCTCTAATTAGTTGCAGTCTCTCTGCAGGGCCTCTCTGCCCTTAGAGGAGTTGACAGATCCTCCCAATTTAGTGTCATTGGCAAACTTACCTAGTATTCCTTCAGAGCCTGCATCCAAGCCATTAATGAAGATGTTAAAGATAACTGGGGTGAGGATGGAGCCCTGCAGAACCCCACTAGTGACTGGATGCCAGCCTGATGATAACCCCACCCACTGTAACCCCTTGTGCCTGACCCACGAGCCAGTTGCTCACATATTGCGCAACATGGTTATCCAGCTGTGTGCTGGACATTTTGTTCAGAAGGATACTGTGAGAGACTATCAAAAGCTTTGCTGAAGTCCAAAGTCTACTGGCTTTCCTAGATCAACTAAGTGCGTTACCCTGTCATAGAAGGAAGTCACATTCAACAAGCAGGACTTTCCCCTCATGAAGCTGTGCTGTCTGGTACCAATGACTATGTTGTTCTCCAGGTGTTGTTCAGTACTTCACAGAATAACCTTTTCCGTGATTTTACCAGGCACTGAAGTGAGACTGACAGGCCTGTAGCTTCTGGGGGTCCTTCTTCTTTTGCTTCTTGAAAATTTGGGATGTTTGTCAGCTTCCAGTCAGCTGGCACCTCTCTGGATCCCCAAGACTGCTCCAAAATTATGTTGTCCTTAAATATGCTGCTGAATATCCCATGTGAATTATCTCAAGGACCTGCAGGCAGTTCCTGCTGCAGAACTGATCAAACTATACACAGAACAAATATTTGTAAAGAGCCAATAGAGAGCTCCGCACAGAGATACAAAAAAGGTCTTGCAGAACAGCATTTTGTACATAGTTTTTTGAGAGATGTTTTATATGTAGTTAGAGTAATTGATAGCAATAGGTTATTCATATGCTGGAGTGGTCACACAGGATCATGGAGCAGCTGGAATTTTATCCAACCCTGCTGAAGATGCCACTGCAGTGATTATTGCAGTGGAGACCCCCATTGCCATCAGACAACAATTGATCATGCTGTTCAAGAGGCTTGATTTCCCATATGAGTGTTATCGTTTGCCAAGATCCCGATAAATTAGTTTTACCTTTTAACAAAAACGTTGTCCCTGAGACTGTGAGTTCCTCCCCAACAATTCACATACACATAATTACTATAGTAGGATTAATGTGTCTGGAAAAGTGCAGACAATTTTATTTATGTTTCAGGTCAAGAGTGTATTTGAAGCTTAGCTGCAAGGGAATTACAAATTTCAGGGACAAAACCCAGTCCTGAAGGAAAAATGACCAAGTCAAATGGACTCTTTTTTGAAATAGGATAGCAAAATTCGAAAAAACAAGTTATGTGATTTATCAGGGAGTTATTAAAAATCTCCAGCTCTGCATACTTTCCAATTAATTGACCACCACTTTATGAAAGAAGGCAAAGCATAAAAGAACAGAAAACAGGTGGATTTTAAATACGTGGATCTTAAAATATATAGGTTTAACTCAAATACTCCAGTGGTGTGGTTCATAGGCAATTCATGAATGTGGCAAGGGGAGTCTTCTTAAAAAGAATATTTGGTGCAATCAAAGAGGTGCCTTTACCCAAACGTGATGAAAGTTCTAGCATGCTTGATAAAAGGTCTGTCTCTGAACTTTAATGACAGAATCATTAACATGCTTTACTTATTAGACATATAACCACTATCAGTCAAGGGATCTGATTTTCAAAAATAACACCTGTACATTGCCATTTCCATTGATGAGGGCATGGGGCAGGGGACTGTAGTGTGCAGTGGGGTGGGGGATACACCTTCAATTACCTTGATAAAACCAAGCCATATACCTGAAGCGAAAGCAGGAAAATGCTTTTAGATTAAGTAACACAAATGTAGCCAGTAAGAACTGGCCTTCCTATTTTTGCATAACCCTTTCAATTTTAAGACAGTGAAGTTTTATATTTTGTTTCAAACTAAATGTCTCATGGAGTTTAAGAATTCAGATTATCATACCTTCATATTACCTTCATCAACCAAATTCATAACATTTCCAAATAATACTACCCAGGTACTAAGGACTAAATAAAGCTAACTAGTTGCTATCCTTACACAATAGAGAGTGGTTTAAATTCTTTAACACTTCTTTCCATGCTTTATTGACTAAAACCTATGTCAACTATCTCATTCGCTTCTGCGACTCAATCTTTACTTGACACATTTGTAATTTGTATTATAGTACACTCTATAACTGTTTGAAATGCCTCATACTATTTTCTGGTTTTCTTCTTCATTCATCTCTTTCACGCATTTATCTAGTTTATCATATTTAATCTCATCTACATTTGAATCACTTTATGAAATCAAGAGGGTTTTTCTTAAAATCTGCCCATTGGTGTGGTGTATCTCAATGCCGGAGATTATTACACGGGGAGGAAAAGTAAGATGACGGCTATATTTTTTAAAAAAATAAATGTTTTTAGCACATTTCAAATTAAAAACCGCATGTTTGCCTCTTTTGACACGAGTGGATCAGGAAATTCTTGAGATATATCTGGGATTTCATTTTTACTAGTATATTTTTCTTTTCTAGGCCAGTCAATACCACAACGCTGTTGGACTGCTGTGCTAAACCTCTCTGAAAATATTTTTTTACAAAGTATGGTTTTTTCCTCTTCATTCATTGAAAAGGTGAAAATTAAAATCTTGACTAATATTTCTTAGTAATCTTGACTTTTCAAAAATAAGGTAAATTTGAAAAATGGTTTTTCATTTGTTTCAAAAGAGTCAAAGGTAAATATTTAACGTTTTTTAAAATATCACAAAGACATTAGAAACTGTTGTAGGAAGGAAGTAGCCCTCAGTAGATCTAATCATCTGGGATAGTTCAGAGACATGCCTTCACAGGATTAGTGTGGCCTCTTGCAGTGGTGTGTAAGTAGAAAAAATCTCTTTGTGTATTGAAATAACCTTGAAACTCCAATCCTATGATACATCGTCACGTAGCCTATTTTTAAATGTTCACTACATCCCACACTTCTGAATTAGCATAAATAGTGTCATTCAGGGTTTCTTTGTACTCAAATACAAAAGCATCTAATTAAGCCAAAGCTTCCAGATATATGTGACATGCACATAACCTCTGTGGAAAAATCAACGCCAAAATCAAAAGATACCCAAGAGTTAAACTCAGTCCTTTACTTAAGTATGAGCTATCCATTGCTATTGACTGAATTCTCAGCACATTGTATCTCATTATTTACCTATTTTAAGTGAAATAGAAGCTGCAGTTTCAGTTAACTGGACCCACTTCTAAGAGTACAATATGATTTGAAAACTAATACTTTGTATGACTTTGTACTTGGGTAACTACAAAGGATTGTGGCATTACAAGAAGACAGTAACAAGGACAGATCAGTTTGTACCCATTGCCCTTTACCTTGCAAGGTTTGTCACAAGGATGGATTAATGTTGTGCTATTTTCTGTTCTCATTATGCTCTACCTAGAAGAGAATGAGGCATCAGAATTTTAATTCCTCCTGTTTCTAACACTTAACATGTTCTGCAGTTTCTAGCAGAATGATAGTTTTTCTTTCTTTATTCAGGGCTTTGTTTTGAGTAACTTCAGTGTTTGAGACAATGTGACAGTGTTTAAGTTCTGTTGTGCGTATCCTGATTCTCATAGATATCTTTCTGACCATTGTGAACTAGCAAAAGAACAAACACATACAATACTGACATGCAGTTATGAAAATACTACACTCCCTGGGTTTTTTTGAGCTGGATTTTGGGAAGCAGTTTCCATTTTCTGCTCATGATAATTTGCAGGCATAATTAGTCAGGTACATCATTATCTGGCTTGCTCTTTGCAACACTAATGAAGTCAACACTATAGTCAACACACAATGGATTACTTCCAGCAGTCCTAGGTATGAAGGTAAATGCCAAACACTTTGGAAAAAACCTCACCAAACAAACACCTCTGTGAACCTTGTGATAAAAAATACAATATTAAGCCAGTTGTAAAATGAGAAACATGGAGGTTTTATAGTTGCTTCTAATTTTGGCAGCTTCAATCCAGACAAATCTATTTAGAAGCAAATTATTTTATCTGGCTATTTACAGATGCCAACCTCTCTATATTGACTGTAAAAGGAATTTATACATCTAAACTATTTTTTTTTCTTAAAAAGCACATTTTAAACTAGCCCACAAGGTACTATATGAGTATCCATATCGTATTAATACTTGTCTGCGACATATTAAAATGTTTGCATGTCTACTGCAGACTACAGTTGAAGCAATTAGCCACGAAAATCAAAAGTATTTAAGTTTTGAGGTGTTCACAAGCCTACATTAACATACCTTTGTTTGTCTACAATCAGAATGTTCATTTCTGTGTACATTCTTTCCTTCGAAAGAGACTGTATCTTCCAGCATGCATATAGATCACTTTGTCTTTCACTTCACATTGATTACAGATTTCACAGAATGTTCTGAATTGGAAGGAACCCACAAGGATCATCAAGTCTGGCTGCTAAGTGAATGGTGAATTATACAGCCTGGAAATTCAGTGGTGCCTTGAATATTTGTTGTTGTGTGATTTTTTCAGAAAACACAAGCTAGCATAAACCTTATTCCTTGGTAGCTTATATTTCATTTTGTCCTTTTATTGGTAGACGTCAAGTTCCAAACTAAAGAAGATTTGAGGGTTTATAACCAGAGCAAAGAAAGCAAATATTGCAAGGGCAATTAAAAATAAAATAAATCTTAATAAGTATTTTCCATATGTTCTGTAATTAATATTTTTTTTTTCAATATAAGAAAAGAACAAAGGTATAGTTAGACTCAAGAATGACAAATAAAAATCACCTTAACAGATTCACATTTGTTTTGATGTTGTATGAGAGGATAATAAAGATGGTTTGTAAAACATTAGAATAAAGATGGTTTGTAAAACATTAAACAGGAGTAGTATATCTCAGGTGTATGATAATATCCCTTGAATTTGTATTTTTTCATTTGGGCAACTTTCTTAATTTGACAACATTTATTAAATTAAAAAGAACAGATTTCATGTTTACGCTTTCCTTTCTAATTTGTGACCAGAACTAATTATTTCTCTATTATTAATCTAGGATTCCAAATAACTGAGCCATTCATACAATTACAGTTTTTTATATGGTTGTGTAGAGTCTTCAATAAGCCCTTTCACAGATGCATAAATTTACATTTCACAACAAACAATAAGACAAAGGCTTAAAGAATGGTTTTATAGTTTTCTAGTTTTTTGTGACTGTCTCAAGTTGTCTTTGTGGGGCTGTTTTGTTTTAATTATCACTATTATTGTTTATTTTCCATATTATGATCACCAAATTATGGGCTCTTCTGGGAAGCAAGTCAGATGAGGCCGTCCAGTTGAACACCCGGTGAGCCACTACTGTACGAAACCGTCTTCCTGGTCCCTTTATGGTTACCTCTACTCTTCAGAGAACCCAAATGAGATGTTACAAAGGATGGTAACATGAACTATAGCTCTGTCCTTACCATCTCTATTACCATACACTTAACAGAGAGAGAGAGAGTGAGCATTTAACACCACCTACCTCCTGACTTTGCTGAACAGAGGAAATTTTCCATATTGTGTTGCTGCACAAGTTTCAGGTTTGTGTGCCGGAACTGCTTTTAGTCATCTGATCTGAACACATTTCTCTAGCAAAAAGAGCACATGAAGATGTGGGATTCCTGATTTTTCCAAGATAGAACGTAAGAAAGAGAGGAAAAGAAAACCCAACAGACCCAACAAATTAAAAAAAAAAAAAAAATCCAAAGTCAGCCTGTACACTTGACAGTATAGAAAAACACCTTACACTATGGAAGCGATACAGAATACCATCACTTGTGATTTAGAACTTGGGCATTTTCCTGGGCATTTTTTTTCATTATGCTAGTGCAGTATAAAAGGAAAGATATTTTTCCTATCAGAAAATCCTCAGATGACACCAAATTACTGGTTAAATGCTAACATACTCCCACTGAAAGCAAATCACAGCAGCTGTCAAGAAAATTGGAGATTGACAAGGGAAAATTTAACACCACAGGGCACTTAAAAATATGGATTTTGGAGCAGTGGGGTTGATTGGAAGGCCTAAACTTCTGGTTCATCTTTGATATTGAAAATTCACCATCATCCATAGGCACATTATCGAAATTTCTCTCTTGCAGCCTAATTTGGCTTCAATAAGAAAATCTTAAGATTAAGAACTAAGATGGGGGAATTTACAGCATTATGATTACTGTGAACTTCAGAAAAATTCTGTATTGGTCTGATTAAATAATATCTGGGTGATGAAAATGGCAGCTGCTGTCTTTTTTTTTTTTTTTTTAAACATCCGGGGGAAACAGCAAGAGCCATTTACTTTTTTTCTATTTCGTCTTTGTTTCAGATTTCGGTTTTAGATCTTTGAGATGGGTTTAGAGGCTACTTTGTACCTGCAACAAAACTGTACATAGGACAAAATTATAAGATTATACAGGTCCTACCATAAAAATAAGATGTGATAATATAAAAAGACATCTTTTAACAGACACAAACAGACCTGCAGTCAGCTTCTTGTTGCAGACATGGCATATAACCATGCATCATCTTTTAAAAGCAGGATATACCAAAGAATGGTATAGTAAAGATCAAATCCATCTTAAATATAGGTCTGCCAGTTCAGCTGTAGAAACACTAGGTATGAATTTCAGCTCTGTGGTTCTCAGATTTACTTAAATGTAGGTACTAACCAGATTCTAAGGGATAATTCCCACATATACTGCACTCATCTAGGAGTGTATAGCTTCTGTGGGGGTAAGTTGTCACTACGCAAAGCTAAGACTACTGACTAAGAGTAGGCTGATCATGTGACTGATTGAAAAGGTCTTCACTCTTTTTCTTCTTATTTGTAATCAAACATCATTGTTTCCATATATTTACCACAATAATTGTTTATATAGTTAGAGTAAAATCAATGTCAACTAATTTAAGTGACAGAAAGATGGTCTATGTTTAAATTCACCACTCAGAATCCTTTTAAGTCTAAGGAGTGCAATGCATGGCTAATCATGCTCTGGAATTTTTCAGATTTCCAAGCCCTTCAAAGATGAATTCTGCTCTACATTGTCTCAATAAAAGGTTTCTAGGGTTTTAACAATTATCATTTAGAAGACCAGTGTTATGAACAGTGAGGAAAAATGCTATTTTGTCTGTATAGTACATTTCATGGTTATGGTAGAGCTTTCTTCAAGGACTGAACTTGAACTTATTATTTTGCTTTTCTGGTCAAAGTTGCTGAAAAATAAACACTTTCACTAAATCAAATTGACACATAAGATTAGTTCAATAAATCTCTTTATTTTTAGCTTATATATTTCTCTACTTTTACATAGCCAGATGTCATGTAAGCTTTGCAAATAGCGTTACATCTTCCAAGGGATAAATTCAGTAAAACTGTCTTTGGGAACAACTAGTCAAATTCTGAACATCTGATTGATTTGGCTTTTCTAGTGCTTCCTCATTTATTGTGTGCAAATATTCACAAGGAAAGTCTTTAGTGTTCTGATATGTCGGAGAATTACTATTTTTACATGGAACTAAATGTATTTGCAAATATTAAAGAATTATTTCTGCCAAAAGGACAATATCTGCTACTGTGATCACTGCAATGGCTGATTCTGCAGAAATCCCCCTTGGCCTTGCAATTCCTTTATCTTATGTGATTTAATGCTGCTTAATCAATTTTCAGGAGAAAATGGATCTTTAAAAAAAATTATGTGTCTGCTTGCCATTGGGGAAGTTTCCCCTTTTGCTAGAGGGCTCAAGATTCTTGAATTTTTTTCCCTTCTCTCTTTTTTTGGCTCATTTGACCCATATATAACATTAAGCAGCTCCGTGGCTGACAGATAAAGCCATCTCATCATATGGTAAATGGTAATATGCTCCATTACCCAGTAAGTTTAAAATCACAGCCACAATGAGAAGGCTGCGTTCTGAAATTAAATGCCTCTCCTGAAAGGTATCAGCCACCAGCCAAATACGTGAATAGGGCAGAGCCCACCTATCCCAGTAGAGGTTTCAGAGGAACTCCTTGGACAGGCTCCATGGACTGTTCTCCTTTGCATGATTACACTTCTTTGTGTTCATTCTGTCTCATTCCATAATTACTTCTCATCCCACAGATGGTGTCTTTTCCCCCTTTCCCAGCATCCAGACATTACACTAGCGATTTGTATGTGGAAAAGTACAATTTTTTACCATGAAAATGTCAGAGTTTGGCGGAAATGTTTTATTTTCTTCATCCACATTTGTTCCTCTCTTCTACCTGGTATTTTCCCCACCCACAGTATCAGCATCCAGGACTAGACTTATATAAGATACCATGTTGTTGTTCATAGCTGGCCACAGAGGATGCCAGTCTCAAAGTTTGGAGGATAGCATAGAAGACTCAGAGATTACATAAAAGAAATTTAATCTTTCTACAGGTATAACATATGATAGTTTTCAGGAAACAGTATAACCAAATCAGGGAAATATTGCCTGCAACACACTCAGATTATATATATGTGTATATATTTAGTACCTCACACAGCCTACACTTTTTGAAAAGCACCAGGAATCAAAACTAAGTCTGGCACTCTTTGATAATTACACCTACTCAGAAGTAAAAACAGAGCGAAGTCAAAGGTAGGAATATTTTAAGGAAGATAAAAACCCATGGGCATTATGGAGAGATATTGTTGGCAGGGGAGGTGTGGAAAAGAAAAGAAATTTTACAGTAGGGTTCACACTATACTAAATAATTGCAATGTTGTTATCTAGGTAAAATTTAGATTTTTAAGTAGTTATGTGTCATATGCATGAAAGTCACATGCATATGAGTATGCATTATTGAAAGACAGAAGCAGTAAGTTTGAATGCACTGACAAACCACTATATATTCCATAGCTGTATTATTCTGCCATTGAAGTGCAATTTCACACACCAAACAAAAGCTCCAAGTTTTGTAAAAAAATTGGTAATAGTCACCATATAATATCAAAAGATTAAAGACTTTAAAGAGAACACAGTCAAAAAAAAAAAAAAGAGTTCAGAATACCTTATAGGAAGAATTAATCATATGTAATATTGAGAAAGCAGAGATGTGACAAAATAATCTGTAGTATAGTGTCATGAACTTTATCCTTTCTGTTATCATAAGAATGCCTCTGTAAGTTCGTATCCTATAAGAAGATGTATCATCCGTACATATGAAAAGTCTAATCACACTATTGTATATAGGACTAATGAGATATAATTAATAATTCTGTCCGTTGCTTTAATCATTGCTGAAGAATAGGATTTTCAGACATGTATGGTACAGGGAAGCAAAGAAATAGACAGATGTATCTTTCCTATATGTTAAGTGAGATCCTGGACCACAACACCATTGCACTCTGGTATGAGTTCACATTTAATTTGAAATATTGAAGAGCTTTGAGAAAAAAAAGGTATATTCAAATATTTACATGAAACTCCTGAGAATTTAAACAAATAACCTTTCAAATGTTAAAGATTACAATTACAGTTATTTTTGCTAGCTTGAGTCCTTTTCAAAAAATGTTTTTAGCTTCATCCTTTTTTTCCTGACATGACACACAGTACTGTGGATTCAAGGAAAGTTGTTCATTGTTCTTTTTTTTTTTTCCTGTGATAAACAGAATTAGCACCTCATTTTAAATGGAGAAAATTCCTTTATTCCAAGTGCAAACCATGACTATACTTCGCAAGTCTGCTTAGAAGAGTTAGCAGGAAGATGGAAAATTATAATTTCTCAGGCACATTGTCAAAGTTAAAATCCAAACCTTATTGGCAATAAATAGACAAACTCAACATCTGACATTTTATTTAGTGATAAGCTTGATTGAAAAAGTTATAAAACTCAGTCATATTCAGAATATGCCTGACATTTTGAGTAGCTATGATTTGAGAGGGTTGTTTCAGCTTCACGGTTACAGCCAGATTTTGAGAAGACCTCAAAGCCAGATTTTTAAGTACTCTTCCTCTAAAACTGGAAATAATTACTTTAAAATAATATTTTTTCTTCTAAATGAAAAAAAAAGAAGAAGAGCAAAACTCAGTAGCTCCAATCATAACACTTATGATCCACTTTTCTAATGCAATCTCTTTTGGCAATCTGGCCAATTAATTTGAGTCCTAAAGGGGAGCTGATTCTTTAGAAAACATGACCTCAGTCAGTGGTGCTATTAGAGTCTTTATTCGCTTTTACCAGTTTGATCTTCATGAAATTCAGATGAACCATTTTTGACATCTGAAGAAGAAAAATAAAAAAGTCTATATATCGGTTGTATCCTTTAATACTGTGTGATATATATAGATATGTATATATACGTAAATACATGTGTTGACTGGTCAGTCACACCTGAAAATTCTGTGGGCTCTTTTAAACTTAAGGACATAAGGATTATAAGCGAGTGCAATAAGGTACCTAACACAATGGAATCCAAACTGGGATTGAAATTTCCTTCAAGTGTTAAAACATCATGATCACTTCTCGGATTTTTTTGAACTCAAATTTTTTAGCAACTCGTGTTCATAAAGAACAAAAAAAATGTTTTGCTCACATTTTACTATGTTACATCAGAATTCAAGCAAGTTGTATATGTTCAGCACCTCTTTCCACATTTGCACAAACACAACTAAAGGAATGACTAACTTTCAGACTGGTGACCATGGGCTGATTGTCTGCAAGGACAAAGTTCTTTTGCCAGCAAATATTCAAAAGGAAGAGGCTTTCCAGTTGCAATAGCTGGGTTGTGAGATGAGATCTAATTTGAGATATATCCTCAAGCAGTAATTTTCTTCAAAATAGGGAGTCTGACAACTTTTCTTGCCCATTCAAGAAAGTGTAAAATAAATTGTAGTAAAACAGATTCAACAGCATTGTGAATGCCAAACATGCATTAAGAGACTGCTCAACAGACAGAAGACTGTTCACAAAGGCTTGATCAAGCTGCAGGAGGATGAGTTGACTTAGGAGTGGGCTTAAAGTGCTTTACTTCAGGACCCATGCACTTAATGACCATCTTCTTAGCAATTAGCTCAGCAAGAGACCGGCCTCAAAATGCACTCTGTACATATAGAGACAGAGGTGCTTAGGGACAGAGATGGTACATATTCCTTCTGGACAGTAAGGCCAACTCTGTCTATGAATTAAATTGTTAATCATGCTGAAGTACTCTATCCCAGCTACAGCCAGAGCTATAGTGCTCTGTTGAGCAAATATTAAGGGTGGCAGGTCTGTTCGATGGACAAGACTTCATATGATTGGGGTTGTATCCATCATATGAAGACAGAAAAAAGATTTTCTCTATCTCCAAGGTCCAAAAAAACCCCCCAGATAAAGACATAGACATGAAAAGACAATGGATGAAAAAACATGGAATGTAATAATTATGGGTGGCAGCTCCCCCAGTCATCAAAAATTACAGAAAATAAGGAAACTAGGGAACTAAGGCAACTACTTAGGGAACTACTTAAGAAGATAAGGAAATTATTTATTTATTTATTTATTGTGGAGTCTGATTTTGTAACTCTGAGCAAGGTGGGTGAAAAATAATTTACATTCACTGTCAACATCTGTATGAGTTTTTTTTTCAAATAGTTGCTATAATTATGTGAATGAGAACCTCAAATGATTATTGGATAGTCATTACTCAGCTAGTATGCAAAATTAAGAACATAAGAGAATACATATTTACTACATTCACTTGATATTGTTTATTGTATAAACATTATTTTCAAGAGGTCCACTCCCTTCATACGCACATATATGTAGAACATATGCAAAGGAAAAGAATGCGTACATTAAATAATAAAATACAGTATACGGTTATCTAAGAAAGTGGCTGATTATCCACATTCCTTTATTTGTTTGGTTTTTTGAGGAACTGACCACTAGTAGCATTTGATTGAAGGGAAAAGATAGTTATTAAAACTGACAGCTCATATAAGACTAGGTTCTTTTGCCTTTCTACACAGTTAATTTATTTGGGTATATTTCAGTGATACCAACTATGCTATAAGGTGTTATTCAGTGTGACTGAGTCTCACAACCTTGAGTTTAAGCCTTATTTAAAAAGCCAAACAGCTGTAGACAAACAGCTATAGAAAATATATATAACAACAGGTTAAAATTCAGAGAAGCTACAAAAATTCGAGCAAACAAGGCTTCTTACTCCTGCAGCACTACATTAACAAGTCTGCGTGCAATTCATATTCAAGTTCTGTTTCACATATGTTTCTTTTAAATCCTGAACCTAAATAAGCAAAGAAGGAGCAACTAGTTTTCTCCATATCCTCTATTCTTAAAATTAATTTTATAAATTGGATGTCATAGAATATGTCAATATTCAGTTCTTTTAGAGAAATAGGTTTGCACTTTCTTACATTCAAAGGACTCAATGCTTTGCACAACTGAAGGCAATCAGTCTCTTTACCAAAAGACTACATTCACATGCATTTATGTAAAATATAGCAAAGATGGATCAGTCATGTGATAGCTTAATATATTATACAATTTCTAACATTTTAAATAAAAAGGCAATGCCAGATATGTGCTAAATTATCACCTTCCTGTCCACATTGCCAGCAAGTACCTGATATCCAGCAAACATATTTGAAGCATGCTGTAGATCAGTTAAATCTTTCTTAAATTTAAATTGTTTCACTTTGATCATACAAACCTCTTTTTTTTCTGCCTCCAATATATTTGAAGAGTATAAGAAATGAGGAGTTTTAGGAAAGAAATGTGAACTCTGATGTTTGGCATGAGATAACCCTGGCACAGTACTACAGAAGCTTAAATGGGTCATATGATTGGCAAATATTGGTAGAACCGAAAGTGCTCTCACTTTGTATTGGGAGAATACAGAAGCAGGAGCACAGAAATAAAGTCAGGAAAAATGGGTCATGGAAGAGTTTGGAGGAAAATTATTTATAGAGAATTGTTTATAAAAATTCATGGAACATGTTTCTCATTACGATATTTATTTAATGAAAATTTTAAAAAATCATTTAATTAAAACATAACATTTGATAAAATCTATTACATATAATTTTCTATTAAATCGTACATCATTCCATAGTATTTATTTTGCAAAATATAAATTCTGATTATGTCAACATATGTAAGTATAGAATTCTATTAAAGCCACACTGTTGTGGCTTTTTATAACAAAAATAAATCAGAAAGTAAATTATATTACGTATTGTTTTATTAGATATTTTGAAATGCGTTGTTTGAAATCCAGGAAGCAAGAGAAATTTCCTGATAATCTAAAACATCTTCACCAATAAACATTTGAGACTTCTTATAAACTCTTTGTGTCAAGTTAGTGCTGCAAAAATGCTGTAAATGAACTGAAAGTCTAAAACTTACAAGCCCAAACCCAGAGTTAGTAATTGAACCTGTTTGCAGCTTACATGTCAGAAGGAAACTCTATAATAAGTGTGTGTTTAATACTGGACCATAAGGAACTTGATCAGAAGGCAAAGTATTAATTGACTCGGACCTTATATAAGACCCCAAAAAACTGGCCTCTGATATAAGATAAAAACTCAGAATGCTCAAAAACTGGTAACGCAGTGGATAAAAACCAATTTTCATTTAGCATGTGAAAGAAAATATCCAATAGTTATTAGATAAAGAAAAAGAGAACTAATAAAGCAGTTCAGGTGTCCACTGTGGGTTCATGAAAGTCATTAATCACTCTTAGAAAATCTATTTGATGGAGCTGTCAGTTCTAAACCTGAAATTAAAGAGAAAGTCTATTAGTTCATATGCCTGAAGAAAAATAAAATCTGAACAAAAAGCAATGTCCTAAGGAAGTTTTTTGAGGGGAACCGAAAGACACACATAAGCAGTAACAAACTGAGAACTGAAGGAGCTGCTCTTTCTTTGTTTTCAAGGATATGTACTAATACATATTTAAGTAGTTGGAACACCGATAGAAATCCATCTCTGACATTTACATGAAGGACTGGTGTAGAAATTCTTATCTTCAAGTCTAAAAATGTTTCTTTTCTAAATGGAATTACAGGGCACTGCCAGACCATATATTGTAGCTGGTACAATTTAAGTTTGATAAAGAAAGGCTTTTGATGTGTGACGAAGGCTATTAGTTGGGGTTTTTTTGCAAATAAGTACGTGTCAAACATTTCATGCAGTCACTCAGGAACAGAAAGTCCTCATGACTTCTCTACAATACACCAAGGCTTCTCTCAGGTTTTCATACATTTCAGTAGTTCCTTCCATGTTGCCCTCCTAAATGCTAGCAGGAAAATCCCTTGGAATCGCGTCCCCAAAAGGCAAGTAATATCTCATTGCTGAGAAGCAAGGCAGGCCAAGTTACAAGAGATGAAGAAAGGAGGATGAACACAGCTAAAACACAAAAGACAAAGGATAAAATGAAAACAGATGATAGCAACTTCAAGTTGCTCTTTGCAATCCTTATTCAGACTGGTCAACAGCAGTGAAACTATACATGGTTAAGAAACAAAGACACACTACCTGAATGCAGACTTAAATTTTAGTTTGATAAAGTGAACTGTGATTGATAGAAAATCTCAGCAGAATTATAATTTGTTCTAAGTCACAGAATATAGTTTTAGAAATGCTTTCTGAATACCTAGTATGGTTTTTAAATTTAAAACCTCATACTATTTCCCAGGTTGCTTTTCCCTGCACATTTGCTAGCTGGACTATATTTGCTGTGATGAATGTGGACAAGTAGGAAACTGCAATAATTATGGGTCATGTTTCATTCTCTTAATCCATCTGAAAATTTAATCTAACTGGAGAATGGAAACCAAAGGACACGGACAGGAGGCAATCAAATTGCCATTGTTTGAAACACCCTGCCATCTTAATAAAATTTAAATAATTTCAGACTGAATATTTTAGGGTTTTGAACCTTCAGTTCCTCCTCAACATAAATACATGGAAAGCAGCCATGACAAAGAAATCACCAATGTGCTAGCCTTCTGCCTAACATTATTTATGTATTTACCCACAAACTTGCATGCTCTCTAGACTTACGTATGTAGAGCTGTAATCTCTTGGCCCACAATACATGTACACACAGCTGTTTTGCTAGCATCATGAAAATAGTGAAAAACAGTTCTATTTCCCAGGCTTTTGTAACTGTTACTTGGGATGTGACTTCTCTCACTAGACATCAGTTAACAAAAAGTTAAGTTCCCTAAGTTAATCATTTATGTTTCTGTGGGAATTGATAAGAGACAGATAAGCTGTGGTAGTGGCAAGTTGTCCTCAGCAGGTACCGGCCCTTGGTGTCAAGTAGAGAAAGAGTTTAAATAACTAGTTACAATTAATTTTCTTTTCTCTTATTTTCTTTTTTTTTACCCCCAAATATTGAAAAAAAAAAAAAAAAAGGTATTTTTATTCAAATGCTTCTATCAGCATCTGGAAAGACATTTCCCGTTCATAAGCCAGAGTCAGAAGCATTCTGAATCCAAATATAAATCTATGTTCTGTCAAAGCCAGCTGTAAAAATATGATTTATTTTGAGAGGACCTTGTCTGGATTGCAAATTCTCTGGTCCCCTCAAAACCATGACAATACCTCTGCTGGTATCCTACTTGGTAAGTGAGAATTTGTCTGAGTAAGAAATTCATGCAATTAAATAAAATCAGCATAGATTTTGAGGACATTAGAGAACTTAAGAGGTGTAGGTGGTGTTACCATAGCAAAACCCACTTTCTGCAATCCAGTTCCCTAGCTCCCTGGAGTACCTTTAATACCTTTTAAAGAAATTGCTGATTCTTCTTACTGATTTCCTAGCTGTACATCATTATGAGCACTTGGAAGAAAAAAATGTTTTGTGGTTGAGAGTTCTCGAGTTTCTCCTTTTAAACCACATCTGAAGACAGAATCTGAGGGTGTTTTTACAGTTTGTTTATAATGAAAATTCATCTGGTTCCTCTAAACGTAGGGATGATGTCTCAAACACTGGATTATGACTTCAGGCTGAGAATAAGCAGCAGTAGCAGATGGACTCCCGAAAAACAAAGATCCCGTTTTCATGCAAATGCTCCTAGTAGTAAAGAACAATGGAAGATAAATATTGAAAAATATATAATATGGGAACAGAATGGCTTGTAAACAGTATGCTTTCAGAGTCAGCTGCTCTTTAAGCAAACTAGAATAGAATAGCTCTAGAGACACATTACATGATTCAGTGTAATTACTAGCTTGTTCAAGTAAGTGCGTTTTATCTGATTCTAATCTGAATCCTTCAATTCAGCTATATGGCACAATAATCTACTTTGCATTTTGGAAAATGCACCATACAGTAATACAGACAATACATCTTCACAATTTTGTACAATATTAGATGTTATGACAGAAAAATGAAATACAGAAGAGATTTTCAGCAAAAGTAATGTTTTCAGAGTGATGAGGAGAGTTTGGAGACACTGTAAAATACATTCTTTTTTATTAGTTAAAAACCACAAAAATTTACTTGTTTGCAGTTACTTTTATTCATTTCCTTGTAGCATTTTCAGGATGATTTTTGTTTCCTCACAATGTTCCCAGAAAACAAAAATCTTTTTAATATTTAGACATAATTGTGCACATACTCTTTTTGCAAAGTGTTTCTTTCCTAGAAAATGTCCTAACCACTAAGATATTTGATATGATAATATCACAGGTATCAATCACACAATCTTCACTCAATTCTTTTTAAATGGAACATGACAAAGTAAGAGAAAATCAAATAAATTAGATCTGAAAAAGGAAACAAGAATTCTAGAAAATGTATAGCTCAAACAGTTGTAGAGGGAAGTCCAGCATAATTTTCCTTGTGTTGTGAGTCCTGTTTTTGTGTAACAACAAATTGTTTCCCAGAGAAGCTGCTGAAGCCCCATCCCTGGAATTGTTCAAGGCCAGGATGGATGCAGCTTTGAGCAACCTGTTCTAGTGGAAGGTGTCCCTGCCCATGGCAGGGGATTTGAAACTCAGTGATCTTGAAAGTCCCTTCCAACACAAAGTGTTCTGTGATTTTATGAGTCTATGAAAGTGACTTGGATACAAGACCAGGATATAACTGATTAGGTTAAATCATATCATCTTACTGCTTCTCTTTCCACCCCAAAATAATTTGAATTATTTTCTTCACCAGAAAGAAAGGTAACACTTTGAAAAGAAAGAATGGAATATCTCAGTGCAGGATAGTCTCTAGCTAGAGGGTCATATGAAATTTGGAGATATCAAATTGTCTCCATTCAGACTGAACTTTAATAGAGTAGACTGGATCAGGGAAAATGTTGATCTCTTGTCCCATAGCTGTGTATGTATGGTTACATTTATGTGTAGTCAGTTTTTTAAACTTACATGATTGCTGCCAACACAGGAAGCAGGAAGCCACTGTGTAACTGGAAAGCTATGATCCTGTCACAGAAATTCAGTGGGATGAACAACATGATGGAACATCCAGAACTTTTCCGAGCCATATGTTCCAATGTCTCACCACCCTC
>VZTA01019003.1:15515-44986 GCA_013398855.1 Mohoua ochrocephala
AGGAAGGAAGGCAGGCAGGCAGGCAGGAAGGAAGGAAGGAAGGAAGGAAGGAAGGAAGGAAGGAAGGTCAAGGGAGTTATTACATGTATTTTTAAATTATTATTGTTCAGATCTTATATAATTGCTTTTGACTTCTAAAATTCATCTACACTAGATTTGTAGGGTTTTTTTCACACATAATATAAATGAGAGCATAGTTGCCCAGTGATCATCTCACATAAGAGGTGGGCTATAAATAACTGTTTATTTATTTTGATCAGCAGATTGCTAGCTTTCATTTCAGTCCACACTGGAACTTTTAACAGTTCCATCAGCTAAGGAGTGGAAAAGCATGTCATCCATACCTCTGTATTGGTTGAGCCATGTAAATAAAGAAGCAAGCTTCTTGATAAAAGAAGGTGCCCAGTCTTTTTAGCGTCATCACAGTGTACTAACAGTGCTGTCTTTTGAGGGAAGGCCTGAAATATTTCCAGGCCAAACACTACTCAGATTTTATTGACACTCAGTGTCATAACAACATAGTCTTTAAAACTATATGCTGATACTTTAAATGTGACAAGTGATGCTATGACTGCTCTATGCCTGTTTTATATAGATCATGCTTGAGTGAAAGAGGACTTAAAGCATATGAATATTGACAATAGAATCGATGTTTGAATGATAAGAGTTTGAATTATATTAAAGAAAAAATAAAAAAGAGTAAAAAAAAATTACCTTTTAACCACTTCTCTTTCATAAAGAAAGGCAGACAAAAGTAATGGGGGAGAGAAAATTTTCAAAGCCAAACATTTAAAAATATGAAACAGATTAGGAAGGTTGTGAGTCAAGTCTCAGAAGGACAGATTTAACTGGAATTTGAAATCAAAGGGTATACAATGAGTCTTCAGTTCTAAATTTAAAGCCCCTGGTAATATATACTAAATAAAATGTATTGCCACTCATGAATACCATATACAGAAACACGGAACATCAGAATAGAGATGGTGCAGGAAAAAAATTATATCTATTATTAACTAACATTAAAAAGGTGATAAATTAAAATGTATTCTTATTTTAAACTCACTCACTTGTGACCAATCTCATGTGCAATGGTAAAAGCTGAACCTAGGCCAATGTCTTCATTAATGCTGCAGCTCCTTTCAGGCTCACACATTCCAGCCACAGAGGCCAAGCCTGAATAAACAGAAGGAGACACAAAGGGTCATGCCAAGGTGTTTCAGTCTTAAAAGCCCTAGTTATAAATGCCTGGATTCTTTTTAATAACTTCTATGCACAGAAGGAGCAGTTGGCAAAAGGTTAACTTTCTAGTCATTTGCAAAATCACTGGGGGGAATTTCACTTTGCCGGCTAGACATTAATATTTTTTGAACTGAAGTCAGTGCTGGAAAATGTCTAGACTAGGGGTTAGATTTATAAATTTTACTTCTGGTAACTTGGGACCACCTAGTAACTTGAGCCAGGAGAGGGAATTCAAGAAAGCATTTCTATTTTAACATTCTTGAGCCTGAAGAAAGCAAAATGTATCCACATTATTTTTCTAAAGAAATGTTTAAGTTTAGTCAGTTCATAAAAACATACAAGCAACTTTTTTAGCTATGAAAAACCTCACATGGTACGTTAAAAAAAATTAAAAAAACAAAACTGAATGCATCAGTGAAGAGAGAGGAGACATGTTAATAACAAGCATGCATTTAACCATGGAAGTCTTTTCCATTTATCACCCATCATCTTCTGGCATTAAAACCTTATTGTGTTACAAGGGCTTTTAAAAACTTTCTTCAGAGAGAGAAAGCCACTGGCATTTATGGACTATGGCTCTTCTGTATCTTAAACATTTTTCAGCAACAGATTATTACAGAACATACTGCAGTCATAATTTAGTGCCACTAGAGAAAGCTTTAAACATCAGGTTTATTTAATGTATTTCTCCCTAGAGTTTCTTCTTATCTGAAAGAACCAGCAAACCGTTCTTTAAGGAAGTTACCTGTTCAGTTAACTACATTACAAAAAAAATAAAGCCAGAACACTGAAAAAAACCCAAAAACCAAAAAACAACAACAACAAGCCCAAACCCAAACAACCCCAACAATAACAACAAAAAACCTGAAAAAGTTTAACTCTGGTTGAGAGATGAGGGGAATGGAACAGGGGGTGGGGAAGAGAGAAAGCAAACTATTTATATGAGCAGGGACTTCAAATTATTGTATTTGGATCAACAGTAAGGAAGTCATAATATGACAAGTGCTTCCTGCTGTGTCCACATTAGCAATTAATTTGAAGCCATAGGAGTGGATCAGCACAGTGAAGCCCTGACGTTGAGGCTCTTTGGGTATCATTGCATGCTGGTTTGGACATTCTGGACTAGTTGAAACCTGTAGGCTGAATGTCACTACACATGTGGCTCAAAGCTTCCTGAAGGGAAAAAATACTGCAGGGATATCATGAGAACACAGCCCATGGGTGAACTCAGGCCTCCTGCAGGCACATAGAGAGAGCATTTGGGGGGTACGTGTTCCATGTTTTCTCCCAAACAAATCTAGTTTGGACACATCAAAACTACTGACAGCCAAATTGACATGGGCAAAAAGGTGACAATGTGTGTCTGAAGAGTTTGCAGTGTGGAACCTGCAAAAAATACAATTACGGTTCTCCTATGCTGTTCTAATTGAGGAAATTCTGAAGAGAAAGTGCCAATACATATATACACAACTATCACGTTCCCCTGCAAAGTCCACCATATCTGAATGATAAAGTCATCTCCATCTTCAGGTCTTACAACTGAGGACTTGCTTCAGCAACGTAGAAGACCAGAGTAATATAATTCCACACCATGCTTGCAGAAAGTGACAGAGATCAAGTTAAGAACTCAGTCAGTGGCTCAGACTTTAAAAGCAGTTGTCCTTCACTGGAGCCACAGAAAAACTGCAAAGACATCTGAGGTCTGTCTTTTCTAAGAGGTTCCTGCTTCAGGTGTCTGAAAGAGGATACAGATGTCTATGCCACGTGAAATCTTTTACTTCTGTCTCTTCCTAAAACACCAATTATTCAGGTTTCTTTGGACCTTCTGTGACTTTTTTTTTCACAAACTCCTTATATATATGATTAACTTTAGTTATTGGATGTCAATGTGATTTAAGCACATGAAATGCCTTGCAAAAGAGGACTACAGGGCCTTGTCTCTTCTCCAATTCAATGCCTATAACGCAGGAAAATTGTCATGGTTTTGTTGCCAAGACCCCTATAACAGTGAGCTGGAACTGATACCATATGTGACTCTTATTTTTAATTTTTTTTTAACTAAACTTTTTGTTTAATAAAATATTTGCCAAATCTATCCTCTGTTACACTGGATTCAAGTGAAGCAGAATTTGCCTTTATGCCAAAATCTGATACAGTAAGAACTAGTACACTAATGATGTGTGTTAAAAGTATCACATAAAAATATCAAATAGTTCATGTACGAATATATTCTCTTTCAACCTTTTTTCTTTTAACGCTTGCAAAGCCACTTCTAAGACATCAATATAGACAGTCTCCTCAGTTTCATCACCTCCAATGTCAAATAAAATCAATTACATTTATAAATTCATCAGCATGATTTGCCTTTTACTAAAGCATGCTGTGGGTTTTGTTTATATTTATAGCAGGCAAAATTCTGGTACCTTTCCCCATGTAAACCATACCCCTCTGCCAAAAGCATTGACTGACTTGCAAGAGATTTACAGAAAAATTAACATGGGTTAAGGCTATCAAGCATACAGTAATATTGGGAAAGACAAAGCAAATACAATCATGAACTCTGACTGAGAAAAGTATTAATAATATGAACTAGCTGAATTAGAATTTTATCTTTAATCACCTGCAACAAAGAGGCTTAAGAAAGGATGCAAACTGGAAAAAAAATCGAAACAAGTGTCACATTAGTCTCTGAACAATGTTCCCTTTATATATTAAAGCATCGTTGGAGGCAACAACCAAGACTTATAGGTCATCTATCGTTATTTATTGTAGCAAATAACTTCTGGTGACGTATTTAGATATGGAGAGAACAATATTTCTCCATACTTAATCTAAGGTTGCCATGTGCACTTCTCCATTGTCAAAGCACTGTAGTTTCAATGTTATTGTATTTTCTCTCACTGTGCTATTTTTTTCTAAGTCTGTGAAAGGAAAAATACGAAGCTGTACCCACTGCGTACAACACAGCAACAATGTAAACCTCAAAGTCCATTTCTTTTGTAAGGTTTATGGGGATACTTTCCTAACTTTCCTGAGGATTCTTACTTCTGTTTTCTTAACTAGATTATGAAGACCGGTAAATGGAAATAAACAGCAAGTTCTCTTCTGTAAGAAGTAAAATTGAGTCATCTTCTAGGTTTTATCAGAACTACAGCTGTCAGACATGAAATACACAGCACCAGCTCACATAATTCAAACTTCCAGCAATGTATCAAAGCCAAAATCCACCTAGATTATATTTTATTTTTCAGGTTTATTAAACTACAAAATTTTGAAAGTACAAACTTTAAAAGAACTAACCAGTCAATAAACCAATATCTAAGTATAAAGTAAGGAAACAGCAAATACAAGCTGAAATTTCTCTTTATAATCTTACCCAGTGTTCCACAAGGCTTGTTTTTATAAGTGCAGATATCATATCTGTTAAGAAAAAAAAGTAGATAAAGTATGTCAGTGAATCACATTTGTAAGATACTTTGTATATTTATCACACATCTGTATCATAGTCCAAGTTGTCAGACCGCAATCAGTTTAATTATGTGCAGCCAGCTGGTGTCGGCATTTTCTACACTCTGGTGTAAACCACAAGCTGCAGTACACTCGCAGCCGCTGGCCTCAGGCCAGTGGGACACCTGCCAGTAAGAAAAAAATGGTTAAAGTGGATCTTTGTAATCACCAGCTCCATAAAGCAGTCTACCATTCTGTTATGCAGTTATAGCAGCATGGCTATAGACTGCTACTGATTCTTAAACCTTAAGTTTTACTTAAGAATCAACATAATTGGAAGCCTCTAATGGTTTAACACTTATCAACTAAACAGTATTAAGTGTAAGTCGTACTACTTAGACTTTGATTCTAATTTAAAAATTGAACTTTTAATTATTATACCATTTTTTAAAAACATCTTATGAACTGTCACTATAGTGCCCTTCTCATTATCCTTCCATAATTATAGTGTATCTTAATAATATGTGCTAACAAACTAAAATGAAAAACATTTTTGCAAAAAGCTAAAAAATTTCTTTAAAGGAACATTTTTGTCATTGTAGATACAATCCTTCACATACAGCAGCTAATGAATTTTTGTGTAGTTAATACATAAATATCTGGAGCTAGCAATGAAATTAAAACATTCTCTGTGGCACAGCTTTGGTCATAGCAGTGGTCATGAAGCAGTCAATTCATTAATTACACCTTCATATTTTGAATATGCAATCCTATAACATGGATAGGGATAAAAGAACACTCCCACAATGCTATTGATTTTCAAGGATTTATACTAACTTCCCTGCAGTATGCTTCAGAATAATTTCTACTCTTTTGAAAGGCAAGTGAAAAAAAAATGAAAAGATACCATCTTCATGCTTTAGTTTTAAACCCAAATAATTACTAATTTCGGGCCACCAGACATTTTCTGTTAAAAATACCATAAGGACTGTTATCACATAGGAGTCTGATCACAAGATATATACCTTTCACTGCTAAAAGAGTTATAGTCTCTCTGCAAGCCAAATCCATGGACAAAATAACAAAGCTTAAAATTTGGAACAAATCCAGTAAACTCTCTATGCATGCAGACTGCTGTGACCACATGGAATTCCTTTGATTTTTAAAGGGTACTGAGTGTGGAGCAGTTTGTGGGATTAAGCTATAATTTTGAACTTAAATGTTCATGTGCACTAATCTCATCAAGGTGGTTCAAACGTGGACTAATTTCCCGTTTGCTGTCTGGAGGAGAGGAAGGTAACCAAGTCAGCATTCTTATAAAAAACATTCTTATTTCTCTTGAAATAAAATCATTGAAATATCCCTAAATTTCAAGATTACACAGATTCAGAGCAAAAGAAGGATTTTTACTGAACATTTCCTACCTTTTACATAATTAAGGAAGCAAACGTCTTATTTCTGTATTCAGGACAGTGCCTGAACCTAATCCTATTGAAGTTCAAGCAAAATTTGTTCCTCAGAGAAAGCAGACAGGGCTCAGTCTTATTTAGTGAGAAAACCCTAACTAAATTCTTTAGAAGGTAGTTGAGAACTGAATGTCTTTAGAACGTAGTCTCTGAAATACACAGGATGTACTGGTCTTCTGCTTTTTAATACCCAACAGTAATAGGGAAAAAACAATTAAAGGCATACATCCTTAGATAAAATGCACGTTTAATAATAAAGCCAATTCCACTCAAGTAAAATGTTGTCACTGACTTCAGCAGAGCTGAAAACATGCCTTACGGCCTGAATCAACTTACTGTCCTACAGGTATGAATCTGAAGTTACTCCTCACCTAAGGTTCAGTTTCACAAAGAACTGTGACGAGAGAACTGTGACAATGATATGAATTAAGTCCCTTGTTTATGTTATATCTTTGAAAAACAAAGACCATGGTATTCTTCAATTTCTGCTGGGAAGTGTGTGTTCTTCATATGCATAAGCTAGCATTTTTAAGAAAATATGATGATAATGAAAATTAAATTAGATAATAAAACTAAGGAAAAGACCACTTCATTTTCCAATTCACTAATTATTTTCGCAAGAACATACACGGGTAGTAACATGTCCTAAATACGCCATCATTAAATATCCAAATTTTATAGACAATGATTAATTTCCTGTAAGGGTATTGATACACTCTCCTAGGCCCAGTTTACCAGGAAAAAAACCCTGTAAATTTTCAGTGTCCAACGATTTACTATATCTACATAATCTTCCAGCTCCATTTTTTCATCTTATTGCTTTCATATGAATGGTTTCTGCTTGTGATTTGTCTGAAAGCTCATGGCATTCTTATGAACCAAATTGCTTGCTTCCATCACTTGCTTCTCAATATGATTTAACCAAATCAGATTAAACTGTCTTTTTTTTGGTTTTGACACCACTTCCTCTAACTTTATTTTGAATCTTTAAGGAATCCAATTAGCCCTCAGATGCTGGGTTCCAAAATGCAGAAGACTTGACAGATAGTAATTTTAAGCCAAGGAACCACTGAAAATAAAAGTCATCATGACTGCCCATGAGATTAGATAGGTCTAATTGCTATGGGGGAAAAAAAAAAGAAAAAAGAAAAGAAAAAAAAAGGCAACCCGCAAACAAACAAAACAAAAAGCCCACACCCAGAAAAACAGCACAAAGGTGCAGTTTGATCACCAGGAGCTTAGTAAATACCTGAGGAGCTAAAGAGACCCAGAGGCTAGATTCTCAAACCAACAAGTATCTCAACTAACTATTAAACATTATGACAACAGTCACGATTGTGACAACTGCAAAAATGTTTGTTCAATTCACAGACAGATGGTGTAAGAGGGACACCACACAAAAGTTGAATGAAAAAACACAGTTACAGAGGTAAATAACTTGGGATAAGATGGCAGCCAGATCATTTTGAGACAGCCAAGAAAAATCTCTGCCCAAGCCAAAAAAGAACATCGTATAACTCCTAATAAAGTGGGTGCAGTGCCCCTGAAATGTGACCACACTGGGGAAGTGGAATGGAAAAGAGGTAGGAGGGAAGATGGTTGATTACATGGCCATTCCTGCCCTGAACAAATCAGAAGTCTTTTCATGAGGCAGATGGGGAAGAGGTCTGGGACTGCTGGGCATTCCTGTGCTGAAGAGCTGCAGCAGACAGATAGGAAATGCATGGTGAAAGTACAACTGCCACTGACAACTCTGACTGACACAGCAGCCAGAAGGAAGCTGCATAGACAGACCATTATGTGTTCAACAGGATGGGCAAGAACTGGAGCAGCAATACGCTCCTGTCAGGCCAGGATTAAACAGCACCATACCGTGACACTTTAAAAAGAAAAAATTCTAGTATTTTTGGCAGGATATGCAGGCACCATGCTAAAATACACTTGTACACTGTATTAAAAAGTGAAGGGGATCACACTAGACACTGAAATTCTACTACCTGCATTATCAAGCTGTTTTAAAACTCTATCACAATTTTTTAAGAAATGTTCCTTGCACAGATTCAGCCCATGAGAACAACTGATCTCAAAGAACTCCCATGAAAAGTTGTGGAGATGGCCACATACAATTATTAACAGGCTAAACATACAAAACTAATCTTTTCTGGAGAAGCCAGCTTAGTAGTGTGTACACAAGATCTGTACCAGTGGTACTCAGTGCAATAAAAAAGCCACTGACATGTTTATTTAATCTATTAGGGTAGATGTAAGCTACAGACTATCTCTTGAAGCAGTCTCCCTTATCAGTAACTCTAACCTGAAGAAAAATCCATTTCCTTTGCAAATCTGATGACTAGCATGATCCTGATCATTTGAGCAGGACACTTAAGTCAAACAGATAAGAAAGACAAAGTCTCTGTGAATACGGTAAGCACTGCTCAGACTTGTCAGGTAAGTAATCTGCAGCTACAGCCAATCCCAGGCACCTTAGAGGAATACAGCCATTTGTCTCCTGGTACACTGCAGAGGAAGGAGAGAAGATTCGTCCTGATCCCTGCAAACTGTCAGTTTTCAGGCCTAATGCATGCAGTCGTGCAACTATGTAGCTCACACTGAGTTCTATGAAGGCAAATGTATTCCCACATTAAAAATAAAAATAAATAAAAAATAAAGAGATATACTAATTCACATGCTGGATTATAAGAAAGCATCACAATGATTCAATCATACCTCCACCCACCCTTACCATAAAAATGTAAGTAATTTATTCTAGAAGCTAGAGAAGTTAAAAAGATAGTACTTAAAAGCTATTCAATCTCACATTAAGAATTGTTTACAGCATAATTTGAGAACTGTACTATGTTATCCAGTTATCTGCCCTTCCCTCCACAGCAGTCATTTGTGAGTGTTTGCAAAGAAAACAGGACAGCCCATACTGATACCTTTCCTAATAGAAGTCCCCAGCTCCATGGCTTAGGATACTTCAGAGACAGAGATTGCATCTTATCATTTAATTGATTTTTCTTTCAATGTCTTCAGCCCT
The DNA here is from genome assembly GCA_013398855.1 of Mohoua ochrocephala. Taxonomy (NCBI): domain Eukaryota; kingdom Metazoa; phylum Chordata; class Aves; order Passeriformes; family Acanthizidae; genus Mohoua; species Mohoua ochrocephala. The sequence goes on from VZTA01019003.1 coordinate 24,708, forward strand.
TCGTTAATTCCTCTTTATTCTGAAAAACCAAATTATTTCAGTGTCTGTCTCGGGGATATGGTTATGCCTTTATCAGCAAAGTTGAGTCCCACTGTTTCAGTAGAGCTCTGTCCTGTTGAAATCACTTCTTAAATTTTCTTTTAAATCAGATTGATATATGGAATTTCTCAGCATTGCACTATTACACTATGGCCCTTCTGTCACCACCATGGGCACTCACAGGCTTTTTAAACTCTCTGAAGTGTGTGTATTACAATTTAAAAAGTTCTTCTAACAGTGGTATTAACGGTAGTAGATACAAAGGCAAAATTAATTATTTCTTCTTGCGTGTTAATGTGTATTTATAAATTCAAGGATAGCATTGCCCTTACCACCAGTCTCATGATCCAAATTAGACCACTCACTGAAAAGAGTATCTATAAAACACTATCATTACTTAGCTGTATGTTTCTGGAAATGTCCAGTGTGCCAGAAGGAACTATTTGCATCAAATGAACATTAAGATAAAAATATACCTGTTATAGGATTGGAAATATAGATAAATACTAGTATTAGATACACTTTAAAGAACTTCATTAATCAACAAGAATAATGCCCACTAATAGCTTTTATTTAAGTACAGTAAGTGAGTAGAGCATGAAAACTCGTATTAGAAGAGCAAAATGTTTAAAATCAGTATGAAACACCAGCCGTTTACTTATACATACATAAAACTACTCCAAAATTACTCTGAAAGAAAGTATGAGTAATATTTAAGATAGATATTGACACAAATAACCAAGGCTTTTGAAGGAATATTTCTTAATGGAAAAGAATTTAGGAGACAAAAATGCAATCACAGCAAATCGCTGAGGGAAAACCTACCAAGATGGATGGAATTTAAATGTAAAAAAAAAGTTAAGAAAATTCAGGCTAGACAGAACCAACAAATACGTATGACTGGACTGGAAGCTCTTTATAAGTTTCAGATAGGTGAACACATACTTCATATATATAATCCTAGACCATTTGCCAGTTAATCTGCTTGAAAAGGTTGTCAGAAAACAAAATAAAGCTTCAGAATTGAGTCTCTCCTGACTAAGAGTAAACAGAAATAAATACTACAAATTATTAAAATTTTATTTTTAGGGAACATTTCCAGACATGTTATCTCTGAAAGCAAGGTTTTATTTTTCACTTTTAAACCAGATGATACTTTTCGATACTCGCTTTTTAATTACTATAGGTTTTAAGAACAAGCTATTTAAATAAGGACCGTCCTTCTCACACACCCTTGCTCAACAATAAATCTAACACGTTCATTAGTTTTATCTTTTTCACTTTTGATTCTTCATGCTATGCAACATGATTTATCTATGCACCCAATCACAGATGTCTCATTTTTGAACAAAGGTAAAAGACCAGGCAAAAAGATACCTATTTTGAAAAATTAAATTAATCTAGTTCTAACACCTATGACTATAAACTGAACTGCTGCCAGATCAGACTGAAATCTCAGATTTCTCTTAAATGAATCAAAACCCTCTGACAACTCCAACTCCTATTTTTAAAGCATGGAAAATAAAAAAGAAAAAAACTGTGACTAGCTTGTACTTTCACCATATTTTTTTGTATACATACACTTGGCTATATTAAAAAAGTGGTCATTTTGCAAGTGCAGACAATGTCACTAATGCTAGAGAACTGGATGTCACTAATAGTAGAGAATTGCAATGGAATTAACAACTCCTAAGATGATTTGGTCATTCATTAGATTTGCACAGGTTACCAACAGTAATACTCTCTACTACACAGTATTTTTTATGTCTTCCTAAAAGCTTTGCTTCAGCACATCCTTAGCCTTACAGAAAGTGGTACACCACAACAGCATTCTGCCTTAAAATAAAGAACACGTCTTATTTGGTTCCTTCTTCAAAAACCTCAAACCAAAAAGAGCTATTTAAACCAAGGAAGGAAAAGAATAACATACATGTTACACATCACTCATCAAAAATAGCTTTTGCTATTATTAGTTTTCCATGTCTTTAATGCTCCCATGGACAACCAAAGTCTGTCTCTGTTGGACTTTGTTCTGATACTTAGCTTGGGTGGATAAATTCTGAGTTATAGCCAGAAAAACTATTGCCGCTATAAGTTCTAGTTCTCCTGATTTATATAAATCTTTTAAATAATTGCAGTGTAAATGAAACACTTCCATACTACTTTTTCTGAACTGCAAATGCAGTCAAAAAAAGTAAAAATAAACTCAGTTCTGAAAAAAAAATTCAAAGCTGTCATTTGTATTCATCAATTTTGGCAATGTAACATTAGAATAGCAGTTGCAAGTTTAGCACAAGCAGTAGTATTATCAGTGCCCTTAGGACAGAGAACTCCTGATCCACACAAAAAATTTTTATGCAAGTGCATCGGAAATGCAGAGCCTACCTAAGTGACAATGGTGATTTCAATAATATTCAGAAACAACTTAGGGATTCAGCATTTGCACTATCACCAGAACGTAGGAAATATTTAATTTGTTGTGTTCCGAACCTCAAAAGTGATTGAAACTTCTATTGCGTTCTCAGCACTGAGCCAAAATTTAGATGGAGTTCCACAGATGTAGCTAGCTCAAACTGGGCTAGAAAATAAACCAGAAGTATCTACCTTCTCCAAGCACACTGCTAATAATTTCTCTATCGGTACCTTCAGGATAAGTCCAGCAACTAATACATAAAGCTTTTTTTCAAAGGGCATTGACACTGAACAGCTCAAGCAGCTTGTAGGACAATATTTTTTAGAGTGTGCTAATGCAACCAAGTCTGGGGAAAAGGAAAGCTAGCAAAACTAATTACATAGGTGTGGTTGGGGGCATCCTGCCACACAGCAGAAAATAGGAAGCAACTAGTCTAGACCTCTGGTAGAAGGGAAACACAGCTAACAGCTATGATTGCTAACCAAGTTTTAGTTCTGTCGTACAGAAATAAATTAGATAAGTTAGAGCAATAGCATATTGTAGATATATATTTCTAAGTTTTTCTGTGATTTCTTTCTATGATTTTGCTGTGGGTATGCCTTTCTTTCTTTTCTCAATTTCTGAATATTGTAAACAATTAATTTACAATCTCTGAGAAGATCACACTTCTTTATACACAAAATGTCCACTTTACTACTCTTCCTCACACTGCATATGGCATAAAAGGCTAAGCACTGGCTGTAAAGAATAGCAGTTCATCAGCATGACAGACCACACCTGGTACAGAAGAGCCTAAGAACTGCAACATGGGCCAGACCATAGATTCCACTCTCCCAATACCCTGCCTTCACAAGGAACTAAGAGAAGGCCCAAGAAAGAATAACACCATTGCAAGCATAAAATGTCAATTTTACCAGTACTCTCCCAACTATTTTTGGCTCAGATTTTTTGAGACAGATGTGCTTCTGTGTATTTAGTACTTTCAATGGATTTTTCTTCTGTGAACTTGCCTAGCCAACCTTTCAACCTATACATATGTCCAGCTTCCATAAAGTGACTTGCCAAGAACTTTCAACATTAGCTAAACCTTGCACTAAATAGGGCTGCCTCCCTTCTCCTGGTTTTGAGTCTTTATTTCTGGGCAGCCTCAAGTTTTTGTGGTGAAAGATGCTATGAATGAATTTTTTTCTCATTTATGCCCTCCACACAATCTTATAACTGGTTAGATCACTGTAGCGATGCCCCAAATCTGACTTTTCCAGAAGATGACTTCTCCAAGTAAGAGAGTCCTCAATTTAGTCACTCCTTGTAAAGAAAGTAATGTATTTTTTAGTCATCCTGGCTTCTCTTCTCCAATTCTCCTAAAACCTTTTGGGATGAGAAGGCCAGAATGATACAAACTATCCAAGATCTAGGCATACCATGCCCAGTTTAATCAGTGGCATAATAAGGTTCTTTACTCTTTTCGCAATAATCTTTAATATATTTAATTTGCTGGATTAACGATGTATACTTGACACGTAGCCCAAATCTCCTCAGAAAAGTAATAATATTACCCAATAATAGGAGCTGTGGTTGTTTTTTGCTACCTCTGGTTGATACTTGTATGAAATTTCTGAGAAAAAAATTGAAACTCTTACACATATACTGTCACAACTTATTTTTCCTGAAAATAATGAGAACAGTACACCCAGCCCAATTGTGCTTGGGCCCAATTAAAGAATCACAAAGTTATATTTACACAAAGAGCTAACTTTCAGTAGCTTAATGCAGTAATTAGAACCTTCTTCAGTCAACGCAATAAAGTTTATTTGCTGACTTCTTCTAAAGGTGAAAAACAAAGACAGTCATTTCACCCAAATGATTTTTAACCCTGACTAGAATCAAAAGAATTTTTTGTCTTAAGAGCAAACTCACAGCAATATATTTCACAAGTTTAGTGCTTTTTTCTATAAGCATGTGTTACAATAAGTTACAATAAAAGATTTCCTCTCTTCAAGAAATTTCAGCAGACAATTTGATGTGATTGCTTAAAGAACAACACAAAGCCAATTGTATTGTTCATCTGTGGTAGTTTTCCAGATGACATGCAAAATACAGCTAACAAAGTTTGAAGCTAACATTTTTTTTGGTCTGCTTGTGAACTGAAAGGAAAAAAAATACACAGACTGGCAGAATGAAATGGCAGCAGAAGCAAAGACTGTTCTAACAAAGAGGGTCAGTTTAAAAGAAATACACAGATGAAGTTTACAAGAAGAAATATATGTCTGAGATCTTGTCCAAGATTGTTAGAGCACATCAATCTGTCATGTTAAGACCAGAAGGAACTTAATTTGAATTTCTGTGTTTTTAAAAGGGGCTGGCAAACGGAATACATGCACCTCACATGGATCTTTGAAGTGTGTCTGTATGAAAAGCAGAACCCATGCACACAATTCAGAATTGCATGTAAATCTTTGTTTCATCTTCTTTTCCATGCAATATAAGCCAGGAAGAAATATTAGCTCTATTGAAGACAAAAAAAGTTTATGTAGCATCTCTGATAATTTTCTGTCTAACTTATTTTTTACAAATCATTTTAATGACAACAGTAATGAACTGTTGTGAATGAATGGCTGAATACCACGAGAACATTAACTAACTTGGAGCAGTGGCTCCTCATAAACCACATTACTCCTATTGTACACAAGTCAGAATTAGGCGACTGTATCTATCCAGACTGTCTGCAGGCACACATTCTTACTTCCCCTTACCTTAAAGAATGTAAGAGTGAAGCTGGTGCAATTTATTTTATTACTCCTGACAAAAAAAAGAACCACAGAACTAGCTAGGAAAGAAAATGGGCTGCAGAAACCACGATCTATCTTGCAAAGGGATGCACACGTCAGGACTCCTTTCTCTCTATATGAATTCTTCAACCTAAGCTATTAAATCCATATAAAAACTACATGATTGTCAAAAGGAATTTCTCAGTGATTCCTTAAGTTTAAACCTTCCACTCATTATTCAAGTCTTAACTTTGTACACTAGTCTTTCAAAGCTAACCTATCTTGAAGTGGGAAAATAAATTAATAAATTCCTCTTCACTACATTTATTAAGACCACCAAGCATTTAGCAACTTTTGTCTTTCCTGAAAACACTTACAGTTGTATTTCCAATACTAGTTTGGTTCCCCCTACAGATGTTATGCAAGAAAAGTTCCATTATTTTTTTAACTGACAATCTACTCTTTCATATTAAAATTGACATGAACTTCTGTTTTATTTTTTACCACATACTGAATATTACCATGAGACTATTAAAATAATTATTCCCATGAGTTTTATAAAATTTTAAATGCTGAACAGAAATTTTGGCTGGCTCTAAGGAGAACCTTTATCCCCATGAGGGCAGTCGAGCAGTGAAGTGGTCTGCCCAAACAGGTTTTGCAAGATTTGACTGGGTAAAGCCTTGTGAAACTTGGTTTTATCTCACAGCTCAACCTGCTTAGGGGGTAACATTGGACTGAAGACCTCCAGAGGTCCCTATTGAACTGAATCCCATAGATTCTAAGTAGGTGTTTTCTAAAAATCCTCACATCATTTAATTAATAATGAGGGGAAAAGAAACATTACATTCTAATACAACTCTTCAGAATATTCATGGGAAAGTAAGTTACATATTCAAAATGGAAGCATCATTAGAACCATAGTTATTATATAATATTAAATGTTTTATCGGTACAGAAAACTAGGGGAAGAGGCTCCCTCTCCATTCCACTCTGAGTTGGAACAATTCTACATCTTCCTAACAACTACACATGAAACCTCTTGAACTTCATTCCCCAACTAGTTGACTGTGAAGCTGGAAACACCTGATATTGTTCTGTAAAGCACGGTCTCTTCTGCGATGCCAACACAACTGCCTAAAACACTAACTGTAAGAAATACAGGAAGTTCAAGCTGAAAGACAAATAAGTATGTCTTACTTCTTTTTGCCTGAGTAAATTTTAGTAATTAATGTAGCTAAACCATTATAAATAATTCCAGGTAAATACCATAAGATCTACAAACAAGGAAAGTTAACATCCAAGAAAATATTTCTTTCAATTGTGGCTGAAAAACTGGGGAGAATTTCACTGTAGTAAGGTAATAAAATTATTATTTTTTAATTATTAGTTTCATTTATGCAAAGTTATTGAACTAAAACACTTAACTTCTCCCCAGATTTATAGAAAATGAAGGATCAATCTAGAAGTTTAATAAAGTAAGGATGCTTTAAAAGAGGTTGGATAACATGTGGGAAATACCACTATTTGATTTTTTTAAAATTTATTAACTGCAATTTCAGTTATACAAAGTAGTCTGGTTCTCATTTGTTCAGTTTAAGTTATTTTAGTGTTTCTATTATTGTTAAGCACGGCTTTATTCAATAAATACAAGTCATTTACAAATGTAAATACTTTAATCAAATTCCCACTTTTGCTTGGAAGAACCTGGAAAAAAAATGTGGTGTTCTTCAGGACTGTGTTGGGGCCAGTCCTGTTTAACATCTTTATCAATTATGTAGATAAACCTCTGCAAGTTCGCAGATGACACCAAGTTGGGTGGGAGTGCTGATCTGCTGGAGGGCAGGAAGGCTCTGCAGAGGGATCTGGACAGGCTGGATCGTGGGCTGAGGCCAGTGGTATGAGGTCAATTAAGGCAAAATGCCAAGTTCTACTCTTGGGTCACAACAACCCCGGGCAGCTCCACAGGCTGGGGCAGAGTGGCTGGGAAGCCACCCAGAGGAAAAGGACCTGGGGGTGCTGGTGACAGCAGCTGAACATGAGCCAGGCTGTGCCCAGGTGGCCAAGAAGGCCAATGGCATCCTGGCCTGGATCAGCAGTGGTGTGGCCAGCAGGACCTGGGCAGGGATTGTCCCCCTGAACTGGCACTGGTGAGGCCACACCTCGAGTGCTGTGCTCAGTTTTTGGCCACTCCCTACAAGAAAGATATTGAGGTGCTGGAGCAAGTCCAGAGAAGGGCAATGGAGTGAAGGGTCTGGAGCACAAGTCCTGAGAGGAGCAGCTGAGGAGCTGGAGGTGCTTAGCCTGGGGAAAAGGAAGCTCGAGGGGGGACCTTATCACTCTCTACAACTGCCTGAAAGGAGGGTGTAGAAAAGTGAGGGTCGGCCTCTTCCAGGCAACCAGTGACATGATGAGGGGAAATGGCCTTAAGTCATGCCAGGGGAGGTTTGGATTAGATATTAGGAAACATTTTTTCACAGAGAGGGTTGTAAAGTATTGGAACAGGTTGCTCAGGGAAGTGGTGGAATCACCATCCCTGGAAGCATTCAAAAAACATGTGAATATGACACTTGAGAATACGGTTTAATGGTGGTGATGCTGGGTTGACAGTTGGACTTGATAATCCTAAATGTCTTTTCCAACCTTAATGATTCTATTATCCTATGACTCTAACTTGTAAAGGCCTAAGGCAAAAAATCTGAATTAAAATGTTATTTTTATTAGTTAAAAATTTTTATTAAATCAAGATGCATAAATCTGTTTAAGTTCTTGAGCTACTCAAGAAAATGTGCAGAAGAGTAGTTTCCTTCGAGTAATGCAGGGAGAGATGACAAATTCAACAGACTGTAAAGAAGAGCCACGTGTTTCAGTGAAGTTACTACATCTAGCATAGCACCATACTATTTAGAATGCCATTTTTAGGAAGGGACATACAGGAACAGATTTTTGGACTGCCAAACAATCCGTTTAATTGACTCAAGACATAACCAAAAATAGAATTGCAAAACATCGCAATTCTCCTGACCAACTGCATCTCATGCTATTGCTATTGTTTGAGGCTTGTTTTTTTTAACCACTAAATAATTAACAATCATAGCCAAAATGTGACTAAAATGGAATAGCTTCAAAACCAGTCTTGGTCAAAGACCCATAAACACTTCCATGGCCTAACAGATTGCATTTCACACATCTGAAAAATTCCTTGGTTTTGCTAGTATTTGAAGTACAATTTCTCGTTCTTTAGCGATTCCAAACACACTGCTCAGAATTGCATAACGTATTTCACTCAGCTTTGGCAGGTGGTTGAAAGAGCTCAGAGGGCAGAAATTTCTTCTGAAAGAATCTGGACAATGAACATTTGTCAGCATTACTTATGACCTTGCAATTTCTAAGCAGGACTAACTGTCCTAAAATAACAATATAAGCAAGTACCTTTCATTACAGCTAAATTAATGTGCAAGCTAAGGAACTGCCTGTACCTCTTCCTGCCTATTTATCCAATCACTTAGCACTCCCTTTTTCAAGCTGCTGAGAGTAATAAATGAGAGATTTACATGGGTCTGGCTGAAGTAGTGTGAAGGCAATCCAAATGCAACCTCAGTGCTATCCAAAGAGCCATCTTAAAAGGTCTGAAAAAAAATCACATACTTTTGGAAGCTGAATGTTATCAGCTCCCAAAAATACAAGTTCTACAGTTTTCAGAACAAAACCTGAACAAAATGTTCAGAAACAACAAAAATATTAACTTTAATAATTTACACCTGATGTTCTAACATAATATTACAAGTACCTACAGCAGCGACTTGATTCAAACAGCAGTATTGGATAGTCATTCCTTCAGCAACTCAGTACAAAGCTAATTTTAAAACAAGGTTTTGTAACTGGCCATATGGAAAAGAAATAATGAATTTTGGCAGTTTCTATCCTTCCTGCTCTGACACTAAGGCGTCTTGTCCTTCAAGAGCATGACTGCATTAACTCTCAGCTTATTGACAATGAAACAGTCAGCTTTGTGGACTAAGCTAACTTCTGTTATCTAGTTGGTACTTCCTAGTATCTACTCTATGTTGATCTAGGAGTCTTCCCAGAAAAGTCATATTGGTCAACATGCACTTAAAGCACCAAAACATGTAAAACTGTAAGTCATTTAGGAACTACATCTCAACTTCAGAAAGAATCCAAGCAAACATATGAAAAAATATTTTAGTTAAATGATCTGAATATTCTTACTTCTCCATTAGACTGACCAGGATTTGACAGTCCAGTTAGTCTTATACTGAATCCAAAGCCATTGCTAAGAGCTCCAAGATTTCATCATTCCTGAGTGAGTAACTAGTAAGGTTACAAAAATTCCAGACTACCAAAATTACATCTCACTACTAAGAAGAAAAATCTTACTGACAACACTTTCAATTTTTTTAAACAACAACAGATCAGAAATTAGCTCACTCTTTTGAAAATCATTGGTTTTTGAGGGGTTGGGGGTGTCAGAACTAAAAATGGGGAAAAATTAAGTAAGTATTTGACTTGAAACAATGTAGTATTTTGTGGTTTTTTGTTTCTAGATATTGAAGTATTTTTAACTAAATTTCTTATTTCTAAGAACTAATAATAACTTGCTTTTACAAGGGAAAAACATCTCTCCATTTATCCACAGACCTGTCTTAGTACCTGTAATGTCAGAGCAAGTGTTTTCACAGCATCCCTCCAAAACTGATGCAAGACTCAAAGATCATTAACAGATTCACGCAGTTTGACTGCTAAAAACAATGTCAGTCACTGTAGAAACTTTTGTAATATGGACATATACCTTCTTCTACTTGGAGAAATACAAATTATAATAATTACATAAACAGAGAATTGTCCCAAATGACAACTATGTTCTGAGAGATAATTTTAAAAATTTCAATTCCAAATTATGAAAGTCACAATGATTGCTCATTTTAAAAAAACCCCATAAAGTGCACATGTGTAGAAACATCCCTTTTCTGCAGTAACCAGGACACAAGTGTATCTTTCCAGCAAACTGCAATACCACATGCACAACGACTCAAGACTGCAAACTAACAGTAAACTGTCAAATTCTGAAAACTCATGAAGGTACTGACTCAAAATTATTGTGGGCTTAAGCTGTGAGGACATATTCAGGATAATCTGTTTGCCCAAGTAGGGCTTGGGCAAAAAAACCCAGGTAATTAACTACTTCAAGTCACGTGAAGATTTCTTTGGCAGGGGGTAGGCAGGTGGGAATCTAGAAACCTAGAATCTAGAAATCTAATAGGCTCTAAAAGTCTAAATCTAATCTAAAATTCTAGAGACAAAAAGATGATCTACCATCCAATCTGGAGAAAAAATGGAAGTTGTGACTGGTAGTGCATTAACAGAGTATTAAAGGAGGAAAGGGCACAGAATAACGATTCTGCTTTCAAAGTCACCACAGAAAGAAATGTGATTCTGGGAGAATCTACTCCTCAATGCTCGTCACCATATAACAGACCACCAATTCCAGGGGCAGATAACTGATGGCTTTTACTAAACCAGCCACAGATTGCTGGTTGAAAATATATCACAGGTATCAGGAACAAAACATCACAAAACCATCAGAGGAGCACACCTCAGTTGTAATTTCTGTTTGGGAGGCTGAAGAGAATTTATCTTTTCATTTTACCAGATTCCAAAGAAAAAGAAAGACTCCAATTAAAGAGTAAAACTAAATCCATGAGGAACAGCAGAAGATGTGTCTTCAGCATAATTATAAAAAATAAGCATATAGCATTCTTTTCCGCTTTGAGGAAGCTCTCACTGAATACTATAAAAAGCTTGTCTTTCCTGATTTACCTGTCCTCTCAAAAAAAAAACCCCAACAAACCAACAAATTAAACAAAACAAACAAACAAAAAACACTAACAAGCAAACAAAAACCCCCCCACAAACCAAAAAACTTTGGATGTGTCCAATAATGCTACTTCAAATCTGTATCATAAAACAGAATGAGCAGCATTACAATATGGGCATACTTCTAAACCTGGTTCTTATTCCCATCTGTAACTTGCTAAATTCTCTTACTGTGGAAACTAGAGAAAAGGTATGAAGAAGGTGTTGTTTTTCAATGAACAGGCTGCACAAAACCAGAAGAATCCAGACTACCCTAATCTGCTACAAAAAGGGCCAAAAGAAAAAGCACACAGTGTACAAGTGTGTGGATGGTATAAAAGTACAGTATCTTTGGCATAAGCACTAAGAATAATGAAGCAATAGTGAAGCCCATTTTTCTCGCTGCCATGGTTTCAGGGGACGCAGACATCTGTGGCATGGCATGGACAAAGGTACTAACAGTCAAAATTGTAAGACTGTAACTTTATATGATGCAAGCACAGCAGCAGTAAAATTAACTTTCAAGTGAATTTCAATGACACGCATATGAAAAGCATGTATTTAAATACTGTACTTTATATTTAAAATGGTTTCTTGGTTATTTGAATTTATGCCTGTAGTGGCACAATCAGACCTTTTAGCAGATAAGAACCCATGGTAAGAGATCTGTTTGGATACAATGAGTGCAGAGTATCAACACAACTCAATGTCTTGAAGTTTCACAAAAAATTTATTGAAAGATAACTAAGTTAAGATAAGAAAGATAAATAAGTTTTACACAGAGAATTTTCGTCTTGGCAAGAAAATAACTCTATCAAAGTCATAAGACTTAGTTAGGCAACTAAAGATTTGACAATCCAAGGCCCTGTTAGGTGCAAGTTGAGGAGTGAAGGGTGGAGGAGTGTGTGTATGTATGGGGGTGCATAACAAGTATTTTAATACTAATACACACAGCACTTCACAGAAAAAAATTATATCAAGCAGCAATAGCAAAGACTGAGACAAGCAAGAATGTAATCATTAAACAGAAATTTTGTCAGAATGTGACAATTGATACTCATGTTCTAATGAGCAGTGGGAGTCAGGATGAATTCCATACTGTATCTAAAAAAAGGAAACCTTAAATACAGATGACCTAGGCACCTCAGTGACTCAGAGGGAAGAGTGCCATCTACTGAGTCAATAACTTAATTATAATAAAACCAGCAAATCATATTTTTGTTGTGAAACAGAAAAGGATTTTTAAAGCAATATTTAAGTGCTTTCTGTCTCCTATTGAAAATCTAAACTTTTTATTTTGAAAGATTACCACAATTTATATGATAGTAGTTCTGTGTTCTTAGTGGGCTAGTGTTCTAGCTAAATTAATACTTACACTTAAAATATTTCTGAACAGCTTCTAATGCCTCTATTTCTAAATAACCTAGGAGCTTTGGTTTCCAAGTAAAAGATGTCACTTTCTGAATATTCTGCCTTTTTAAAAACCCTCATATTTGGACACAGAAACATAAAGATACTCGAAGTGACACCTGAAAAAGACCTTTATGCCTTTTTTTTCCCTACATATAAGATTCTAGTGTTGAGTATAACTACGTTGGAGGACAAAATATTAAAAAAACATAAAGAACCAGTTACAGAAGATATTCTGAATTTATTTTACCTTTGAGGTTATAAAATTGTTGATAATCAACCTGAAGCATACTTTTGCAGCAAAACTAACTGCTTCTAGAAGCATGTGAAGTAGTCAAAGAAAAGTAGGTAACCTGTTAGTGTGTTCTGTTTCTCACTCTTTGCCAAATATAGCAGAATATTATTTGAGTACAGATTTCAAATTCTTTAACTTAAATTGTAGAACACAAATGATTAGTTCTGGATGTTTGTGAACCAATTCCTCCTGTGCTTTCTATATTTGCTAAGTATACAATACACACCTGAAATCTGGTCAGGGGAAAGTACTAGAATTGGAGCACAAACTGCATTGCCAATGTCTCTCTAAAGGTCATAAGTATATCTTGAATTTTGTTTCCCAATATAGCATAGTAAAACAATAGCAAACTGCCTTACTGGAACCCCTGCCAAACTTAAAAGCTGCATGAAGATTATTACAATACTTGTATAGTGTTCGATTTCAACTCTTTCACCTCCCTCATTACATTTTTCAAATAGCTTGCCTCACTTGTGTTTTGCTATCTTAGTGGGAAAACACATTTAAACACATACAGATGATAGTTTACTCAAGTATGATCAACCACAGCTTTATGATGGCTATTTAAAAAAAAAAAAAAATTAAAAATTTCATCTGTGGAAAGCGAAACTTCAGAAATCTGACCATGTTTCTAAAGTTTCCTTCAAAAAGCTGTATTTGGAAATATGAAGCAATCATGAGCTGGCAGTCTTGGATTTAACCTCACCAAATGTAACAGGAAATGACTTTGTAATTATTTGGAAAAAAATAGATGCGAGTAGTAGGAGATCATCAAGATCTTGTGTTGAGAGCAACTATAAAATTATGTCTCATATAGTATTCAGGTAGTGTATAGTACTGAAAACCAAGAATTTTGCAGCTTGATTTCAACATATAAAGCTGACGTAATTCCTAACAACAATAAATGCTGTGACATACTAAGGGCAGAATGACAGTTGAAAAAGAGTCAGATATTTTGGTGGATTACATAAATTATGTTACTTACCAACAAACTGGGTTCTTCAAGATACTTTATCCAAATGCACATTCTCATAAAAATACTACTACCAATATGATTACAGCCTTCTTTTTTTGCCCTAGTATTGACAGGCAACCGTTCTCTTTCTGGTTTGTACTGACTTGGAATGATTTCCCCTGTTCCACGCACTCAGACAATTTCCCCTAATTTTCAAAATCAAGGTTGTGAAGACTTAGGAAGGAGAAAGCAGGATAGGAATACACGGTGCATCAATGTAAATTCTGATGCACAGTAGATACCAGTAGTAATTTTGCTTCCTTCTCACAGTGCTGTCAATACACATCATCTTTGCTTTAGAGGACTGCAATGTAGCGCTGAGTTTCTGGAGACTGTTCCTGGGATCCAGGGCAACCGCAACTCTGTGTCTCTACTCAGGGCCACATCCATCCCAAGCAATCACCTGGTGTTCACAGCGAACGCTTATCCCTGTGTTAGAGGCCATAGAATGATTTGGAGGGCACCTTAAACATCATCTAGTTCCAACCCCACCACCCTCAGCAGGGACCCCTTCCACTAGACCAGGTTGTTGTAGCCTTGAATATCTCCAGGGATGGGGCATCAGATACATCTCTGTGCAACCTCTTCCCAGTGCCTCTCCATAGTGAGTAAAGACTTTCTTCCATGTATCTAACCTAAATCTACTTCCTTTCATTTTAAAACTATTCCCTCTTGCCCTATCACTACATGCTCTTGTAAAAAGTCCCTCTCCAGCTCTCATGTAGTCTCCTTTTAGCTACTGGAAGGATGCAATAAGGTCTGACTGGGGCATTGTCTATACAGGATAAACAACCTCTCAGCCNATAGGAGAGGTTTCACATTCCTCTTCAATCGTCTTCATGGTCTGCGTCTGGACTCACTCCCGTCCTTCCTGTGCTGAGGACCTCAGAGCTGGATGCAATACTCTCTGTGGGATCTCAAAGAGCAGAGTAGCAGAATCACTTCTGTCAGCCTGGTGCCCACATCTTTTTGATGCAACCCAGGCCACATTTGCCTTTCCGGAATCCAAGTGCACATTGCTGGGTCATGTCCAGCTTTTCATCCAGCCCCAAGTCCCTCTTGGCAGGGCTGCTCTCAATCCCTTCGTCCCTCAGCCTGTGTTGGTATCAGGGGTTGCTGTGACCCAGGTGCAGCACTTCACAATTGGCCTTGCTGGATCTTCTGATGTTCACATGGGTCCACTTTTAAATCTTGTCCAGGTCCCTCTGGATGGCATCCCATCCTTCAGGTGTGTCAACCACACCACTCAGCTTGGAGTCATCTGCAAATCTGCTGAGGGTGCATTCGATCTCTTTATCTATGTCATGGCTGAAGACATTAAATAACAGTGGTACCAATATGGACCCTTGAGGGGCACCACTTGTCACTGATGTCCATCGGAACACCGAGCCATCGACCACTCTCCTCTGGATGTAACCATCCAGCCAATTCCTTATCCACTGAACAGTACACCCACCAAGTCCATCTCTCTCCAATTTAAAGAGAAGGAAGTTGTAAGGGACCATGTCAAAGGCTTTACAGAGTCCAGATAAATGACATCTGCAGCTCTTCCCTTACCCAGTCATGTAAGCACTCCCTTGTAAAAAGACATTGGTCAAGGGGGACCTTTTTCCACTCACCAGGTACTTCATCTGACTGGCATGACTGGCCAACTCTCTCAGGACTCTGAGGTGCATCTCATCAAGTCCCATAGATTTATGTATGTTCAGCTGGTCACAAACTTGCATTTCACTTACAGTGGGAAGCACTTTGCTACCCATTTCCTCATCTTGCGGTCCATGCCAGGCGTGGAAATATTTTTCAACAGAGCTACCACAGCATGCATGGTAGAATGAGTTCTGAAATGTAAGGCAAGGTCTTCCTTAGTAGACCATTACCCATTTGGTAATTTTAACCAAATTACGGTTATTCCAGATCTTTCAGCTCTAAAGGCACATAGCAATGAAAAAGTTTGGTTGGTTTTAGTAAGTTTAGTCATAGAGAAGTCAAACTCTTCACACCAATTACACAAAATACATTACAACAAATACATAGCAGGCTAAGAGAAGGGAGGTTTGGCCTTTTGGAAGAAGAAAACAGCCTGTCTCAACCTAGGGCAATTAAACAGAGAGGAGACAGACTGTTATTAATGAGTAGAGAGGTCTTACATATGTGGGTTAGGGCAATGCCAAGCACAAATACAGGGTGGGTGAGAATGAATTGAGTAGCCCTGAGAAGCACTTGGGGATGCTGGTGAATGAAAAGCTGAACATGAGACAGCAATGTGCACTCACAGCCCAGAAGATCAACCACATCCTGGGCTGCATCCAAAGCAGCGCGGCCAGCAGGGCCTGGGAGGGGATTCTGCCCCTCTGCTCTGCTCTGGTGAGACCCCGCCTGCAGTGCTGCATCCAGCTCTGGGGTCCCAGCACAGGAAGGACATGGACCTGTTGGAGCAAGTCCAGAGGAGGCCACAAAAATGATCAGAGGGCTGGAGCACCTCTCCTGTGAGGACAGACTGAGAGAGTGGGATTGTTCGGTCTGGAGAAGAAAAGGTTTTGGGAACATTTTATGGCAACCCTCCAGTACCTAAAGGGAGCCTACAAGAAAGCTGGAGAGAGACTTTTTACAAGAGCTTGTAGTGATAGGAGAAGGGGTAATGTTTGAAATTTCCTCAAATGCATGAGACAGTCATGACCTTTTCTCTGTTGTGTCTTTATAATCCCCCTTTATTCAAAATACTACTCTAAACTGCCACTTACGTATATATGTATCTTTGATATTGTGTTACCAGACACAAAATCTTTCTTTTTTTATTATACTCTTGTCTTTAATTTTTATCCAGTTTTTAATCTAGTGTCTTACACAGTAGTTTACCTAAAAAAACCACAGTATTTGACACAATGGAAACAGCAATTCCAGAAACAAAGTATTTTATTATTGTGAGCTAGAAGGAACTACACACACGAAAACAGTAAAGCTAGAAAATAACTTGGGGAAATAGCTCCACTCAAATTGATTATCCAAGTGTCTTGTCTCTGAAAACACATACTGGTAAATTCCATCATGTGCTTGTCATTTACAAATATCAAATACATTTACCAGTGTGTCCAAAATCCAAAATTCATGCACTCATAGGAGTGAATAGGAAGGAGGTTTACACACTGAGAACTGTACATTGTCTTACTAAGTATAAAAAATTTTTCCTCTGAGCCTCTGAACAGACTTTACAGGCTGCACATTTCCAACTATGTGGAATCAAGGGACACCAGTATTTCCAAAGTTGAAGACAATGATATAGCAACAGAAAGGTTGAAATTCCTTAATGAAATACCCTATGGGAATGAAAAGAATTTGAAATGAGAAAAGTCCTTCACAATTGAGCATGACTTCTCACTGCCAAATCTTCCACAAGACTACAGAGTAGCACAGGAACTAAGCTCTTAGCCAAAGGACCTTAATGAACCCTTCAGTTTTGTGAGCTTTTATTATGTATCTATTGTCTCTAGACCTTAAAAAAATTTCCAAAGTACACATTTACTTTACACTGCTATGGGTGTATGATTCCAAATAACTGTTTAACAATAGAGCAATTCTATTTCTACAGATGAGGTGATTTTAGAAACAGGACACTAAAACACATCTGTATCACCAGTCCCACAAAACATTGCTCCAGACTACCTCGCAGAAAATACTTCCATACAGCTGCACCAGACACTTGGGGAACAAGTGATTTAAGATTTGTATGCGAGAAGACTCTCTTTAACACACAACGAGGGAGCTCAGGATGCATCTGAATCTCAAGGATGGCGGAGGAGCTTATGGCATACACTTTTTGCAAGACACAAGTAGGCCACTAACACTGACCTCTAACAAAAGAAGGCACAGTGAAATACCATCACTGAAAGAGCAGAAATAATTTTGCAGGCTTAAAGAAAATACCATTAACATTTTAATTACTTTCCTAGTTCTGCAGAAGTCATATAACTTGAACTCAAGTCACAACTCCAGCATGGCAGGGGAAAACAAAGCATGTGAAGATGGGAGAAATGCTTTTTAAAAACAGCACTGACATTGTAAAAGAAGTCCCAAGTACTACATTTTGTTTGAAGAGTGACATTTTGGTGATTCAGGCTGAGGAATCTGCATGGTTTTGTTGGCTTTAAAGTGTGGAAGGAAAAAGTGGTTTTGGTGTCATTCCCCACACATGCGCACACACAAAATGCTCCTGTGTTCCTCCCCCTCCCTTCCATACACTAAATCTAGTTGTTATCACCTATAAGCAAGAAGAAAGTACTCTACCCTCTAAATGGCTTAAATCCTTCAATATGATATACTCATACAGAGTTAGCTTTTAGATATATATAATTGTGCAGAGCCAAGTTAATATTTAAGGCACTTGGCATTAGTATTAGAGTTTGACTAATAGATCAAAATACAGGACTGCAGCCATAGTAAATACTCTTCCTAATAACTCACTAAACAGAAACACTTCAAGAGAAGTTAAATGTATGGAGGTCACAAAGGATAATAAAATTATGTATTATAATTTTATAATTATGTATTATTCTGATGGCAGAAAGGCCTTTTGGATAAGGCTGAGGAAGATTAAAATCTTCTTTTACAGCCAAAGCAGCCACACTGCATCTGTATGTCTGATATCTAACAGCTAAATGTTTTCATATATTTTTGATTCTTCTAATGGTTATAACAATTGTAATTTATCCATTACACATAAATAGATGTATCTAATTTATTGAAATAAAACTGCTGCATGTAACAAATAATGATTTTGCTGCAACTAGAATGCAGTATATTTCACTGCACTGTGCTACCACCAAAAAAAAAATATCATACTGTGGTATAAAGATTATTAAAGGAAATGTTAATCTTCAGGCAGGAAAATACATACTGAAAATAAATACCTCTCCTCTCTCTGAAAGAATGCAAGTTCACCACTACACCCTTCCACACTAAAACACTTTATATATTTAGTACTTGCCTGAATAAGTTTCAAGTAAAAGCTTCTATAAACCATTAAGAAAGGTGTATTTCAGTTTGAAGGGACTTACCATGATAACCTAGTCCAAAATAGAGAAAAAAATGAGAATAATAGAGAATAAATAGAGAAGGTACAGAAAGACTTCTAGTCAAAATTAAAGAATACTTTCACCATGCATGATGAAAATAGATGAGAAGAGAGAGACACAAAGGTGACAGAAAAGTTCTTTGGTTTTTAGCTGGTTAAGACTGGTCTTTACAGATTACTCACTTTGTATACAAAAGTACAGTGTACTTGAGGAATTACTCTGAAAATACAAATCAGGTACTTAAAACCCATCCAAGATAATATTTAATCATGGTTTTAGGCTTGGGTCCACAAATCATAGAGAATGAGAAACAATTCTCCCATAAAACTAGAATGAGAAAATTACCACTGCAATGTATGCTGAAAAATTAGTGACTGTTGGGTAAATTTTGCAAGTCAAATAATCAGCAACACCTTCATGGCAGCTTGAGTTGACATCACCCAAGGGTTCCCTGCACTAGGTCTAATATTTTCTATTGTTAATTACCACGTTGCTGGAATTTACCCTCCTAACTATGTATGAAAATAAGTGTTAAATTAAAACATGCACAACCGTACTCATTTTAATATTCGTTCCGCTTACATAAGACCTCAAGTGCAAAACCTAAATATAAAAAGCTTCTTGAGCGTAAAAGCACTTTTCATATAAAGCAGTATTTTCTTATTTGTGATAGTTGAAACTGATCTTGACCACTGTTCCAAGTCTAGTTCAACAGCATCTATAACTGAAATCCACCTCTCTATTGATATAAGGTAATTATGAAATGCAACAGAGCAAAAGTACATTAAACATTCAGTACAAAGGATCTACATACAATTCAGTGCCAAAGCATCAAATATTAGAATACCCATCACTATTGAGAAACTAACATTTTGACTAGAGAATTGCATTCTAAATTGCTTGAATATAACTGTTGCCTATTAATGAAGTGATCAGTTATTACTCAAACGAAGATAACTGCACACAAATTTAAAAAAAAAAATCAAAACTGTTGATTAAACATATTACCTTGAGGTACCACTACCACATATATCAATAGTGGTAAGCCTTGGCAATGCACACAGAACAACCTTGGGCTGTCTCCATAGCGTCCACAGAATCATAGACCTTATAAAGCACCTACTTCCAATAGTCNAATGAAGTGATCAGTTATTACTCAAACGAAGATAACTGCACACAAATTTAAAAAAAAAATCAAAACTGTTGATTAAACATATTACCTTGAGGTACCACTACCACATATATCAATAGTGGTAAGCCTTGGCAATGCACACAGAACAACCTTGGGCTGTCTCCATAGCGTCCACAGAATCATAGACCTTATAAAGCACCTACTTCCAATAGTCCCGCCATCGCCTGGGACACCTTCCACTGGACCAGATGCTCAAAGCTCCAT
>VZTA01019004.1:0-29616 GCA_013398855.1 Mohoua ochrocephala
AGCGGGAGGCAACTCCTGCTGCGTGCCCTGACCTCGGGGACGGGCTCCCGGTGCCCTCACGGATGCCTCGGCTGCCACCTCTGAGTTGGCTTCAGGCTCGGGGTCAGGGCAGCGGCCCGCCCAGAGGCGAAGGTGTTTCGACAGCGCTGCTGTAGAGCTGCTTCCAGAAATGTTCCCGTCAATCCCTCAGTGATCTATCGACTCCGCCAAGCACGAGCTGGAGGTTCTGCAAAACTCCTGAGGTGGCAAAACGTGGCGTTCCCAAAAAGCGGCATTCTCAAAAAGTGGCATTTCCCAAAAAGCATCAGTCGTGCCCTGAGATTCCCCAGAGCCCCCTTGGGGCCTTTGGAAACGCTGGCATGGCAGGCTGGGATGGTGACACGCCGAGCATGAGCTGTCACTGACTTTGCTGAGCCCCTTTCACACGGGGCTGTTTCCTCTGCAGCAGCAGCAGCAGCCGGAGGAGACGGGGGCCATGAGCAGCTGAGGAAGGATGGCGCAAGGGGCGATGAGTGAAGGCAGAAAAGTTGGTACAGCCACACGTCTTGCAGTGAAGACGTTCTTTCACTGCGCTTTTCCGCTGTGTTTTTCGCTGTGCTTTCCCACTTTCTCAGTGGTGACTAAGCCAAGCAAACGTCTCCCATCAGTGAACAGCAAACTTCATCCCCAGGCAAGGCGCAGGGCAGACAGGAGGGACGTGGGCTGCACGGGGCTGTACCTGAGAGCGTGGTGAGCGGGGCTGCAGGGAGAGCACGGGGACAGTCTGAGCAAAGTTAATCTATGGCTGAATACAAGGGGGAAAAAAAGAAAATTATTACTTAAAAGCAAAGCAGTGTAAGTGGCTTAAAGCAGGACAGGCACCTACATGGCAGGAGGCAACATCACCGTGCCCTGCGCGTTAAAGGTTTAGGAATCTGGACGCACAAGCCACAGAGGGTTTTTCCCTCCACCGATGCCCATTTTAACAGTCAAATCATGCTGACAGAGTCACCTCCTGTACTTAAAGGCTGCGTGTAATCCACTTACCCTACCCGGCCCCCCCATCCCCACCCAGGTAATTTAACCCTTGCTGGCACCTCCACCAACCACTTTAATTTCCAGACAGACTTCCAATGACTTTTTTCTTCACCACACAAGTTCCTGAACAATACAGCAAGACGCAGACATACTCCAAGGGCAGAGTTAAGGTTGCACAATTATCACATGTAGGAAGTGTCATTTTCCCATTGCATCTGCTGTTTTCCAAACATTTTTGCTCTTTTAGATTATAGCAGTAACGTTTGCTTTGGGAATCTGTGTGGGAACAGGAACTTCGGCAGTGTGTTGTGGGGTCTGGTAAGCAGAGACCTGGTGTGCAATCGCTACCAGATCTTCATGACAATGGAGGGTGTGGGGACAAGGTCAGTGGAGAACCTGAGAAGCACAGAAAGGCAGAAAGCACTGAAATTTTGACTCAGCAGGAGACTTAGGCATGGTCCAACTCCCATTTTCTGCCACAGGTGTTTCCCTTAGCTCCACTTGCGGTGCTAAGCAGAGTGACAGCCACCACAGGCACACGGTAAGTTTTTGTGGAAACAGCAGGGAGCTGTGGCCCATTTTTAGAAAGCAATTTGTCTCCTCAAAAAAGTTTCAGGGTTGCTGTTTTCATAGCAAAAGTTGTTTTCTTTCCAAAAACCTACTACATCCTTCGTTATCAATTCCCCTGGAAACCTTCCTTCCTCGACAAATAATGCTTTCAACGTCACGTGTTAAAAACTTGGCAAGCCAAGCACAGCATGATTTCATTCAATGCCGTACATCCATCAGGAGGTGATCATTCCCAGTTTCCTAAACACCCTTCGAGCCACAGTTTGAGGTCTCTCCCTTCACGGAGGGTTCCGGAGAAGTGCCGTGGCCACCAGTGGGCTGGTCCAGCCAGAGCTTTTGGGATGCCGTGTCCTGCAGGCAGCACTTCCCCGTTGTCCTCTCCAGACATCAATACACCAAGACAGGAACCACTGGCAGAAGTCAGGGCTGAAAATACAGTCCAACTAAAGGGCAAGTGCCTTGGCGGGGGTATTTCTTTTAAACTCTGATATTAGCACAGTGAGTTATCCTGCCAACTTCAAAATTCACTGAGGTCGCACAGGCAGTGCACCCCTCTGATCATTTGAGGATTTTTAATGGAGTTTGGGCTCTCATGTCCTCGCAAGGCAGCCCCGGGCAAGTTATTTAACACTTCTCCTTAACTCCAGAAGTCTGGATTTCAAAACTGTAAGGAGTGAATTTCTAGGCTCCCACATGGCACAAGTTTTCAAACCAAACTCATTCCAGCTAAATGGTTTGAACTTCACAGTGATGTTCGGCAGGTGCTAAATCCACCTGAAGGAATTCCCACCATAGCCTCCAGAAGATGCCACTTTCTCATTGATGCCAAATGTGTGCTTGTTCGAGAGCGCTCTCATCTGCAAGAGGGTCCTGTTAACACATTTCTTTCCTCCCTTCCCCCACCACGTGGATTTTTAATGGCAGAAAGCTTGTGAAGAGACACCGGTTGCAGGTGTTTCCAGGGCGCAAGAGACACGGCGGTGGGGGAGGCAGGTTCACAGCACAGGCCACAAACCTCTTGGGCCAACCTGGCAGCCATAGCCTGTGCTGGGAGGTCCAGAGCAAGCTACTTCAGTACATCCTTCATATCAGCACGGAGATGTTGGGATGAGGCAGATGGAGCATCATTCCCCCTCTGCAGCAGCTCAGCATCCCCCTCATCCCAATGGCATCGCAGCTACTCCTGCTTCAGCCCTGAAAACAGGCAACAGTCCAAACCCACAGTGTGACAGTCCATACCCTCCCCAGAGCAGCTGTCCAGGGATGCTCTGAGATGTACTCCTGGGATAAACACCCTGTTAGCAGCTTCTTCAGCGCAGTGAGATCTCCAAAACCTGGGGTGCCAAGAGTGCAGGGGTAATTCCCTGCACCTGGACCATCAGTGTAAAAGGATTTAAAAATAAACGGGGACGCTGCACCCAGCCAAAGTCACTATTTGTGCATAGGGTTCAATGCCAAATATAAATATTAACTTGAGCTTCTCAGCCCCCTTGGTCACTGTGGCAAACACACATTTTTGTAATTTTGCATCAGACATGCGTAACTTCTCAGAAGTGACTGCTGCCCTGAACAGCCCAAAGTCTAACCACTAGTAAATGACTTTTCTGTGGATTTAATAAGGAATTTGTTATATAGGAGTTGGAATCAGGCTCAGGACACAGATCTCTCTATTAGTTTAGCCAGACCTAAAAGGATCAGGAGCGATGCTGCCGCTCTCCAGGGCAGGGAAGTTGCGTATCACCGCACAATTAGCACCTTTTAGTAGAAGTGGGTAGAAAGGGAAATTAGCAATTGAGGGTAGAAATGGTGAACCAGCAACACGAGAGCACCATAACAGCCAGCATTCATTTCTCCGTGTCCTCCTGAAGAGGGTTAAACGTGTTTAGCCTCCATAGGTTTCCAGCAGGAGGAGAAACTATCCAGGGGTGGAAGAAAAAGAGGCTGTGTGAAAGCCAGCAGACTTCACACAAAGCAGCATAATGTTTGCCATACATAAGAGCATCCTTGGCAAGGGAGGCAGGAGCCTGTACTCAGAAGCCTGGAAGTCTTCACCACAAAATAAAATCCCAAACCAGAAAACAAGCATTGCCCAGAGGCACTGGTGGCCAGCAAACTGCACCCTCTCTTGCTTTCAAAGCACAGCGTTAACTGCCATCGGGTTCGGGCGCCGATGCCAGAGAGAAGTCAGGAGGAAACTTGGAAATCTCACTTAGCACTTGACAACATCTTTGACTCTGTGGCCCAGGCTGAGTTCATAAGCTTTTGGGGAAAAGCGTTGTGTTAGGGCTTGTGTAAACACGGAGCTGGCTGATGGATGGCCCTGGTGCAACACAGAGATTTATGCACGCTCCAGCAAAACGTACTGAATTAACAACCATTTCAGATTCATGCAGGGACACTCAGAGACTTTACTGATAATTGGGGGGTGGGGAAATGATAAGCAGAAGTTACCACGCAGTGTTCCATTTTCCAGACTTCAGGAATGAGTTGGATGCAAGGTCAGATGGGATATTTTTAGCTGCGCTGGGAGCACGAGCATAGCAAAGTGGGCAAGGGATGGAGCAAGAAGAAGCTGGAGCGGTCGTTGGTAGAGGTCCTCATAAAACTGCCTGGGGATGAACATTACTTGATATTTCCTTTAGTGACTCCATTAGGAAAAGGAGGGATTGTGCTTATAACTTGAAGATGAGAAGCAGAACGTCACATGAAAAGAAGAGAGCAACTTTGAGAGAGCAAAATGGAAATGGGGTGAAATACAGCGTTACCGACTTTGACAGCTGGCTGCCTGTAATCAGCCTTTCTCACTTGGAGCAGGAGCTCATTGGTGTGGCACACAGGAGGGAGGAGACCCGTCTCAGGTGTTTGTGTGCCACTGGTGTGACTTAGCTCCTGGAAAGGCCAGTGTCAAGCAGGGGTGTCAGAAGTACCAATGAACAGAGCCAGGGAAGCCTTTAATGCCACTGAGCCGTGCACAGGAGAGATCTCGTTGGAATTCTCCAGACAATTCTGCAGTTGAAGAAAAAAATGCATTCAAGCAGGGACAAGCACGGAGAAGAGTTTCTAGGATGGTCAGAGGAATGGAAAACCTATTTTATGAAAGGAGTCTCTACAAACTCAACTTGCTCAGCCTGGGGAAACAAAGGAGGAGATTTGACCCCTCTAAAATACACTGGGGAAGGAGGCAGCACGTTGCAGCGATGAAAGAGCTCTTAGACAAGAATGAAGAGTGCAACTGATCCATGCTGGACATGTGGGATGGAAACTAGACATCTGTTTCTAACCTTCAGAGGAACACGGAACAGAAACAGCTTTGCAGTGGGAGGAGCAGAGGCACTCAATGTAAAGATGGACCTTGATCGCTTGCAGAAGGAATCACCCGGTGGAGCAGCTCGCAGTCCCTCTGCCCCTGTCATCCCGCTGAGGTCAGACCCCTCTGCTGTCACCAGAGTCCTCTCTCTCCCTTCTCACCCACCCACACGAAAGAATCTCATCTGGCTTGTTCCCAGCCAACAGATTTCAGTAGACGTTCTCTCAAGGGAAGGGAAGACTTGCAGGGAGAGGAAAACTCTTCATCCAGCTTTTGTGCCTAGAAATGGGTTTCTCAAACATCCTGGGATCTCCGATTTGCTTCTAAATTTGGTATGTGGTTTTTTTCCTCCCAGAAAACTTAAAACTTCCTGTATTCAGCAAAATAAGGGTATTTTTAAAGTTTTCTTTCTTTTTTTCTTAATCTATTTTTAGATAGTCTTTCATGGTTTCTTTGGAAAAAAGTTGTAGAACTGAATTAGCAAGTGATCAAATGCCGACTATCAGGAACTTCAAACAGCAAGCCAAAAACTTTCTATCAGAAACAGCCTGCCGAAGAGCAACGTAGGAGAAAAAGGATCTGAAAGATGAGGAGCAATATGCAAGCAACATCCAGTGCCAGGAATCTCCAGGGTCTGTAAACCCTTAAAATGCCAGACAGACTGGAGTGAAAAACAGCCTGAAAGGTAGAGAGGCATGAAACATTCTGCATGCAACAGCGTTAAATATAAAACTCGGCTGAGTAGAAAAGAAAGCCAACAAAAACTAGAGGCTCTAGCTAAGCATCCTGCATGCTGTACTCTACAGATAGCAAAGGCTGTGCAATTTAAATCTGTAATCCCTTCCCGAGCAAAGAGGCTTTTGCAACAGCGCAATCTGGATGTCACCAGCATATGAATAGGCATCTTGGGACTGATCTGGAGAGCAGAGGTCAAAGTTTAGTGATGTATGTGCTTGTCTCCCTAATGGGTCTTATTGATTATTATCCATAGAAACAAGCAACATCTCCAAATCTGCCTCCCTCTTTGGGCTAGATGCTGGCAACCAGGAAAAGGCACCTTGATCTCCTAGGTCCACGCTGTTTGTAGAACATTGAAGCCCGCGATGAGGAAAGACACAAAGCTGCTGGACAGACTGGGGAAACACAGCAAGAGGAAAGTGGTCAATAGATCTGTGTAACATCTGCATAGCAGTGATGCGTGGGAGCAGTGTCAAAACATAACTTCTAATAAAATATATTAAAAGATATTAGGGTAACATGAGGGAGGGAAGAGGAAGTCAACATTGCAATTCAATCACCTAAGTGAGTTATGCATTGTGGCAGGGGCTGAAAAGCCCCAGTACAGGTAAAGACAAATTCACACTTGTCCAACTGCAGGTATTCCAGCCAGGCACCTTAAATACCGCAGTGACAAGGTCTCAGCTGTGATACAGAATGGTGGCAGTCCATCGGTATTTCCACAGCGCGAGCACAATTTTGTGGCATCTTCAACGGGAGAGCAAAAATGGAAAAAGCACAGGAGGATGGGACCAAAAGTACCAACGCTGCGTATTCCTGCCACAGCGAGCACTGCGTGGCAGGCAGCCAGCACGGTGGTGTAAGCAAAGCCAGCTCAGGTAGGGCGCTGGGAACGCCCTCGGGTGGAGACTAAGCCGATAAATAAGCAAGGTAAGGGTGATTATCAGACCTCCTCAAACTTCCTGAGTTTGCAAGGTAGAGCCAGAGAAAGCAGGCTCACTCTGGAGACAGGTACTCCTGCTTCTAGCTGCTGCCAGAAACTGGAAGTGGGGAAAAAAACCCAATCAGCCCTGTCTACGGTATTTCAGAATCTCAGAAGCCATCCTGTTTGGGTTCAGGTTCAGGAACCAGCTCAGGCAGCAGAGCGGTCCTGGCTCTCTCTTGAGATGTTTGTCCAGCTCCTTAAGTATACACAAGGTCACTAAAGCTGGTCCTGCTGATGTGCTGGCTGAGATCTGGCTGTCTGCTCTGGCCACCCTCACCCTAACCCATCTCCCAGTTTGCAGCCTGAAAAGGGGCAGAGGAGTTTGGCAGCACCGCTGGGCTCCCCTGGACAGCAGCAGCCATTTCCCACCAGTGACTCCTGCTCCTGGCTCTGTGGGATGTGCAGTTTGCTAGCAGGGGTTGCAGAAACCTGGTTAAACCTGGTTATCTACCCGCACAGCCTCACACCGAAAAGGATGGGTCTGCACACCTGAAAAAGTACAAAAACTTGTGAGTATAAAGCAGAGAATAGACTGTGTCATCGATATTGAGGCCATAGCACAAACCAGAGCAGCAGAGTCTGCGATTACTCCAGTGGAACTGTAACAACATGATCCCAGCCCCTGTCAGGAATGTTGTTGTTCAATACACATCTAAGTCACACAACAGCAACAAGCCTGCTGCACGCTCAGTTGTCTCCCAGGTACAGCGGATCTGGCTTGCTCTGGGCCGTGGGAAGGCACCAGCTCCAGGCAGCCAGAGATGCTGTGCTCTGGGAGGTGCAGAGATGCAGCTGGTGCTGGGATCACCAGCATCTGATGGGAGTGCAGCTACTCAGGACTCACCAAAACAACAACAACAACAACAAGTAAAAAGCCTCTTTTCTCGTAGAGTACAGCTGATTTCCCTTCCTCCCATTCTCTTAACAGATGTCAGAAAAAAAGCATGAATGGCTGCAGCTCTGTGCTCAACTCACAGCTTTCACACTTGCTGCAGAGCTGGCCTTCTGCTTCTGAACGCAGTTCTGGAAGGTGTTGCTTTTTCAAAAGAAAAATAGAGAGAAAGGAAAAAAAAAACCCTTAAACACTTAATAGTAAACCCCTTCAAAAGAAAACTTGCTTCAAGCAAAAAAACATCCGCCAAGTTTCAACTAAATGTGAATTTTCACGACGCTGTAATAAACACCTCAATATGGGGGTTTCAAAATGAGAATGCTGAGACAACTTTGCTCCAAGCAGTTCAAATATATATATATAATATAGAATTTGGTTTTTTTAGAAGAAAAATCCAACTACCGCAAGGAGACATTTTATGGTGCTTCAGTTACATATACATATAGAAAAAAAACCCCAACCAAACACAGAAAAAGCAAAATGAAAAGCTGTGGATTTGTGAGTTGCCCATTATTCCAGTCAGGCAGGAGCAGGGCTCTCCCCAGAAGCAGATCATAGATCTGGATGCTATTGCAGCAGATTAACCTGGGAACACTACAGGAAGGAAGCTTTTCCAGGTGAGAGAAGGGGTTCGCTGCAGAAATTGCAGAACCTACCTGGCCCTTTCACCTCATCCAGACTCCAGCCAGGGTTCCCATGGACTCTGTGACTCCGAGCCCAGCCAGAGCAGTGCTCCAGGTTGTGCCCACCAAAGCTGTCAGAGGGGATCCAGCAGTGCTCTCTGGTGACAGGTAGGGATGGAGTGAGCCATTGAACATTCCCAGGGCTGGAAGAGTCTCAGTTCCTCTCGGACCGCTCAGATGTTGAACGGCTTTTCCTGGTGTGTAAGGTGGGATCCCAGGAAAGCAGAGCTCTGGGTGTGAGGCGTGAGCGCATCCATCTCTTCTCAGGGCCAAGTCTGGCTGTTTTGCAGACAGACCGTGATTTGTTTTGGAATGCACAAAAATGCCCTTAAATCCAATTTAGGCATTAAAGGGAAAAAACCCCACGAGTGCCGTATGGCACCTACAGCTCCCGAAGGGACAGAGGTGCTGATCCAAACCAAGCATCGTGGGGCTGCCAGCCTCAGCATCCCTGCAGAGATGAGCGGTGGGACTCTGCTTCCAGGGGACCAATGGCCTTAGGCTGGTTTTAATTCTTGCCAGCTCCCTCGTGCTGTCACACAGAGGACGGATTGGGAAAGCTGCAGCGGGAGCGCAATCCGCATTTCTGCAGGGAAGAGACTGTAGTTAGGACTGCAGCCATGAGTTAGCTAAACTTGTCCAAATAAAGGGGGGAAAAAACTACTTATGTTGTTTCCCCAGCCTCAGAGCAATACACTTCCCTAGGATCAATTCATAACAGGTTGTTGTTTTCAGAGCTAAAATTAATCTTACACCAGGAGAATGAATTAAAACAATGAAGAGCTTCCTGCATTCATTGCTAAAAAAAAATTAATCTTCTGAGAGCTTCCTTTTCTACTTTCCAACTGGCCACCTTGCTTTCATTCAAGGAAAGCCTGAGTAAAAAAATGTAAAACTGCTTCCAGGTGGTTTTGGTTAAAGCAAACAAAGAGCTGTGAATTGTGTCAGAGCCTGGTTTCAAGGCATGGCAGAAGGTGGAGGGTTAGCCAGAAAGAGAGAACCACCACTGCTGAGATACAGCCACTGGCCTAATTAGGTGGAATAGCTATTAGTGATTCCACCTAATTAGATAATTAGATTAATTATCTAATTAACTGAGATTGTTGTTAGACAAAGGCAGGTAGAGCTTCAGAGGTGATAAGGAAGACATCAGGGCAAGGTTACTCTGATTTATATTGATTTCTTTAACAGTTCAAGAACTCCCCTGGTTCCCACATTTATTTACCCACGTCTTGCTCCTCCAGGGTTGTTTTAAAGTGATTAAAGCGAGGAAGGGGGAGGATGTTCTTTTAAAAATAGAGAGGGAAAAATAAAAGGATATTTCCCTGCAAGTTTCCCCCATCCCTACTGAAAATCTGAGATTTGGCGGAGTGGAGAAACCAAATGGGGCAGGAAGATGAGAACTACCTGTGCCCCCCCCTACTTCTTGTGCTTGGATCTTGCCGTGCATCCTCCCCACAGACCTTTTTGGCTACACAGCGTGTTTGTCTTCGGGGAGAGAGACAACATGCGAGCTAATGATGCACCAACACCGAGCGGGAGCTGTGGCTGGCAGCTTTTCCTCCATGGCTCGCTCTGCGCTGGCACTGCTGGTGGGAACCACAAGCCAATTAAGGAGGCCTCGTTGCGGTAGACGTGGCGTAAAAGGAGCATTAGAACATCCTGCCCCAGAGACCCGGTAGTCCTGGATACCCAAGGGCGAGAGCAAGGCAGGTTTGCAAGTTTAATAAGCCAAGTCCTCCTCGCTCAGGCGTGAAGATAATATTATGCCAGGCAGGCCCGGGGTGGAGGAGGCAGAGCCGGAGCCGCCGGCTCCCACAATTTCAGCCACCTGCTTTGAATTTCACCACCGTGGACTCAGGCCCGCAGCGCAGCCCGAATTTTAGGCGGCACAGGAGGGCACGCAACCGAATCCACCCTGTCCTTCCCGTCCTACATCTATTGTTAGATGCATCAAGGAATTTGACCCACTTTGGGAGTTTCTGGTGGTTTTTCACATTCCATTTGTCCTTTCTGACTAACATTTTGCACTCGTGTGTCACAGCCCTGGCTCTGCTCCCTGTGGTGGATGCTCAGATTGCTGGAAAAAGATCCAGCTGCTGTATCCCACTGTGTTTAGAGCTTCTAAGCTCTGAGTGGATCTGGGACACTACCCACACTGGGTTTTGAGGCACCTTCCTTTCTCGCTGAGCTTCCCTCCTCCAGCTGGCTGCTGGAATTCAGACCTTACAGGCTGTGCACATTTGCTCACACCAAAAACACAAGCTTTGCACACTATGACATGATTCTTGCAGAGGCCCGTAACAAATGCAATCCCAGGTGAGCTTTTCCCTGGGTTTTGGAGCTTGGCTGGTCCCTGCTCACACTGCAGAGCACAACAGCATTCAGTGCTCTGGTGAGTAGGATGTCCTCAGCACAAGGCTCTCTGGCTCAGCTCCCTGCAGGAATCCTCACCAATCAGCCACATGGCAGAAGAAAATGGTTTACACACCTTGTCAAGAGCTCAGAGGTGACTTACGGTTTATCTCCTCCGGCTCCGGTTGATCCCCCAGATCCACCAGCCCCTTCCCACAATGAATGCCTCACTATGTCTCTTCCTGACTTCTGCTGCACACCTCCGAGGTTTCTCTTTTGTATGCCCTCCTATCACTTGACTTCTTCATCCAGCCTTAATACCTGTGTATAATAATAGCTTAATAACTTTATAATAGCTTCAGCCTGTCTCCTGGGAGGTACAGAAATAAGCCTGTCTTTCCTAGTTGCAGACACTGCGTTAAGAGATGCACTGTTGGTCATGCCAGGACCGTTAGAACTCTCAGCACCGTTGCCCCTGCTCCAGTGCACGTGCCTTGGCATCCTTTCTGGGAAGATGCTCTTCCAGGCCCCAGCAGCATCCCCTGGGAAAGCTGCAGGGTGTAACTGCCACACCAGTGCCTTGGGTATCTCACGGGGCTGGGCAGGCTGTGCCCTGACAGGTGTGGTGTGTAGGGGTCCCACTCTCTCTTCCTGCACCCCAAAAAGCCCCAGGGGCCACAGCCACGATCTCAGGCTGAAGTTGCTCTTTCCTGACAAAAGAGCCGCGTCTCCACGGGAGCTAAAGGGTTGCAGACACAGACCAGCCACATCCCTGTGAGCCGTCGGCCATCTGGTAAGAGTATTGGAGCAAGGGACTTCCAAAGCCAACAGACACTTATTTTGCAGAGTTTTTCCACTGTAGAGAAAATCGCAAAAATTTCTATTTTGTTGTGTCATAATCCTGGTAGCTAAGAGAGATTTTTATCAGTTTCAACAAACTCTGAAACCCATCGCAGACCCTGGGGAGGGAGCTCTCTCCAGCCAGCCATGGGATGTGCTGCTCAGGGAAAAGAGAGGTCCCCAGAAATCCTGGAGGGTCATGTCCCCTCTGGAAAAACTTTCCCCAATGGTTTGGGTCTCCTTGGAAATCTGTCACCAATGTGCCAAGGCTGTCCCCCATTATCCAGCAGGAGGGAGGGAGACCACAGGCTGAGAGAAATGAATTTAAAGCAGATTTTCAATCCCTATCGCAAAATCTGTCTGTTCTGCTACTGTTTGCATCCAGCTCAACAAGTTGCAGGAATCAGGCTGCAAGAAATCAGGCAATAAAGCTGGAAGCTGATCATCCACAGAACCCAGCAGCATTAATGTGCTGATCACATTTGGTGCTGAAGGGCCCAGGTGGGCAGTTATTTAATTTTTGGGGGCTTGGAAATGGAGCAGCGCATCTCACTGGCAATCCCCAGAGCTCAAACCCCAGGGGACAGTAAATCAGAGAACGGTGCACAGGCAGTGCATTGACACTCCTCAGCATAAATATCAATTTTCACACTGTGGTCAGGTTCTGTAAGTGTGGGGAATTGGTGTGGCAACGGGATTTTAACGAGGTCTGGTTGCGATTAATCCCTTTCTAGGCAGTTCCTCTAAAGACTCGGTTCCTTGCTCAGGAATTACGAGACTAAAGTGAACTGTAAGGGACCACAGTGAACACACCGATGAAACTGTCCAAGGCTGGAAAACAAAGGTACTTGCTGGAAATTATTAAAACAGCACAAAAGCACGGAACTTACCCAAAATGGAAGGTACATTGGAATGAGTAAGAAATATCACATTGCAATCAATGCAGGACAGGACATGAGAGCAGGACGGAGCCTACCTATGAAAGAGCATTCCAGTAGTGGAGCAAAACCCGTGGCCAAGCCTGGCGAGTGTGCTGGGGGACACCCGTCCCGGGCTGGGGGAGATAGGAAGCAGCAGCAGCCCCGACAGGGCGAGATAAAGCAGTGCTCTGCAAATAAACTGAAATCAGTCACGCAAGTTCCTGCTCTTACATCACCCACCCTCCTGCTCTCACCCCTGCGGCAGAGAAGATTCCCTGCCCAGAAGGCAGCCTGGCTGCTGCCAGAGCGCGCTGGGAAAAGGGAGAGCGAGTTTGCTTTGCAGGGGAAGCAAAAGCCTTCCTCCAGCCGATCTCCATCGCTCTTTATCTGCCCACAGCTGCTCGCAATCTGGCCCCGCAGATAAGGAAGGCAGCGCTCCCCATCCTTCCCGTTCCTCCAGCCGGTGAGGTCTGGCAGCTCCGCGTTTTCTGGAGCTGGGGATGGCAGCGCCACGTGGCAGACGAGCCCGTGGCCAAGTCCCACGGCTTTGGCTGGAAGGTGCCACGGCGTGGCAGCTGTCCGTGGGGATGGCAGGCACGGCAGAGCAGGCACACGGGCTCCACGCACATCTGCTCCAACCCACGGCCCTCCTGTGCTTCGGGAGGGTGCTGAGGGCAGGGGCTGGTCTGGATGCCTTCCAGACCCATCCCTCCTCTCCATCCTTTTTTGCCATCCCCCTTCCCAGCTGTAGTAGTAACTCGGTACCCTCCTTTCTTCCAGCTCTGTCAAGTACATCCACCGTAAAAGGGCCAAATTCATCCCAGGTGTCCACACAGAGGCTTAACTGGAGGGACGCTTGGGATGGATTTAGCCCATTACACAGCGTGTTAATCATATTACTGCAGAAATCTGACGCAGTTCCCAAAGCACAAGCCGATGAATCCTCCCGGAGCCCAACAGGCCTCAGAGCCTCGTTCCAGCATGCCAGAGGTTCTTTTATTCATTAATCATATTTGCTTAATAACCTTGTATCTCTCCAGCGGAGGGAACTGCCAGGCTCGCATAAGGTAATTGTGGGATGGCTCTTCTGGAGAGCTGGAAGTAATGGCATTTTCAGCCGGGGTGTGTGTGGCACAGCCCTGGAGTAATTTCCCTCCTCATCCTCAAGCACAAGGGCACGGGGAGGGGTGCGAAGCCCTGCAGATGCTTCATACCCTTCCGTCAGTGCTTCTCCCTCAATCTGGCACCCAAGTTTATGACAGCAAATTTATGATGTTCTGGGTCTGAGCTGCCTCTTGATTGACAAGCCCCCGCCGAGCAGCAGCAGCGCATTTAGTGCAGGTAATTACTGATGATGTCAAGGAAAAAATTGCAGAGAAGATCCCGTTCGCAGCCTGTTAATTGTAACTGTTCCTCTCGCTAAAAGTTTTGATAGGTGCAATCCATCAAATGTGCTTTATGCAACTTTGCAGTGCTTGACTAAAGGCCGATTTTATTGCTTTAGAAATCAATGGGGGCTGCACTGCTGGAAGCAGATGATCCCGTTGGTGCTTCCCCATCTCCTGTATCAGCACCCGGTGGAAGAGAGGAAGGTGCTGATTCCAGAGCCTGTTTCTCTCTGCTGCTCGCTCGCTCCGAGAGGTGTCTGCTGCCGTCGTCCCAGGAGCATTTTTTAGCTCTTGTAGTCTATTAAAGCCTGAGATTAGTGCTCATGTTGTTCCAGCATGTGGTCTCACTTTGTAGCTGAGGTTCGGGAGCTGCCCTTTGATTAGGCTCACTGAGAATCAAGCTTTTTAAATATCCTGTGATTATATCACTGGAAATCTTTAACTGGCACATTTTCCAAAGTCTGTGCTGTTTGTGTGTGGTTTGTTTATCAATCATCCCAGGGTTCTCCATCCCTCAATACACTTGTTTCCATACATCATTGCCTGGGTGTCAGTCCCGGAGCAAGACAGAGTGACACCCCACTACCATCCCCAAACCCCAAGGCATTTTTTCACCACTGTTGTACCGGGAAAGGATTCCCAGCTGGCAGATTCTGGGGCTGGAGCATGGAAGGAGTGGTACATTCGATTGCTCATTCCCATTCAGTGCTGTCCACCTCACCCACAACTCAGTTGCACCCCAGCATATGATGCACCGTCCTTCAAAGGGACAGGGCCTTGAAGGGGATGGGCAGTGCCCATCTGGGAGCCGCTGCTTCCTCCTCTTCCTCCTCGCAGATGAGGAGCAATTTCACATCAGCTGCCTCATGGATGCAGTTCAACTACAGCCTGGGCCAGTTTTAAATCAAGCCCAGATGGGCCCTCTCCTTCTTCCAAAGGGTGGTAAATCCGCTTCAAATCCCACCAGCGCTGGGGAAGGCCCTCAGCCTGGCAAGGTGCAGCTTTTACCTGGCGCTCCCTGTGCTGCCAGCACGGCCGGCTGCTCGTAATCCCTCCCGCGATGGGCTGCCTTCATCACCAGTTTACAGCTGGAAAAATGCGAGAGGACAGGCACCCAGGGACACCCGGGCAGCACACGTGAGGGGTGCTGCTCGGGGCACAGCAAAACCCTCCTCTGCTCCTCCTCCTTGGCTCATCCCACCGGAGCAGCGCATCCCGCTCCGACGCAAAGCAGAAGTGACGCTGACGGAGTACGACGGGAATGTCAATGCTCTTCCCATCAACAGCGCGGGGAAAACAGGGAAAGCATATGTGTGTGGAACTGTGTCACTCTTCTTCCTGAAATGCGCTACCCGAGTCCCCGCTCTGGAAATAGAAAATCAGGGACCTGCTGGCACATACGTATGGTGGGAAAGAACTCGGAAAATTCAATTGAAATGCTTTTAAAAAGCGAAGGGGAAGCCAACACCCTCCCAAGACAAGGAGACTGAAGAGCGCTTCAGCTATTGGGAACAGCCACAAATACAGGCTGGTTCTGGCAGAGTCATGATGTTGTTTAATAACATTGCTGGAAAGCTGATTGCATGGTTTAAAAGCAACCTTAATAAGAAGTAACTAGGAAAATGTTAGTTTTGAAGTTAGAGGATTAGGAGAAAGCAGACTAGTCTATGCTGTGTGTTAATGGCTGAATCAATGTATTAGAGCAGGAATCTGCACTTGGTCTCACTGTATAAACCTGCTCGATATTTCAGCAGAGAGATATTTTTGCCTTGGTTCTCGCAGAGAAAAATACACTCATTTATTTCCCCGAAATACCATATTATGATGGATGCAACTGCCAAGTTATAGCTAATGGATGTAACATGATGGAAAACATCATTATTTAGGTGTGGGAAATTGTTCTTTAGGAATCTGGTGTCTGTAGCAAACCTGCACTCCTTGAACCTCAATTCCACAACGCATTTCAGATGTGGATTTTAAGTGACTGTTTCTAATTAGTGTATCACAGAGCCCTGTCAAAATACCTTTTGGTGAATGGCAATAACGTGTGCACAGGATTTTAAATCACGTCTAGAGAGCAGCTGTGGAACTCGACGCTTGGCTGAGCAGCAAGAACACAAACGTGGTGACCATCCCCAGCACTCGTGGGTGCTGCTGCTCCTGTGGCACTTGTCCCCCCACGTCCTCTTACAGGGAAGGTGCCTGGGGACACGACAGCTGGCAGTGAAGATCAGGCTGGTATCATGGCATCTGCAAGATGCTTCCTCCAAGAGCCCTGCAGCTCCCCAGGGCCCTGCAGCTCCCGTCTCCCACGGCACGGGTACCCAAGGGCCATGCTGTGGGGGTGAGATGCCTGGCACTGCTAAGAGACGTTCCCAGCTGCACAGGGAAATTGGGAGCTCCCCAGTGGCACATGGCACAGGAGGAAGGAGTTTTCTACTATTTCCCACAGGAAAATGAAAAGGAGCAATCAAGGAATGTGAGTGCAAGCATTCCAGCTGCTGCGGTGAAAATTCATCCCTGGCTTGGGATTTCCCCTTGCCGCCCAGGGTGACGGAGTCAGCCTGGTGTAACACCTCGGGAGAGCCGCTCTCTGCCCAGTGAGGCTGCAGAACCAGCCTGTGCTGAGCTTTCTTTGGCCATTCATTCACAGTCCAGCACTGCCTCACTGTAATGTCCCATCACACTGCCCAGCCCAAGGGACACCAATCACAGACCAGTGGGCCCAGCAGCCCCAGCCCAAACACACTCACAGCTCTGACACCATTTCCTTGCAGAAGAAACCCCTCTTTGCTCCCCGGCAAGGGCACACGTATAAACAAGTGCAGCTGGCTCCCATCAGCCGCACGGAGGCGAATGCTTCAGGTGTTTGATAAATGCTCCTTGCTTCCTATTAATGCTTCTGCTGTGTATCACAAGAGGCATTAAACCTGCCTCTGCAGCCCTAGCAGGGGCACTCCTGACGGTTTCTGCTCTGCTGGAATAACACGCTTTGCTACTTCAGTGCTCGTTTGTGCTCCCGGAGGTGCACGGGCAACTCCCACTGAATCCAGGCTGTTCGAGGGATGGGTTTCTGAGCTCTCTGTGGGTGCCTTAGCCAGTCTGAGAGGT
The DNA here is from genome assembly GCA_013398855.1 of Mohoua ochrocephala. Classification (NCBI taxonomy): domain Eukaryota; kingdom Metazoa; phylum Chordata; class Aves; order Passeriformes; family Acanthizidae; genus Mohoua; species Mohoua ochrocephala. The sequence goes on from VZTA01019004.1 coordinate 16,807, forward strand.
GCCAGCATCCAAAGGCTGGGTGCTTTGGGATGCTGCCAGATCATCCCTGCGCTCAAACAGGAGGGAGATTCCAGCTGCAGTTAATGTGGGCTGAGCCTTTCTGGTCACTCAGGCTTGGCTCGCACCAGAGGAACCACCAGACACGGCTCTTACCAGCTCTGCTAGCATTGAAAAGGCACTGGCAGCACTGTTTGATTGATTAATGCTAATCACCTTGCACACAAACCTCCATCTCCAGCAGTTTTGTGACTGTCTCTGTCTCACGTAGAATTCTCTTCTGCTTCTCCAAATTGCCCCAAAAAGCCTGGTCTATGCCGAGCCTCAATGACCACAGCACAAAAGAATGAAGCAGCAATAATTGGGGTTTTTTTTTCAGAATCCCAATCTTAGATCATTTCTAGCACCCATTCTACAGTTTTAAGCACTTGGCAAAGTCCTGACTGTCAGAGGAGAATTCACCATGCTGGGTCCAACAGCCCGAGAGGGGAGGCTGCTGCTGCTCCGTGCCCTCAGCACACACACAGCATGGAGCACATATGAAGGGAGATGTGCTTATGGACGTGGCTGGCCACACTCACCACAGACAGGCACTCACACAAACGGAGCCAGCACCGATGGCCTCATCCTGCTCCCCTCCCTGGCTTGGCAGGGTGGAATTGCATTGGTAGCCATGGTGGCCCATGGACCCCTTCACCTTCACTTGCCAGTGAAGCTGTTATGCTGGGAGCCAGCAGAACCAATGACTCACAGAATGATTTCTGTTGGAAATCCTTCAAAACCTCCAGTTCCAACCCTGTGCCATGGGCAGGGACACCTTCCAAGAGCCCGGCAATGAGAAGGCTCAGTCGGCTCACGAGCTGGCACGCGGCCCCTCGACTTATCCTCATTAGAGCTGGTACCTGTTGCAGAGCCAGGCTGGAGGGAATTGCATTAGGCTGTTTATGGATGAGAGCAGAGCTGCAGGGAGGAGGAGGAGGACAAGGAGGAGGGGGAGGAGGAGGAGGAGAGCTGTGCTGCAGCCACTGCCGCTCGCCGAGCAGGGAAAGCCATCCCCGGGACAGCTGGGGAGCCACAGCCACCTCCCAGGGCACAGCACCCGCACGGAGCCAGGCCCTGCGAGCAGCCCTCGTGGAGGGGGTCCCTGCCCCAAACGAACGGGGACACCCTCTCCAGCAGTCCCAGCGCAGGGGTCAGGGCATTGTTCCGGCCACGCTTTGCTCCAGCCGGCACAGAGGGCTTGCAGCTGCTGGGGGTTTTGTTTCGCTTTTTCTTTTTTCTCTTTCATGGCTGGGAGCTTATTGTGCATTTCCAACAGCAACCGGCTGACCCAGGTGATAATTCAGCTGCCACTCGGCCTGGCACCGGCACAACTTGGACACGTTTCAGACACCTGGCATCACGCAAGGAGGGAGGGAGACAAAGGGATCGATACCCTCTGCCCCAAAGGCAAACAAATGGCATCGATTAACTCCAGCGGCCATGGAGACTTGCAGGAATTATCTGGGATTCAGCAGGTCTCACGGAGACAAACTCCTCCACGTGTTTCTCTCCGTAGGGAAGTGGTTTCATCCCCCTGTGCCTCCTCCCCTGAGCAGTGCTGTGGGGTGAGTCCCCATCTGCTCCCTCTCTCTGATATCCCAAACCCTCCAGGAGCACACACAGGGGCAAGAGGCCCCAGAAACCTGCCAGCCCCGCTGGGATCACTCCTCAGAGGAGACAGACATTGAGTAGAAAACAGGGGGTTTTTGCTGCAAATAGGAGCAATGCAGTTACAGGGTATGGAGACAGATGTGCAGAGAGAAGCAATCCCTGCCTGTAGCTGCCAATGCCTTGTTTCAGCTCCAAGGCATCCTCTGTGTGAAGCAGCTGAGTGGCTCTTGGGATGCACACACAGCTCCCACCAGCATGCTCCGGGACCACAGGCTGGGTTCTGCTTCCCTGGAAAAGGGTCTTGGTCTGGGGTACTTACACCGCATTCTCCTTCTGGGGTTCGGCTCAGACCCAGGCTCCCCCCTCCCCATGGTCCCTCCCAGCATTTCCTGCAATTCATGACTCCGAGCTTGATGGAGGTCAGGGGTTAACACTTTTCTCTAAACTAGTCCCTCTGAACTGATTTCCCCTCTAAATTTTGGAGGAGATGTTCCCCCGGCAGGGTTCGGTGGGACCTCCCAGCCAGGCAACGAGCAAAACTCACCAAATCCTTCCTCAGCACTGGCCTGTAAACAGTCACAGCCCTCTGAGAGGGAGACACTGCTTTGTGGCACAAAGCCCCATCCTCACCAGTGCACTGGCAGCCTGCTGCTGCTCTTGGTTTGTCCCAGGGGCTTTCCCCCAGAGCTGCTGTGCTCCTGCTGCCTTTTCCTCTCCTCTCCCTTCACCCTTGCACTGCTCTTCTCGCTGCCCAGCTTGATACTCAGCCAGCGAGGACATAAGCCACTGATAAAAGGCTTTTATTTATTATTCAGCCATCTCCAGGGTTTCGGTGCCACAATGCATTACCCTACTTCCCATATCCATTATTTATTTCCTGGTTCAACACAGGTGAAGCTAAAGTGAATGTGAAAGATGTTTGAAGCCCATACACAAAAGATTAATCCAGCCCAGCTTCCCCAAGCTGAAATCCCTTCTCTGCTCAAAACTCGGACTAAAGATGAAATCCTGCTCCTGCTGGAGTCAAAGAGAGTTTTCAATAATGGATTTCAAGGGCTCAAAGCCTTCACAGGTATCTGAAGGAGGAGTGGTCCTGGATGCAGGCTTCCCCTCCCAGGCAGCCCAAAGTGGGTCTGCCCCACCACCCCTGTTCTGGGGCCGGGGCAGGGCTGCCCTCACCATCTCCCACACGAATGGTTCTGAGCTCCCAGTGCTGTGAGACCAAAACATCTTGGGATCTTGCTACTTCTTTCTTTTTTTTCTTTTCCCTTTTTTTTTTTTTCTTTTGGCATTGAGCGTTCGAAGGGAAGCAAATTCAGGAAGCGGAGATGTTCCCGAGCCCTTGGGTCACAGCCTTACTGCCATCTGCAAAGGAAGCAATCGAATTTCACCTCCACCCCCATGAAGCCCAGGCTGGCGCCGGGGCCATCCCTGCAGGATGCTGCCCTGCTCCCACCTCCCCGGGCTGGCCAGGGCTGGCACCCCCTCCGGGCACCAGTGCTGAGCTCCCCTGGACAGCATTTCTTCAGAGAACAACAGGATTTCTTTCCGATAAACTGTGTCTCCAGGAAGGAGGGGGAGGAATTTTATCTTCCACACCTCAGTCCCAAGAGGAGAGTGAAGAAAGATCAGCTGAGATTATTCAGGCATTTATATTCTGAGGAAAGCCAGCACTCCAAGAAGAGGAAAGAAAATCTTAAAAAATGGAAGAAAATCAAAAAAAGGGAAATTCTCTTTTTTTTTTTGTCAATCCTTTGTCAATGCTGCAAAGGATTGAGGGAGTCAGAGCAGGTAGGCTCACAACACAGCCTTCACCAATGTGCTTTGCCATCCCCAGACCTACACGCTGGGCCATGGAAGGGGAACTCAGCACAGGGACAGGCTGGCTTCCCTCCCTGCCTTCTCCCACCCCTTCCCACCTGCTGTCCCACCAGGCCCATGCAGCTGGGGCTCCCCAGGCAATGTCCCTGCCAGGCTGGGCTCCAGGGACCCCACCTCTCCATGTCAACTCCATGTCTCACCCTGCCCCTGCCTCCTTGCTCCAGGGCTGGCTTTAGAATTCAGACTTCAGCTTTTTAGTCCAGGTTTCAGCTGTGCCCAGCGGCAGCAGGATCTGGGAGATGTCCCACAGCTGCTTGAGCTGAGCACGAGCATCCCACGACCCTCCAGTCCCCTCCTGCTGGTACCAGCTCAGAGGAGCGATGCCCCTCAGAGGGCAGGGACACGGTGCTCGGCGTCAGGAGTCCAAAATCCGTGTCCCCCTCGATTCCCCTGCTGCCGCTCATCCAGGGCTTGCTGGAGAAGCCTGGTGGAGGACGGAGACCCGCTGGGCACCTCCGTTCCCCACCTCCCCTCGCTCTGCAAGAGCCGGGTCAGGAGTGGATGCCCCCTCTGCCCCTGCCACCCCCTTCGCTGCGACAAAGCCAGCTCCAGGGGGCTGAAACCCTCCTCAGATATGCAAGATCTCCCAGCCAGGAGTGTTGATACAATGATTAGCGTGTTTGTTATGTTAAATACCACTACTTAAACACGCAGTGCCCTTCAGCCGGTGTTTGGGAGCCCCGTGTCAATATTGGCTCGGGAGCAGCAGCAGCAGATAAGCGGGAGCGGGTGAGGAGTCCTCTGCCATATGCCACAAACAATGCCTTCGCCGTAGCTTTCAAACCTTCTTTGATCACTTCCCGCAATTGTCTTGTCATCAGAAGAGGACTGCAGCTCTTTATAAATAACATGAGCTTTGATGTAAAGTCGCTACGTTTTCTCCTAATAAAATGGCCTCGATTCAGCCCGGCCCTGAGTAAAGCCCATAAATATTGCTTTTCGCTTCTTAAGAGCGCACTTAAGTCCCTCGGAGAGCACGGGAAGGTGCACACACGCCCGGTGTGGGGAGGATTCATCACACGCTGCAATTTAACCGTGCACTTAAGTGATTTGCTGAACTGGAGCATTAAATGGGAAGCAGCGATTTCTTTTAACTGCCTATAAATACCGTGAGTTCTTCTCGTGGCTGGAGCTACTTTTAATGACTGGTGCTTAGCTGCATCGAAGTTTAAAACCCCGCGGAAAAAGAAAAAGAATAAGCCCTGCCTCAGCACATGGCTAACACAAAAGCAACATTTCTTGTCCATATGGAGAACATATTGGCTGAACTCGGCTCCGAGGCGACCTTTATCTTCACTCGTGAGATGAGACCAATTAAGCCGGTGGTGGCAGCGCTGCCGGTGAGTTATCGCTCTCCTTCCTCGGGCAGATAAAGGTCAGGCGTGAGGCGATGGGATGCTCCTGCACCACGCTGGCTCGGCTACCTGTTGCCCTGAGACAGCTGCAGATGCCCACAGGCTGCTGCTCCCTGCATGGCCCGGTAGGTGATTTCCAGCTAATTGGGACATTTTGGACCCCCCAACCGGAGGAGACGGCCTTCGGATGTATGTGTATGCATAATATATATAAATAAATAACAAACACCCTGGCACTGTGCACGGCAGAGCTCCAGCCTGAGCAGCCTGAACCAAACCCTTCCTGCAGTCCCAGGGGTCTCTCCCCCCGCCGCCAGCCCCGTCCCAGCGCGGGGCACAGTTGGGGACCGCGGGGCACACGGTGGCCTTCGAGCCATTCATCAGCACGGCCGGGTATCACGGCCGGGGCGCGGGGCAGCCACCTCCCCCCGGGGATGAATTACGGAGCAATAAACCACGCTCGTCTCAGCAGGAGCGTTTTATGCCTGCCATCAATCAGGAGACACAAACGGCTCCGTTCCCAGCAGGACTGGCAGGAAGCGAGGCAGGAGTGGGTGCACAGGGATCCTGGGGATTTATGGGGGGGTCCCGGTCAGGGTGGGAGTGCTGGGCACCTTTGTACCTGTCTGCCCAAAGCTGCCCAGCTGAAAAATTCAAATCACAAAGTAAAGCCCCAAATCTGTCAGGAGGAGCTGGGGAGGTTTGGGAGCTGGGTCCAGGGGAGGGTGAGGCAGAGGTGTTGCAGGTGCAGTTTTGCCGTCTGCTCATCCGTTTGATCTCTAATTGATAAAAGAGCATCATGTGGAAAAAAACCCCAACATTTTGGGATTTGAGGTTTTGGAGGAAGGGAGTTGAATATGTGTGTTTGGGGCTCGCAAACCCTTCAGTGGTCATTAGATACCTCAGTGCCTTGTTGAATACGGCCCTAAACATCTGCTTTCCCATTACTCACAATTAGGAGAAAGAGCAAAATCCAAGCTGGCACATCCAAACGCCTGTATCCTAAGCACGAACACCCGGACAGGGAGAATATCTCCACCTGATACCTGCTCTCTGGTGAATTTGCATTTTCCTATTAGGCTTGTTGCTCCAGTGGAGTGGAGCTGCTTTCTGAAGCATCCCGAGCATCGCAATTCCAGCTCTCCGGGGCAGCCAGCCTCTTGCCCAGACCTTAACCAAAGGGAAAAGGCAATAAAACGACAGACCCCAGTTCATTCTTCAAGAGGAAAGCTCGGATCCCCGAGCAGCACAGAGTCTGCAAACCTGTTTCGCTGGGGTACAAAGGTTAAAACGAGCCACTCAGCACAGTCACATCTTAACCTTGAAACCCCTGGGGTCGTGCCCCCTGCACTCCTTGGGCAGAAGCGCTGCCCCAGGCGAGCAGCGGAGCAGCTCCTCCCCTCCCGTGTCCCAGTCAGATCCTCCCCTGGCACTGGGAGCGCCAGTCTCGCTCATCTCCTCGGGATCCCAACATGCACCTTGTTTCCTGCAGGAGACACTTCAAGGACGTGAATAACAAGGGATAACGGCACAACAAAGTGCCATTCGAGTATTTATGAACGGGCTTTTCCCCCGCTCCAGGTAGCTTCTGTAAAGCCATCAGTTTTAATGAGTGTTTTGTTGTTACCTAATGTTTCAGGATCCTATATTTTTGCTTGCTCTGCTAAGAAAGTTTTCCTTGCTGTTGTATAGATGTTTTTCCAAGCTAAAAATAGGACTATCTTTTTACCAATCAAGTCTGTCTGGGATTATGTATTCAAAGAGCGTGACATAGAGATGTGGAATAAAGGTTTTATGAATCACAAAATTGAATTCTTTAGGGGCTGGCAGCATTTTTCTGAATAAAACAACAACTTAATGTCCTACGTGTTGTACTTTATGAACTGGGACCTAAACTTATCTTGTACAAAGGAAATTACAGAGGCAATCATGGGAGGTCTTTTATTAGTATTTCTTCTCTCCCCGGCACAGAGGAGAATATGAATTGATTGTCAAAGATTTTTTAAGTGCCTTTGATTGAAGAGATGATCTCTGATAAGCTGCTGGAGGAAAATAGACGCCAACAGCTGCTCCATTTACCATCGCTTAGCCTCCGGTTCTGGAGGTTTGCTAAATAACTCTTTTACATTCACAAACACATCTCTGTGTCATGGCCGTGCCACACACCCCTCCCCGTCCTGTGAGCGTGGTGGGTGCCACATAATCCGTGGGGCTGAAGGAGAAGTTACATCGTGGTGCTGGGAGCACACCCGGGTCCTTCCCCATCTCCCCAGCCTGCGTGCTGGCTTTTTTCAGCAGTGCTCCATCCCTTCCGAAGCTGGGAGAGAGAGAATCATTCCTGTTTCAGAGCCCAGGAGAGAAAATAAGCCACTGGTTGTCCAGGGCATTGTGTCTTGCAGATAATTAAAACATCAGGACTGAATCTTTGCTGTTAATGAATTTTGAAGGGGTTGCTGATCCCTGCATAACTCTGCCACGTGTTCCCCCCTGCATCTTCCCCTCGCAGCTTATTACACCGAGCCATTGTCAGACCCATTTCACAACTCTGGTAGCTGCTTATTGCCATAAATCACCTTTGCCCACGCCACACAGTTTGTATTTATTTTAACACCATCACTGCCCATGTACTTCCCAGGCTGTGCATGGATCCCAGCCCGGAGGTGCCCAGCAGAGGGGCACTGCCAGCTCCCCTCCCTGCCCAGCTTTTGCCTCCCCAGTCTGCCAAATCAGGACAGATGTGGGCATGAGCTGCTCCAACCCGTGCCGGGGTGCTGAGGAAAGGGACAGCACCAGCCTCTGTTGCTGGGGCTGCTGGGTTTGGGGAGCCACAGCCGGGATCTGCTCCCTCCTGGGAGTATCCCACGGGGAGACCCTTTCCTGCTCTATCTCATTTATAACATGAATCTAAATGACCTCCAGCTCATCCAACAGGGCCAAATGCAGGGTGCACATCTGCAACACCCACGTCTGCACATGGAGCAGCCCTACGGGAGCACAGCTGGAGGAGAAGAAGCCTCTCAGGTTGCGGGTGACTCCCCCGCCCCTCTCAGGCTGCCGGTGACTCCCCTGCCCAGTCCGTGACAAACAACTGCCCTGGGCACAGCATCACCCCGCAGATGCGGGAGCAGGGCTGGAGCAGTGGCCAGGGCAGCGGCCCCACACTCCCCCCTCACCTGGCTGCAAAGAGAGACCCAACAGAAAAATTTACATCCCACACCTCTCCTGCAAGAGGTGCCTCGAGGCGCCAAAAATCAATCCCTCGGTACAGTTTTATTACTCAGTTCAAAGTGCAGTCAGAAGATGTCCAACGCGGCTCTCCTCCTCCTCCCTCCCTCCTTCCATATAAAGGAGAGGAGGAAAATTAAGTTGCTGGCTGCTGTTGGCCCCATCCCTGCCCCGGGCACTCCCGAGCTGGCTCAGCAGCACTTCCACACGTGTTGCAGCCTGGTTTCTTGGCAGCCTGCATTTGATGCTATCCTGGAAAAAAGGCTCTGAGAAGCTCACAGGCTCTGCATTTAGCACAAGCAACGCCTTTTCCAAAGGAAACACTTAAAGGGTTACGCAAGAATAAAGCTAAAAGGGCTTGTAATTAGTCAGAGTTGGGCAGGGGCTAAATTAGCCAAGCAAAGTCATTACCCGCCTGAGATCTTCACTGCAAGGCAGCAGAGGATGCACACGCATCTCCTCGAGCGGCAGAGACAGTCTGCTAGGAGGCTTCACTTATCCCAGGAAACCCCCCGTGCCTCAAATGAAGCGCAGCCGCAAACCACTGGCCCTGCGGAGCGGCCACCTCGTCCTGCTGCAGCGCAGGAGGAGCTGATGGGAGCAGAGAAACCTCGTTCCAAGCCACCCTGACCCGGCCTGGCCACATTCTGCAGGGGGTTTCATGCCCTCTGACCTCCCTCACAGCCAAATGACCGTTCTGGGGCAGATGGGAATAAAGCAAGGGATAAACTCTGAGGGGGCTTTGCCTGCTGCCTCCCTCGTCACCCCAGATGCTGCAGCTTCAAGAATGAGTGGGAAGAAATGGTGGTGGATTTTGGCCATCGCTTCTGATGGAGCACTTGCCAAGGCAGAACTGACTTTTTCCTTCTGCCACAGGGCTCTTTCTGCTGGAAAACATCCCTTGGACGATGCCTGGGATTGAGGGATCAGAGCAGGTCACGCAAAAGATGCCAGCTCGGGCCAGAGCATCGTGATCAGACAGTGCTGGGAGCGTGGCTTTCAGGGAAACCCCTCCAGCCTGAGGGAATGGAACTCTGACCCACTGTGGAGATTCCTGAGCAGGAACAGCCATGGCAGGGACAGGCAGGGCTCTCCTGGACGTTTGGGGGCAGTGGGGATGCAGGAGCAGGGACAGGACTGTCCACACAGATCAGGTCTGCCCTTACCACGTTTACCTAACAGATGGGGGGAGGAGCTGTGTTTGTACCGTGGGCAGGTGTGAGATTATTGCAGAGATGGAGGGAAACTGAGGCAGCACTTTCTGCAACACAAACAGTTCCCAAGGTGCTGGGGGAGCATCGCTCCAGTGCCCTGACCCAGACATACATCCCTCCTGGGGGATGAACCTGCCTGCTGCTGGAGGCCAGCCCTGCAGCTCAGGGAGGCACTGTACCAGGGCCAGAGCTGCCAACACTGTGACACACTGGCTGTGGGACACCCTGGCTGTGGGACACCCCCAGCTCTGCCAACCAAACACTGGAGATCCAATCTCCTCCTGGCATCTCTGAAGCACAGGTACAAATCTGTCAGAATTTGTTTTCGGGATGCAATTCCACCATAACTGATACCCTAAATGTGAAATCAAACAAGCCCTCCTGCTCCCTCCACGCTGGGAGTGCTGCTGGCCAGGCAGGATCCTGAGCACTGTAGTTATAGCAACAGGCACCGTCCTGATGGCAGCAGTTACACAACTCCCAGCTGCTCCTCAGAGAGTGCGACTCGCTGCACAAACCTCTGAGCAGCAACAGCCACCAAAACCCCACGGGCAAGGGCGTGGGCACCCCTGGAAGTGGCCTGGAAATGGGAAGTGGGCTTGGAGAAACCTGGTCCAGTGGAACGTGTCCCTACCTGTGGCAGGGGGTTGGAATGAGATGGGCTTTAAAGTCCCTTCCAAGCCAAACCATTCTGTGATGCTTTGGCACGAGCGCCCTTCCTGCAACACACCTGCCTCAGGCGCCTTGGGACCTCCCCAGACACTTTCACACTGTCACCTGTGGGCACAGACCCCCAAAAATGCAAGCTCCACGTGCCTCCTTTGCCTGCACAGGCTCCAGAGTGTTCGATCCACATTATACAGAACAGCTCCAGTGCCTGCTGCTGCCCCTGGGAGTAACACTCTCTTTGGCACCCAGGGTGTGCGGGGTCAGCAAGGCACGCTGGAGTCTGTCAGCGACACTTTGCTGATTTTCTCTTCTTCACCACACGCAGCCAGGCTACAGAGCACTTCTCTTGCTCACAGCTCAGACGCCCTGCTAGAAAATCAATAGTCATTTGGTGATACTCTGGCACTTGGCTGGCTGCATCGCAATGCTTGGGAGGAGCAGCTCCCATTCGCCAGTCCCCGGAGCAAGCAGAAACCAGCAAGGGTCAGACTGGCCTTGGGCAGATACTCTGGGGCCATTTGAGCAGCACAGCTTGATAAATCCATCCAAAATTTCAGGAGTCTCATTTTGTGCCTGTCCAAGGGACTGCCCCAGCCCATCAGATGGCAGAGAGCAGCCTGGAAACATCCCCTGGGCTCTCCACATCCTCCCCCAGCAGGGTAGTGCATATCCCACTTCTCCCAACACATCCTGAAAGTCCTGGAAAACAGGGAGCACACCTTGCATCAGCCTCGCTAGAGCCCCGACAGGTTTGTGTGTCAGATTTACATGAAACACGTCCCAGCCTACACCAGCAACAGGTGGCCCCAGAGTGGGGCGTGGGTACCTGGAGCCTCTGTGGCAGGAGAGCAGGCAGGGAGCATCCTGGGACTGGGACCAGCTCACGGATCAGCCACAGGCTCATCCAGAGAGACTACAGGGCACGAAGCGTAGGTACCAATTTATTTACCTCACCTTGGCTTATCTACCTCCAGAAACAGAACAGGAATTACAGAACTCAGCACTGGAAACAGGATCACTGCTTCAGGGCTGGGAACTGCCCCTGGATTCCTGAGCCAGCACGGGACCAGGCTAAAGCAATGTGATTCTGTTCCCTGGCTTGACCAGGGAGCCAGGAGCAAAGAAAAGTGGGCATGGGCCATGGTTTAAAAAAATCAGGAAGCATAAAATAGCTTTGAGCTGCTTGAAACCAAACCCAAAAGCTGATGGAGCGGATGGCATCTTTGTTTAATGAAGAACAGAAATTGCTCTTTTCTGCAAATCCAGGACAGCACCAGCAGGGCCGGATTTCAGCAGGTTTCAAAGGGCAGCGGACACGGTATTTTTAAATGATAAATAAAATGTACTAGCCCGACCTCAGGAATACCATCGTCTGCTTTCAATGCTCTCCTGTTCCTTTAATTCTTCTCCATCAGTGCAGATATATGAACTGCCACAAATCCCTGCCGCCTCCCCATCTGTGTGGCACAGCCGGCAGCACGGGACCTGCTCCGGGTTGCAGCCGGATCGGGAAGCAAATCTCTCCCGGAGAGCAGCAGGGGAAGGACATGACTCTTTCCCCTGGGCACTGTCTGTGATAAGAGGAGAATTAAGACCGCCAATCTATTTCTAATGGAGAGGTTACGAGAGGGCATTTTGGAAGCAATTGAAAGGTTGGTAAAGGGGCTCAGCCAGGAAATGTATGGAGTCTCATTACCTTTTATCTTCCGAGCACATAAAGTTTGCAGAATCTCTGTTTAGGTTAGCAGGAAAGCTCTGCAAGAATTATATATGCTGCCCACACGCTTATCAAGGAGAGCGAGCTGTGCTCTATCAGCCAGCTGTGGGGCTCGGCAGAGATAAAGATATCCCCCTGCCCGGCAGTGACTCGGGATAAATCATCCTGTCCTCGCGCTGCCATTAGGCCTAACCTCTGCCTGGCCCCTTCCTGCCATCACACCACCGAGCTGCCAGAGCCAGGGCCGGGAGCGTGGCCGGGGCTGTTCCCATCGCCCTGGGGCTCTCCCCGCACTGAGGGAAAGCAGGGAGTGCTCGATTTCCAGCGCGGCTGTGAATGCCCTGCTCTACAGAGCCATGAAATACGTGCACCAGGAAAACCAGGGTTTGGATCAGCTGCTTTTCAGGCTGGATCCCCAGGCTGGAGTCCGAGGGGCAGCTGGGGACCAGGGGCTGGCTGGGCAGTACCCCTTTTTCTGCAGACAACCGTCACCAGCTCCATGGGTGTCCTTGTCCCTTTTTGCCTTCAACCTGGCTGCCCATCAGGTCCCACAGATCCCATGTCCATCAGCCCCCCCAAGCCCCTGCTGCTGCTGCTCCACTGCACCACTGGACACCATGGAAACATTTGGCTCCACCACACAGATTTCCCCCTGAGACCCCTGACAGCTCCAGACCCTCTGTGACATGCAGAAAACCACATGGGCCAAACGATTGCATGGAGAGGTTTAGGCTGGATATTAGGGAAAATTTCTTCACTGAAAGGATGGTCAGGCTCTGGAACGGGCTGCCCAGGGAAGCAGTGAAGTCACCAACTCTAGAATTGTTCAAAAAACCTGTGGATGTGGCACTTGACACGGGTTAGTGGTGAACACGGTCGTGCTGAGGTGACTCAATGGTCTTGGAGGGCTTTTCCAACCTGAACAGTTCTGTGATTCCATGATCCTGCCCTATTGCTGTGGCAAAGAGGGTTTGCTCCAGCCCAAAGCACTGCTGGCAGCGTTGGCACTGTGGTCGGCATGGAGAGGGGACAGCAGTGACCGTCTGGGCTGGGGGACTGCAGCGACCATCTGGGCGGGGGGACAGCGGTGACCATCTGG
>VZTA01019004.1:29726-93120 GCA_013398855.1 Mohoua ochrocephala
TGGGGGCGGGGGGTGACCGTCGGGGCGGGGGGACAGTGGTGACCGTCTGGGCTGGGGGACTGCAGTGACCGTCCGGGGTGTCAGAGCAGCCCAGGCCCCACGTGGGTGATGCCACCGCCAGCGCTTAGGCACCATCAGAGCTGTGAAGGCAGCAAGGAGATGTCCTCAGGTGCCAGGAGCTGCTGCAGATCTCAGGATGTGCATAACGAGAGAGACAGCCACCGCCTGCGGTGTGTGCAGCTCCGGAGCGTGGGCACAGATGGTGCTGAGGGCACTCAGGGCTGCCACGGCCACCCAGGGAAATCTGTCCCTTCCAATGCATCCAGCAGTGGTTACGAGGCACTCGGGAGGCTCAGACAGGGCTGGCTGGCCACAGATGACACTGGGCTGCCATGTTTGCCACCAGCCAGTGCCACCAAGGCATGAAAAGTAGCGACGCACACAACCCACATCCCAGAAGACTCGTTGGTTTGTTTAAGCACCGTATTTACACCCGGAGAAGAAAACTGCCCGCGTGAAGGAGAACAAATTAAAATTCAATTTCGTCTGTACCAAATAAACGCTCTCATCAGTGGGAGGATGGTAGAGATATATTGGTACTCACATAATTCCTTGGTGGATTTTATGGGCCAATTGATAAAAAATATTCTCATGAGAGCAATGCACATTATTTCTAGAGCTCCAGTATTTTACTAGCGAGGCAACGCAGAGATGTGTGATTTACACACCGCACGCAGAGGGCTACCCTGGCGTGGGCAACACGAACACAAGTGCTCCACGGGGAATTCTCCCCCGGAATCAAGGCACGATGGCTCTGTTTGGCCTGTGGACAAATGACAGCCTAAGGCAGGGTATTTGTGGGCATCTGTTGCGGGCCAAGGTGGCACGTGGAGAACACCAGTGATGCTCACGCAGCCAACAGATGTGGTCACACCTCCAGTGCACTTTCTGTGTGCACAAAGCCCTCCCTTGCCTGTGGTTTCAAGGGGACAAACAGTTAAATAAAAGCAAACAAACACGATTTTTCTGAGCTCTGAGTTTCTGGTTTCTTTGAATCCACAAGTCCTGTCTGTGAGGAACAGAGCTCATTTAGTTAATTACTGTCATCTCCACAGAAAAGAGCACTCTGAAGCTCAAACTCTGGAGCACCAACTTGAAGCTCACAGGAAATCTGCCCTGGAACTTGGAAATCATGTGCTTGACTGATAACAGCATTTTGAATTTTACTGCACCCCTGCTCTCTGCCCCTACTCTGCTGCCTCTGGCAGATCAGGGAAGCCCAGGATTCCAAGGCAGCTTTTCTGTGGGATTCACCTCACCCAGCTCAAGCTCTTCACCCCAGGCACACCCTCTCACCCCTGGGCCTGGGAAGGAGACACGGCTGTGACAGAGGGCTGTGCCAGGAAATATTTACTGGAGGCTCAACATCCACCTGTTGGGTTTTTATTTATTTATTTATGCACCTTTGCATTAATGTATATCACAGCTCAGCCAATGGTTTTTGGCATAAATTTATAATGAAATAATCCAAGATGGTTAAAACCAAAACTGACTTCATTACTTCTGACTGTGCCAGTCACCGTAATCAACTTTGCCATGTTTTAGGCCACTCAGCAGTTTTGTCTCTGCTCATCTGCACTGACAGGTGTAGCTATTTTATCAAAATCCAATCCAACTACAGAATAAATAAAAATCCAAGAGTAATACTGAGGTCTAGTTAAAGATAAAAATCTGTTGCCATCTCTCTAGATTGAACTACCTTCATTTTACTTCACAAATTTGTACTCATGCCAATCAGCTCACCAGGCTTTTGTAGGCATGTAGACGATTCCAGGGGAGGGATGGGGGCCTTGGAGACACACCCTGGTGATGGTGACACGACCTGAGCATTGCTCGGGCAGGTTCAGGTAAAAATGCAGCATTTGATTTTGCTGATTGCATCTTGGTAATGGATCAAATCATACTTTCCAAAAGGCATTTCCATGGCTGCAGGGTGTTCACCATGAAACAGAGATTTTTGATATGTCTTGGGTATTTTCAACAGCAGGAATGGCTGCTGCATCCCTCAGCCAGAGACACCAAATTTAGCATCTCGTGGGAGGCAGCTGGTCGCAGTTTGCTGGGCTGCCTTGGGGGCTGCAGCCTCTGTGTCTGTCACGAGAGAGCTGAATGTTTGCGAGCTGGTAACATTTGGGTCCGTCGGATCTCAACAAACTGTGCAGGTCCACGTGCAAAGCAGACCCAGCAGATCAGACACCGAGGGTTTCCAGGCTGACCACTCGGTTCGAAATCAGATGTTGCTGCTGTGTCAGCTTGGCTCCACATCTCGTATTCCCCCTCTGGGCACCTGTTTCTTTCTTTAAACTGCAGGAGTAGCTTCTCAGAGCACCAAAACTGACCCAAACTGTGAGAAGACACAAGGATGTGACCAGACACCTGCAAATTGCTGCAGTGAGAAGCGATTGGAGCCTCCGGTACCAGCACCACGTGGATTTGCACCAGTTCCCTCCAACACAAGGTGCCTGCGCTGCCTCGTGGGACTGGGGGGCTTCTCTGGATCCCCAAACTACAACAAACACACATAAAACCACGTCCTAATCAATAATTTATTATACTGAGATGGCAGCATAATTAAGTAACCGGAGGGCTTTGGGCAAATATCTGGCAGCATAAGGTGCGACGGGCTTTTGGCACGAGTTTTATTTAAACACGTTGGATCAATTTGAATCAATCTGACATGTACACACTTCAGGGCATGGCTAGTTTCAAATCAATTAAACTCCTTATGACTTTATGATTAGAAACCCGAGGTTAAAAACATTAATATAAAATCGCAGTTTATAAAGTGAAAAGTAAAATCCCAGCGTAACGTTTCAGGAAGATCACAGGAATCATTATATAAGCTTCATTAAACAAACAAGGTAAGAGTAATTAGGCTGTAAATTGAGTACAGTAGTTAAAAAAAGAGGAAACTATAATTAGGAGGTGATGGCCACTTAGCTAAAGATAGGGAAATATGGAGAACTGTGCAATTTCAAACAAAAACACAATTGATTTCCTCGTGGGATGGGGCTTCCAAACGAAACCTTCAATGGCAGAAGCTGGTTGGAGCAAATAGATGCAGGAAAAGCAAGCAAAGAAACTGGTCTGAAATTGGCCTGGAAAAGAGATAAAACCCCAACATTAAGCAGCAAGGTACAGATAGGGCTGGTATAAAACAGTGAATAAAA
Source organism: Mohoua ochrocephala (assembly GCA_013398855.1). NCBI lineage: Eukaryota > Metazoa > Chordata > Aves > Passeriformes > Acanthizidae > Mohoua > Mohoua ochrocephala. The sequence goes on from VZTA01019004.1 coordinate 32,957, forward strand.
TCCTGATTTGTATCACAGCCACAAGTTGTGCTCTGAAGCTGTGATACAGCAGAGCACTGAGCAGGTGCTCGGGTCTCCCCTGTGGGGAGAATGTACATCAAAGTCCCACTAACTCACACGTACCGGACTAAAATGTGACCAGAATCACCTGGAGTGATGAGGAATAGGTTCAAGGTGGGGGCTTGGGAGCATTTCTAGGGGAAGGTCTTCTGGTAGATTTCACCTTCTTGTGCATTTAGTGCAGGAATTACCAAATTCAAACATGCCACCCCCTACTAAGGCAATTAACAGAAATCCCACAAGAACGAAACCCTTCCAATGAGCATTTAGAGCATGATGGTTTTGCTGCTTCTCTGGCTTGGCACAAATTATCCAAACAGACCCAAACCATCCCCAGCACAACTGCATCCTCGAGCAGATTCAGGCCAGCACACCCTTCCAAACGCTGTGAGAGAGCCTGTAAGCGATTCTCCTTTAGAAATATGGATAACAGTGTTGCACGAGTTTCATCTGCCCTACCCAAAACATATCTGTTGATACAAAAAACCACTGTGGATGAGAAAATGAAAGGGGCTTCCCAGTACCTCCCTTTCTTACACATGTGGCATGAATCCCTTCTGAGGGCACTCAGCCACAAGTGCCAAAGGGCAGGGTCCAAAGTCCTCAAAGTTATCAGGAAAACTCATCAGCCTCAGCGAGCTTTGCACAGGGCCTGGTGCCAGCAGATCTCCTTCACTCTTGGTTTTAATGGGCTTCAACACAGGAGGCCCCCGTGCACAGCTGTGGGAACTTAACCTCTGCTCACACCCAAATGGGTGTTTCTGTAGAGACGTGGAGGATCTGAAGAATAAAAACGTAAAACGCAGAATCAAAGAATCATTAGAAGGGTTAGAAGGGGCCCTAGAGACAATTGAGGACAATCCCAACTTGGGATTCTGGGCAAAGGAGCTTCCAGCAGGCCCTGCTGTGCAGGCAGCCAGGGTCAGGCGTTGTCCTCTGTGGCGGTGGCACAGGAAACACAGGCACACCAGCGTGCCCAGCGTGCCCAGCGTGCCCAGTGTGCCCAGTGTGCCCAGCGTGCCCAGTCCCACAGCCAGGCGAGTAAGAATCGTCTCACATCACAGCCCAGGTGTTTTCAGGCAGCCCAGCTCCATGTCCTTCTCTCCCCGTCCTTCTCCCTGGAGAGCCCCTGCCACACACCCAGGCCCACACAGCCCGGTGTGGGATGTCTGTCTGTCTGTCTGTCTGTCTGTCTGTGGCCAGATGGTTTCACTTCACACGTAAAGGCATCTGGCCCCCTCCTCCTCTCTCCTCCAGGCTTGCTGGGGGCCGCAGCACCGGGTCAGGCATCACCCCCTGCCCGGAGGGGTCTGCAGCAAACACAGGACCTGTTTCACACCCACACACCCAACCAGGCCGTGAGAGCCTCCCAAACCCCGCCACAGCATCCCAACAGCTCAGAAAATAAGGTATCAGGACTTGAAACAAACCCCAAATCTGCCACTTTGAACTTCTTGGCAACCGGTTCAGAGCCTTTGAAGCTGCATCCCGGTCCCACCTCCCTCCCGGTTCAAACGCGGCGCGGCCTGCGCGCCTCCCTCAGCTGGCCAGCACATCGGGACAGCACATGGATGGGGGCTGCAGCACCCTGGCAGACCCCCAGCACCACGACGGACCCACCAGTGCCCTAAAAAACCCACCAGCACTTCAGCACACCCACCAACACCTCAGCAGATGCACCAGCACCCCAGCAGACCCCAGGCACTCGGCAGCACGAGCAAGGGGCCGTGCCTCAAGGGAGAAGGTTGTGGGGAAGGCAGCAGCTGGGGGTTTTGCAGGGAATTAATAAACAGAAAGAAGGGGTTGGCCACTGTGGTGAGGCATAAGGCCCCTGGGATCAGACCCTAAAGGTTGAGGTGTCTGAGTCAGGCCCCACAGCCGTGACCTTGGGTTAGAGCACGGGGAGGTTTGACTCGCTGCCCGAGGCTCGGCTGGCTCCCTGGTGGGTTTTGGCTTGGTTTTCAGGGGTGGGATGAATCATTTCTCCACGCTTTTCCTCCTGCCCGGAAAGGTGAGAAACTGCTAAAACCCAGAGAAACCCCTGAAGTCGGTGATATTTCCTGTGGCTTTGCTGCAGGCGCCAGAAACCATCTGACCCCCGGGGAAAGGGCTCCGTGTGTGCAAACGGGAGGAGAAAAACTGGTTCTGTCACACAACTGCTGGGGCCATGGTGGCCGGGTGACACTGTCCTGCCCCCTCCCTGCAGAGGACAGGACAGTGAGCCTTAAGTCGGACTTGGGAGGCTCACAGAGACCCCCCTGCCTGGCTGTGCCACCACGGGGATCTGGAGTGGGGAGTGGGATGGGAAAGGGAGCCAGCAAGAGAGGATTTTACAAGCTGGCACAGGGCAAGTGGCCAGGGACGCCTGAGCGCTGGCCGGGAGCCAGCACGACGCTCCTGCATTTATTAGGGGACCCGCTGGCTTGCCAGGAAATTACACAACAGTTAAATACTTTATACGCTGAACTAGTTTATTAAGGAACTGCTTGAGATTTTTTCATGGGGGACCGTTCTGGAAACGATGATGCTGTGAGCAGGAGCTGGCCCCAGGATGTGGCACGGGCAATGACACGGTGTGAGGCTCGGTGACACGGTGCTGCTGCGCTGCTGCTCGCAGGGAGCAGGAGCACAGCGTGCAGGAAAGAGATTCATAAAATGGGAGATCTCTCCCAGGAGCCTGCAAACAAATCCAGAAGAGCAAATCCCAACAGGCAGCTACAGTTACACATCAGCAAAGTCATGGCTGCAGCACAGGCAGGCAAACCCACGTGGGGTTTTTAATCTGTGAGTGTGGGCACTGGTGGACAAGAAGCACAGTAGGATAAATCCCATGGGAAATAAATGCTTGTTCCATGCCTGGAATGGACACACTCCCACCAGGGCTCCCTGTGCTGGCACCCCTGCCCTGCTGCGCTCTCTGGAGATGGGATCAGACCCCACTGTGCCTTCTCAGGTCTCCACTGATTTTCCAGGGATGCAAACCCAGCTGTGACTCAGCCTGGCCTCGTGCACCAGGCAGGCTCTAGAGGCTGCCAGGATGGTAAATGCCAGCACAGCAACCATTGAGGAATATAATCCCTGCAGGTGAGGAGTGACTCAGGTGCAGACCCTGGGCTCGCAGGTGCCAAAGACAACACAGATAAATGACAAATAGAAAACCTTGAGACTAGAAATGAAACAACGCACTCAGTGAGAAGGTCATGGTATGGACTGATCAGAAAAGTCATCAAGGATGTTGCAGATAAGCAAAGAGAGGAGAAAAAAATCCCCACATTTTCTTATGGCAGTGAAGGAGCATCGGGCTCCTGCCTGACACGACGTGCTGGTGGCAGAGGGACTTTGCAGAGGGACATGACCATGGCCAGGGGGTTGCACACTCATTCCTACAACCCACCCAGCCCCAGGGAGCATCCAAGTTTTGGTCAGTGGCCTCAAGCACAGCAGCAATTGTCTGCAGGGGCAGGGAGGGGAGGGCAACCTTTTCTGATTAGACAGGAAAATCAGGGCGCCTGTAACTGCCAGGGTGGCTCTGGCAGGGAGCTCCTCAAAGAGGGCGTGAAAATTAATCTTAGATTGGATATTATGTAGGAAATTATCTGAGACTGGCTATTAGGAAAATGTTCTTCACTTGAAGGGTTGTCAAGCCCTAGAACGGGCTGCCCAGGGCAGTGGTGGAGTTGTCATCCCTGGAGGGATTTAAAAGACGTGGATGTGGCACTTGGAGACACGGGATATAAGACACGTGGATGTGGCACTTGGAGACTGGCACTGGCAGTGCTGGGTTAACAGTTGGACTTAATGGTCTCAGAGGTCTTTTCCAGCCTAATTTATTCTGTGATTCCATGAAAATTGTCTCTGCCAACCTGAACCAGAAAGGCGGCGCACGGCAGGAGCAGCACACCCATGATCGGGGTAACGGCGGCCCTTCTGCACCTCCTGGTGAAGAGCAGCAGAAAATGAGTTTTCCATGGCCAGAACAACTGTCAGCACAGTGTTTGCATCTCATCGATCACCTCTGGAGAAAACGGGGACGGCGAGTGTGCTGACCTTTCCAGGGAAGCACCGCGTATCCGCGGGCCGGCCGCTGCCGAGCTGGAACGCACGGCTTGGAAAAAAACCATGTGTCTCTCTCCCCCGGCCTCGAGGGCACGGGAATCACGTCCCTCCAGTACTGGAAGAATGGATTTCCCCTTGGCTTTGCCCAGAATTCACTACCTCGCTGCATAAGGCCTGCTCCCAGCACCTGCTCCCCTGAGCTCCCACTCCTTTGCCCTCTGACTTTGAAGTCAAGGTTGTGGGAGGTGCTCGTGGAGCTCCAGAGTGCTCTGCCCTCAGCCCGCTCTGCTCCTGGACAGCCCAGGCACACACAGCCCACTGGGCACTAGATCATGTACAACTGCTGGAGTGTCACCAGCAAGGATGTGGCAAGCAGCAGCTATGGCCACTCACCCGTGAAATGTAAATTTAATGTAACTATTTGCAATGTAAAGTGCTTTGCACTTTGAAAAATACGCTATTATTTGTGCCTTTTATTGGAGAGAGGGGGAAAAATATATTCAGAAACAGTCTCTTGTGCGTGTTCAGTTCTTTCTGCCTCCAGAGTTATGGAGTTTATATTGAAATTTAGCAGCTGTGGGATCTGTGGACCAACAGTGCCATCACCACTAAATCATCTCTTATTTAGCTAATGCCCTTCATCGCTCGCACTCGCCTGCAAAAGCTACATCTAGAATAGAAAATTACCTGCCAGGCTCCCAGCACACTGGTCAGGAAAATTCCTCCTTCCTTCAGTTCCTCCAAAATGCATCATCCCAATAATACCAACAATGTGTTTATAAATATTTCAGGACTACTGGGTTTATTCTTAGGCAGTAATAATATTCTCCCATGAGTCTTGGTTTTTTTTGTGGTTTTCATTCCCCTTACCAAAAGTGTCCACCTCAAAAGAGTGAAATCCATTGTGAAATAATAAATGCATTAAAGACTGTTTAGTCCACCACTGTCACAATTGCAATATTTTACTCTATTTAAAATGATGATAAAGTCTTAAATTTCTAGTTAATATCATATAAAGGAGCTGGTTTTTTAATTGTACATCTGCGGATATTAACAAAGCAAGAAAAAGGTGTTTGTTTGCAAACAGAAATATTTCAATTAATCCAAAATATTGTGGGTTGGATTTCAGTCACTTCCTGACTTTCAAATTCATAGAATCACAGAATTAGAGAACAGTTTGGATTAGTGGGTACCTTAAAGGCCATCTAGATCCAACTCTTGTGGCAGGTGGCTGCAAAGGACATTCATCAGAGCAGAGCCACCCCCAGCCCAGGTGAGCCGCAGGAGTTCTCTGCATCAGCCTGGTGGCACAGAACATTGAAGATTGGTGATGGTGAAGGAGATTTGCATCATTTAGTGAGGTAAGAGGCAGAGATAAACACTCCTGGAGGCTGCAAGGCTGGTGGGAGTGGTCTCACCTCACAGCTCGTTAAGTTTCCAGAAAGCTTCACCTGCTGTCACCGAGGGCTGCACTAAGGGAACCTTGTGGTTTTCTGGGGACTTGGCTCCAGGAGACAGCAAAACTTACCCCGAGCACTCCTTTAAAGCCACGGCCTTAGTGACGACTAATAAAAAAAAACCTAAAGGAAGAAGAGCAAAACGAGGGTCAGTAAAAGCTGTACAGGTGGTTCCCATTAATTTGCTGCACCACGAAGGACAGGGGGAAGGAAGAGAACCCAGAGCAGAGAAATCCTAAAACCTTATTGCAAGTCCTGCAAAGCTTCTGGCATGGGAAGCCAAGGAACAGAGTGCTGCAGGCAGCAGAGAATTATTATGAAAGACCATCATTTTCTGGCTTATATTGATGAAAATTGGGATTTACCAAGGTAAAGCCTAAAGTTACAACTAAGCAACAGAAATATCCATCCCAGAAAGCCAGATTGTGCTGAACTGACCCCAAACACGAGGATGTCGGCCCAGGTTCCCTCCCCGGGTGCAGAGGTGACACATTTGCACCTGCAGGGCTTCTGGGCAGGGCAGGCTGGGCTTGGGGACACCCTGCTCATGGACCCACTGTCGTCACTCCCCAAACCCTGCTCCCAGTGCCTCCCAGCAGAGCTGTCACTGCAGGGACTGGAGGATTCAGACACCCAGCGCTCATGCAGGGCCTTGCAAGTGTCCAGGGCAGTGTCCCCAAGGATGACCATGGGCAGTGAATTGGGTCAGGCTTGGCCTCAGCTCCCCTCGCCCCACAGAGACCTGGGGCCATGGGGTCCCAGCACATCCATCATCTCCTTCCCAAGCTCCTGCCACTTTCCTGCCCGGTTTTCCTTCTCATTCAGCACACACAGGCACGGGTTAAAACCTAAAGCCATTTATAGTAATTATGCTGAAGGTTGTCTACAGATAATGCAGCAAATAACGCTGGATTTGGAAAAAACCTCCACTCTTAGCTTTAATAAAAGCATTTCAAAGCCCTGGAAGGTTATTTATAGGGTGTGTAAATGTAACTGGAGGGGAGGCAGAGTAAAGGGAGTTCAAAGGGTGTCTGTGAAAAGAAAAAAACCCACTGTGTTATTGACACTGCTTCCTGCTTTCTCACACTCAACAACCTTCTTAAAACAAACTAGAGGAAACAACAACAAAAAAAAGCTACTGAGAGCTATTTGAGATTAAATAATACTTTTTGACAGCTGGTAGGAAAGGGACTGGTTCTGCATTCATGCTTACAATAGCATGCTGCTCCCAACCCTTGCTGGCATTGTAGAAGCATCTGAAAGCCCAGAGGGAGCTGCGGGTCGGGGCTGGCAGGGACACAGGGATGGCAGGGAGATGGGGACAGGGATGGCAGGAGGATGGCAGCTGTGGGAAGAGCTGAGCCCTTTCCTGCAGCATCAGTGGGTTGAGGTGCTCCCACAAGGTTCCCCCTTGGGCCATCATCCCCCGGCACCACCCACAGCCCCAGGGGTATCTTTGTAGGATAAGTGGCTTTCATTCCCCCAGGCTGAGCTCACTGCTCTCCATCTCGTGAGGACCCCAATTATTTTGGGATGCAGCTCTGGCTTCCCTGCCGCACTCGCTGCCGCTGGGCTTTGGTGGGAGACAGCACCAGCTGCTGGGGGCTGCCCACGCAGGCTCAGTTCAGGATACGTGGGAGAAATTTTCCTGGCAGAAACTTGGCTTTAGGCAAAAATAAAATCACATAGTGCCAGCGTTTCCTCGTGGCTTTGGAGCATCTGTAGGCTGAACAGGGTTAAGAGGAAGGCTGAGGTGTGCCCTGCAGCTCCCAACTTCTCCAAGGAGCACCTTCCCACTGCTGATGCCTGGTCGTGCCTGCCCCTCAGGAAAGCCACCCCCATGCACCTACAGAAAACCCTCGGATTCCTCCTTCAGCAGGCTCACCTGCAAATTCATCCACAGCATTCTCCTTGCAGGATCTTTCCAAACCCACTGGCTCACCCCTTTTCTTCTGGTCTTTCTGGGGAATGGTCAGAAGATCTTCGGCTGGCAAGAAGTCTGTGTGGGGTTGTAACAAATGTTCTCCATTGTAGCAGAAAGGAAAAGAAAAATAAAGGAGGAAAGATGGAGGAGGAAGAGAGTTAAATTCCTTACAAGAACCAGGGTTGGGAGGGAGGCACACGTGGAAAAGGACAAGGATTACATCCCTTCGGTTCATCCAGCCCCAAGAGGGAAATGGAGGCAGGTGCCCTGCTGTGTCCTGAGGTCCCACCTGGAAACCTGCCCCGATCCTCCAGAGCTGACCTTCCTGCTTCCAAAAATTTTTGCACAGAGTACTAATGAGGCTGGGAAGATTGGAATCACAGGACATGAAAGCTGCACAAGCACAGATCCTGTAAAGGATCGTCTTCATCTTTTGCTGTTCCCTTAAAACACAAACCAATCCAACCACATTACACACAGAACTGCTGAACGAGCAGAGAGCCCCGGGGCCCGGAGCCCGTATTCCAAAGGAGGAAATCGCTGTGGCCGGCCAGGACCAGCCCTTCAGCCCCGGGCTCTGCTCATGAACACTCCCCACACGGCCGGGGTACAACAGCAGCTCAGTTTGGGGGGTTTGCCCCAGCCCTCCTCTTGCCTGGTTTGGGGCAGAGGCATCTTCGAGCAGAGGGGAGGAGGGTTTGGATGTGCTTGGCTGAGCGGAGCAGCTTGGAGAGGAGTGATGCTGGGTGAAAACATCAGGATTTGAGGCACTTTCCCCTTTGCAGAAGCCAGCACGGTGCAGGGGAGCCGCGGGCTCGGCTGGCTGCTCCCCTCCTGCTCCAGAGAGCCAGCCGGCGTGTCGGATATTCATTCATTCTGGGTTAACTATCTTCTCCATTTCTGAACAGCTTCAATTTTCCTGATGTCTCGGGGAACGGTTCATGAGGAAATAGAGCCTTGAGGGTGGACAGATGGAGAAAAATCTCCCTTCTCACCAAATTGATCACTATAATCTTTCATCTGCTCGGCGCGGGCCCGGGCTGCTGGCACGTGGAAGTGCCACAGCTTTACCTGTGGATCGGCGTGTCCGGAGGCACAGAGCCCTCGGAGCAACACTGGGAGGAGGATGCACAGCACAAACCCAGGCCATTGCACCTGACAGAAGGAAGAGGAGAGGAGGTGGGGGAGTTCAGAGCCGGGGTCCTGAGCAGCCTCAGGGTTTGCCCACAGATGGCACTGGCACAGATTTAATTGCTGCCCTTGCCCCCTCCCTCTGCTACTGCTGTTCTGGGGCATGAAGGAGCTTCACGTCTCTGCTGCTAATAAGGAGAGAAGAGAAACCCTTGTGCTGTACTTGCCGTGAAGCGCTTGTGTAACAGCACATCCACGCCACAGGCTGTAACCAAAACTCTAACAGTGCTGGCAGGGACACACTGTGGGATCTCCAGTGCTGGCAAAGCTCAGGAGGGGGTTAAATAAACAGCTTCTGGGAATGATTTTGACACAGATCAACCTGCCTGAGGGCAGGAAAATAGACCTTGCAAGCTCTGTTCCCTTCTGGTATTCCCTGATGCAATGACATCACGGATACATTTTTCCCTGCCCAGTCCTGCAAAGTTCTGGGGTTGCTGAAAACGTGACCAGCTCAAGCTGGTGCCAGTGGAAGAAACATCTTCCCTCAATGGGAAACATTGGTTATCTGGCATTGAGCAAAATAAGTAGGAAAGGAACATGCAAGGAACCATCGTGATATCCCAAATTCAACCAGGTCTATAGGGAAGAAGCTGAGCCTACACCATTACATGGTGAAATTCAAGTGCCTGCACCCAGACACTCAGGGTGGAGCCCGAGTGATTCATTTGACCATCACCCTTCTGGTCCCCAGAGAGTTTCCCAATCCCCATCCTCCCCCAGGGCTCACTTTTCACTTCCAGGCTGTCCAAGTTGCTCAGGAGAGCAGCCCCAGCCCGCCCAGCTGACCCCAACCTGGTCAGTGGTGGCACCCAGGATGGCAGGACAATGGCCCTGCCATGGGGACGTCTCTTGCCTGAATCCCCAGCAGCAGAAGTGAATCCAGACCTGGGATGAACACATCCATGGGAGGCCTGTTGGTCAAGCCATGGGGTGAGGCAACCTCTGAGGCAGCACCCAGGGAGATCCCCCACCTCCTTCTCTCCTTTGGCTCCAGCCGCTCCCGCAACTCTCAATTAACATTTAAGATTTCGCTGAATAGCTGGCTGATTTATTTCATTTCTAGGGCCAGTAATTTATGGAAATATATTCTTAAAAATCAAACAGAATGCACTTTACTAATAGCTGGGCCATTCTCTGACATTTCGCGGAGTAAATGAGCATTTGTGCCCAGTGGCGTGCTGTCCCATGACTGAACCCCTATAAAGGGCTTCAAAAATATCTATTAGCCAAGCTCATTAGCTTAAATATCATTAAAATAAATTATATTTCTCTACACATAGGCCCCAAAGTGAACACTATTCTCAGCGGTTACAGGTCAAACGCTCACTTACTCTAAGGACTCTCTGCTGAAAATAGAAAGGGTGTTAAAATTAGTTTACACATCTGCAACGGTACAGAAATGATGTGCCCGTGCCTCGCTGATCAGTTTAAAAGCAGTAACATTGAATATGCAGAATTTCCTCTTCCAGAAAAATCAACTGAAGGTTTCCTGCTGGTTCTGTGAACATTCAAAAGATCTTTACCTTAATTGTTCAGCTTTTTAGATTTATTCATGTATCCATGTCTCCCGTTTAGAGACCCAGCTTAAGGGAATGATCCAAGGTGGGTTTATTTTGGTGCAGCTCAGTTTCTCACGTTTCTGGTTTCAGTTCAGGGGGCTGATTTGTTTATTTTCCCATTAATCAGGCATAAAATAAACAAAAGTAGCACCAGCTCCATTGAAACCACACCAGCTCAATTAGGCTGATTTAAACCACTCCCCATCAGCAGGGCTGATTTACAGCCCCTGCCCGGCGCTGCACGGGCCCCGCTCCCGCGTCCCGCTGTGCTCGACGCTCCTCTGCCTCCAGCAGCTGCCACCAAGGGAGTCCCTGCCCCTCCTGGCCCTCGTCCCCAGCCAGGATGGGCAATGGGTTTGCTGGTGGCCCACAAAGCGCCATCCTCACACCACAAACAAGGCAGGTGTGTGCAGGGACACCTGGAGATGATGCAGCAGCAGGCAATGGACATTCAACCCGTACGGCAGGTATTTTTGAAGAGCAGAGATGATGATTTATGTTGTGGTGGCTTTGCTGAGCCCAGGCTGCCAAAAGGGAGCTTGCCCTTCTCTTTCTTGTTATGCCTCAACACTGAGTTGTTTCCAAAACTCCAAACAATTGCATTTGTGTGATTGCAGGGGGTTAAAAGGCTGGAGAGGGACTTTTCACAAGGATTGCAGTGACAAGGGGGGATGGCCTTAAGCTGAAGGAGGGCAGGTTTGGATCAGCCACTAAGAAGAAATTCTTACATGTGAGGGTGCTGAGGCCCTGGCACAGGTTGCCCGGAGAAGCTGTGGATGCCTCATCCCTGGAAGTGTCCAAGGCCAGGTTGGACAGGGCTTGGAGCCAGCTGAGATAGCGGAACATGTCCCTGCCCATGGCAGCAGAGATACAACGGGGTGGTCTTTAGGGTCACTTTAGGATCCCATTCCATGATTCCACGATTTTTTTTAGAATATGGAAGTTAATAGGATGCAGTGGCACCACCAAGGACATAAGTTTGGGGGGGTGGGTGGTTGCAGAGAGGTCACACAGCTCTGGCTGTGCTCTACTCGACCCCATGTTATGGGCAAAGAGATCCGGGGTGGCTCCAACGGCTCCGGGCTGAATTTGCAGAAGTTAAAGCTACTGATGAATAATCTTGTCACGGCACAGCGAACACGGCAACCCACAGAGTGATTTTCACAGCCAGCTCCTGACAGGCTGAAGCAACAAGACCTTTTGAACTCGAAAGAACACCCTCCCAAAACGCCTCTTGGGGCAGATGCCTGCACCCCAACCCCGCAGCTGCTCTAACTGCAAACCAGGGCTGCATCTCAGTCATCTCGGGGGAGAAAAGCACATGTTATTACCAGAGCAATTTGTGTGTTGCTGTTCTCAAAGCATCCCATGAGTTGTATTTTCCTCGTTAGCAGCACCTCGAGAACGTTGCTGCCAGTGTAAGAGAAACCCAGCGCTGAGGTCCCCCCGTCCGGGCTGTGACAGATTGCTCGGAGAAACAACGCGGTGATTGAGGACCTGGACTAATCACGGCAATTGATATAAATTACCGTGTCAGCTACACCGATGCCGCAGTCTGCAGGTTCACACCTCATTAAGCTTCCAAGTGCCAAATGAATCAACAGGGTTCAGCAGAACCATTCTTAATTAATTGTTGTAGCAATAGGGAAAAAGTAACGGAAAAAGAGAATCAGAACTCCCGGCGCGGGCGGGCGGGCTTGCACAGACTGAAACTCTGCTCCGATTTAGCATTTGAGATTAAAGACGCCCACGGACTAATCTCAGCCAGCAAAGAATTGCCAGGGGCTGGTTTTGGACTAGGGTGGAGTGAAAATTCAGGCTGGCGACTTGCAGACCTTTTTTCCTCGAGTTGTGCGGTGTGTTTTGCATGGAGCTCTTCTGTCGCCTGTGAAATCTCCAGGTTTCGATTTCCCACCCCACCCGCAGCGGGGCAGAGGCCACTGCTGGGCACCTTGGAGCCTCTTGGAGCTGATGGAAATTGCAATTCAGCAGCTTCTTTTTAAGCCAAATGTGTCCATTTTTTCCTGTCTATATTCCCCAAAGCAAGCTGCAAACTTACCAGTGAGGAAAGCTGAGGCCAGGAAAGCTGTGGTCTCACCTCTGGCCGAGGTCCCAGCCTCTTTCTCCATGGACTCTGCCGTGCCAGGCTGCTGGAAGGACACAAAGTCAAGCTCGGGACAGAACAGCAGCAGCCACAACTGAGTTTGAAAAGCAAAGGACTCTCCAGTCACCATGTCCTTGTCCTCGCAGGGGGCTTTCCTCCAGCACACAGCAGCGCCCAAACGTCTCATCAAAGCCTGGAAGTCCTGGAGCTCAGGGAATGCTGAGGGAAAGGCCAGCACAGCCTGTGGGCTCATGGCATCTCCTGCGGCTGAGCACGGAGCCAGCCCCCACGGGCGCTTCTTGTGGCATCTTTTGGATGGATTCAGCACAGCAGCAGCATCCAGCTCCCCAGAGCGGAGTTCCACCGGCACGCCCGTGGAGCGGATCCAGCCGGGACCGCGGCGCGCACGGCTCGCGCTCTCCAGGGGAGGTTTGGATATCTTCTCCTGCCTTGCCTCACGCGCATTCCGCCAGCTTAAAGCCTCCCTGGAGCTCCCATCTGCTCACCACACAGCTTGTAATTGCGTGTGTAATGCGAGGGGCAGTTCAGCGCTCAAACCACATTCCCGGCGTTGGATGTCTCCGGGTATTTGCACTTTCCCCGCCGCTGCCACTCATCCGGCCCCTTTTCCCTAATCTATAAAACATCCATCTAATATTGATATCCCAGCAGGGCCCTGACGGCTCGTAGCTGCCACTGCTTTGCTCCGGCACTCAGGCCCAGTTACACCAGATCACCCAGTTTCTCTGCACCACTGATTAACCTGTAATCTCGGGAACTCGCCAGCAAAATGTAAATTGAAGAGAAAAATAGGATATGAACCCAGATTTCACCTCTTTCCTGCTTCTAACCGGGGAGCACCACTGCCTGGCAAGGGAACTTTACTGCTGGAATCTTAATGGATGTGGGGAGCCTGGAGTGTAAGGGAGGTGCCCGTGGTCACTCAAGAAAACGAGTAATGAGTCAAAATTACTCGTCCTCATCCCTCCTTGTGCCTGGGGTGGGATCCTGTGGAAATACCCAGCCGACTTCAAGGAACTCGGGGCTGTTTTAAAGCAACATTAGCAGCCAGGAAAAGCTGATAGTGCAGCTCCAGCCCTTTCTGGGGGGCCTGGTTGGGTCAGAGCCCATGGGGAAGGAGGACGTGGATCTCTGAGCAGCCACACACTCAGGGCTGGGCATCACCAGCACAAAGCCTCCCGCATTCCCACGGACACGGACACGTGCACCAGGGTCTGCTTCACATTATTAATGAAAATATCTTCCCATGACTCACCAAAATCCAGCAGATTCTCTTCATGGACTGGCCTGTGACTTTCCTCACATTACTTTGAATCCCTTCTCCTACCGAGCTAATACATCACTATTTTCTTTAGTTTCTCTTTTCCCCATATAAATCTCTACTGAATTAATAAAGACAACAATTCTTTAAGAAAAAATATCTAAACCGTATTTCTGAGCCTCAGAATTACTGTTCTAGCAACTAGCGGTATTAAAAAATATATATTAATTGCAGTTTGAGAAAGAGGTTTTGATAAAGTTGGATCCAGAAATATTTGTATTATAAATATTTATATTATAAATATTTTTTTCTCTTACACTTATTACTGCAAATCAGTGCGATAACATTTCTGCCCTTGTTTTATTTTAAGGGATTTGAGGTGCAAATTGGAGGATTAGCAATCCAAACAGAATAGCAGGAATACAAGCAGGCTTCCAAGCCCATTCGTAAAAGCCAACTGCCAAAGAGTCCCTGTTCTCCAGCGAGGAGCCCAACATGGGGAGGCAGGTTCTCGTATGGAAAGTCTCTTCACACCTTAATTACAGCTCCTGCCAACCACTTCAGCTCTGGAGTGGGATGTTTTCTCTGGTGAGAGGATACCATTAGCGCAAGGAGCAGCATCCAGGGAAATCACCTCGCAGGGGGAACTCCTCAGGCTTCTGTTTTTAGCCACTTTGGAAAGCAAATTGATTAACACACACACACACACACACACACACGTGCAGGCGCACACACGCCCTTCCCCGCCCATGCTGGGTTTGCACTGACACCCAACAGCTTCGCCGTTGATAACCAAAGTGCGATTTAGGACTTTCCATTAGGGTCATTAAGAGCAGTTTCAGCTATCAGAATCATGGAATAGCCTGAGTTGGAAGGGACTCATCAAATTCCAGCTCCTGGCCCTGCACAGGGCATCCCAAGAATCCCACCCTGTGCCTGAGAGCATTGTCCAAACCTGCTGTGTAATAGGTTCAGGAAAGGCACATCACTGCAATTATTCATAGCTCAAACCTTCGGCATTTCAGAACATAATCATGTTAGCACCAGTATCTTCTCGGAATAGAGACTTATCCCAGTTTTTAGGCACTGCTGTTCCCCTCACTCTCTGAGAGCCTCCACAGCCTCCACCACCGAGACCGATGGGGTTTGCTGTCGGACATCTGAAGGTGAAAGGCAACTCCCCACTGGCGCCCCATGCCAAATCCTTGTCTAATCCTTCACACCGTGGATAAAGGACTGGAGCACTGCCAGGCACCTTGGTTCAGTTTCACAGCTTCTGTGTGTGATACCCGCAGCTCTTTGATGCAGCCGGTGCGGATGAAGCCGGGATCCTCCCACACGGTGCCACAGGACCACCTGGACACAGCCCAGCCTGCACGGACTGAGTGTAACTCCTCACAGCACTGCCCCGCGGTGCAGAAGCCCACAAAAAAGTGCTAAAGCAATTTAAAACACCCCAGGACACACACCACGACTTTAAGTCTGAGAGTGTTCCCCCTCCAGGTGCTTTATTCCCAGGATGTTACAGTCCCTGTGCGTTGCTTGTTATGATGGCACACAACAGGTTCTGGGCAGTTTTTATCCCTCAGACATTTTCCAGCCGGACTAACAAACTGATTTGCTGAGTTACCTGCTGGCAGCAGCAGGAGCCAGCGTGAGAACGAGCAGCACATTACCCTATTGCCACCCCTGATCCATCAGGGAGCCGGGAGCGTGACAGGGAGAAGCAGCTGCGGAGGAATGAAGCTCCTTGTTCAGGACAGCAACTGCTGACAGCTCATCCCGTGCTCTCCTGGCTCTCCCTGCACTGGCTCCCACAGTCCTGAGCAACTTCTTCCTCAACCCACAGCACGAAGCATCGCACTTGCTTTTCCTGTAACAGCATCACCGGAGCCCAGGTTCACAGCTCGGATGCTGTGACCTTGCCTGCTGCACTCCCACATTCAGATTTTAAAATTAATCATCTAATTCCAGGTAAGTGTTTTTAAATTCGGCCGAATGGGGCATCGGTCTTGCTGGATGGGAAATGCAGGTCTCTGCAGTGAGATGGATGGAGCCCTGCTACGCTCCCCGTTTTGTTTCAAGGCTTCAGCAGCAATTGCCTGCTCTAATTCGAGACGGGAAGACTCGCTGTAGGGTAATTAAGCACGTGGGGAGCTCAGGAGAGCCGCCTGCCAGCACCTGGCAGTGGGATTCCCCTTCCAGAGGCACCTGCACTAAATGGTAATTCCTTCTCTCCATTTCCCACTTCACTCCCGACGCTTCTCCCGGCAGCTCGGAGGAACAGATGGAGCAATCACCCTCCTCCTCTCCCCAGCACGGACCCCTGCTGCTACCCAGCGCCTCGTGCAGTTGTAATACACATAATTAGGCAAATCAATGGACAATGCAGCATATTAGAGGAGGTGGAGTTACATCAAGGCAAAACACGGATCCCTATTTATTTACTGCAGGAAATTGGACATTTCTGCATAATTGCCAAAAACTGTGGACAGGAGACGAAATGTAATCACAGCCCTGGCAGGTAGGGTGCAGCCAGCAGGTCCCTACCTGGATTGTTTGGAGCACAGCTGAGGGGATTTGGTCTCATCTCGACGTGCTGTTGATTTATGCTTTAAACATCTCATTACCATTTATGAGTTATACTCCCAAACCTCTCGCACATCCATAATTAGAGAGAGGGATGTTTGCAGCCACTCACTCACCCCACCGCTGACTCCAGACCAAAAGCACAACCGAAGGTTGCAAAACGCTCGCTGCAAGCGGCAGCCATCCCTGCCCTCCCTGGGAAGCCAAGGCCTGCACGGCAGAGGCCAAGCTCACACAGCTGCTGCCTCCTGACAGAAGTGGCTGCTGAGCCTTCTCCTGCTGCCGCTCCCCAGGCACAGCTTTGTTTAAGGTCAGCGCTGGCTCGATGCCCCCTGCTCAGCAGCTTCTCTGCTCTGCTCCCTCAGCCCTTGCAGCTCCCACCCCGTGGAAAGCAGGACGTGGTGAGGTCTCACCAAATCCCAGTGGCAGAACGAGAAAATAAAAAAAATATATAAATGTATTGGCATAGAGAGCAGGTGTGCTGCGGAGGAGCATCCTGTGAACAGAGATGGGACCTCCTGGAGCAGGAGAACACCCAAGAAGGGGGGCTCTGCATGGAGCAGAGGGGTACGAGCCAAGTCAGTGATGAGGGAGAGAGGCTTTTACATTTCTGGGCTCTTCAAGGAAGGTGATCTTCCTGCCAAGAGGAAGCACCAGGGATGTCTCCAGTGCTAGAAGCAGCCTCATACACAGCCAGTGGGTTTTATCCCGGGTTATGGACTCCAAGTAAGCTGTGCCCCAGGACTGCCTGACAAAAGGACCTGTCCCAGACAACCACCAAAGTCTTGTTCACGTGGTGCTGGGGCCTCACAGACGCCCTGGGCAGAGGGCTCAGAGGTGTTTTATGGCGGTACTGATACACAGAGGAACAGAGGCCAAGCCTTCAGACACATCATATTTTTTTAAGAGGTTTCAGGGATCTAATTTTGGCCAGCTTTGTCAAATTTCCAGGGATTTAGAGGAGCAGTGACTCCAGCTGGTGTGGGTGAGCACCACCGCTCCCAAGGCACTGATGGCCTTGAGTCACTTGGATACTGATACACAGAAAGGTATTTAAGAATACACCAGAAGTGGCAGATTTTAGCTTCTCGCCCTTGCTCTGCACAAGTCTGCAGCAGACAGAGAAATCTCCACTGGCAGATTTGAGTTTTACTCCTTTTCACTCTATTTCTGTGTTCCCCTTGCAGAGTCTGGACCTTCCTTAGGCCTGGTACCTCTGTGAAACCAGGGGAAATGATTTCCAAAATCACTCAGCACATCAACATTAAAGAGAGGGACTGGCCACAGAGCTCCTGGGGTCACTGGGGAGTAACATTATCACCTACTGACCTTGCTGCTTTCTAAACCTGAACCTTTTTGCCCTTTTCCATGCTCATCACTATAAAGGAAACTTCTCCCACAGAAATGACCTGCTCTTGGGTCAGAGCTGTCCGTCGTGGAGCTCTGCCAACATCTTCGTCCTCACCTAAGGGACACAGATCTTGTTTTTGCCTCCAAGCATCCTCAAAGTGCCACTGGCTGTGCTCAGTTGCTGCTGTGTGGTGGCCTATGATACGAGAAACCATTTAAAGAAATGCAAACCAACATTACCAGGTGCATTTTGGATCTGATCTCAAGCCAGGTCACCAAATTCAGCATTTGTCAAAGTGGGACTGTCACTTCTCCAAAACCTAAGGATATGAAAATAGCCTGATTTATGGGTCCCACAATACTACAAACCCCGAGTTGTTGTGTCAATGCAAAATCATGCCTCACATGTGCCCACATAACCACAGGCTGCAGCCCACGTACCACGAAAAAGGGGAGGAACGGATCCACGACAGGCTCAGGAAACACTTGGGTGACTCAGACAACTGACACCGACACCATTTGTTTGTTTGCTGTAAAGGTATAAATACCATCCACGGCTGAAACGATCGAGAGGAGCCTGCAAGTCCCCCTGAGACACTTCCCTGGGGGCTCACCCTGCTTCCTGCAGACACCCTGGGCTGGGGGGACCCTCTTGGCTCCCTGTGCCACCACCCAAGTGCCACCACAGCGGCTCCACATTCATTTTCTTCTCCCGCCTTATCTCCCCCCGGCTTTGGAGTGCATTCTTCCTTATCTTGGAGACAAATGGCCTCCACGGAGAGCTCTAAACAGCAGAGCAATTTATCTGCCTGACATGTGTTTCCCTGTTTGTTTTCTGCAGCCTTGAGCCATCGGCTGGGCTGTGACAACACTCAGCTGTGGCACTGGTGGAGGGTCAGCCGGCCCCTTCACTCAGGGCTGTGAATCAATGCCTTTGCCATATTTATCATTTATTGCAGTAAATCAAGTCTAATCGATGCTTTCTTGTTTTGACGTGCAGCAAAGCCTTTACAAGCTTCTCACAAATCTGTTTGGAATTAAGAAAAGCCAGGGGAAAAAAGATATTTAATCAATTCAGCTCTAATTTTTAATTCGGGGAAAGAAAGGAAAAGGTGGCACTTCCCCCACGAGAAAAAGGAATAAAAATCAAAACCCACTTCTGATGGTTTCCAGTATTTCACTTGTTGCTTTTAACACCTTCGTTTTAAAGCACTGCATGAATAAGCATGGCCCTGAGACATCTCCATCCTTTTCCAGCCAACTCCTGGATGCAAAGGCCTCCCTCCCTCCCCTCTACATAAATGTGACTCCTTAGTGGAGCTCCTTCTTTTTTGTTGTTGTTGGGGGTTTTTTTGTTGTTGTTTTCCCAGGTGTTGATACTTCACAGACTCAGTAAGCCTCAATTTTGGCTCAACAGTATTAAAGCTCCACTTTTCTTTCAGCAGTGTCAGTGTGCATTCTTTCTGGAGAAGCACAGCTTCCCTCTCACTCAGACACTGCTCAGCCTCAGCACTCCACGGGTGCTGGGTCATTCAGCCACAGGTGAAATTCCAATCACCCCACAAGGAAAAACATCACACCCCACCCCCCCAGAGGTCACATAAAATTGCCATCAATCAATCCACAACAATCAACATCCCTGATCAGCTCCACAACCAGAAAACACCGAGTTTTACACAGCTGTCTCCAGCCCCTGTGCAGCTGCAGGAAGTTCCCGAGTTCACCCCTGGAATTTGGGGAGAGCAGGACCATGGCTCTTTTTTCCTAAAACACATTTCCCTCCCTTCTCTCAGACTTTGGCAGCTCCAGTGTGGATTTTATTGCTGGCATTCAGAAGAAGAAGTGCTCCCTGACACACGGGATGGGAAAGGTTTCTCCCCCAGGGAACAGAACACAGAGACTGATTAAGGGAGCAGCAGGTATTTAAGAACATAAAAAATATTGGCAGGTGAGGGTTGCAGCACTCACGGAGCAGGAGCTGGTGCAGGAACAGAGCTCACCTGCTGATTTCCAGCAGGGAACAGCACTGGTGAAGAACAAGTCCTTTAGCTTAGGATTTTTATACGCTTTTTAATAGAAAAAAAATCCGGTTGAAAAGTAATCAAAACTTGCTTCTCCAGAGGAGAGAATCAGGTGCTCCTGTTGGGTCTGTGCTCCTGCTGAGCCAGACCTGGAGGTCCACGTTCCACCTTCCCAAACCCTTCTGCAGAGCTCAGTAACAGCAGATGATTTGCAGCAGCCACCTGATTTCAACAACAGAAATTAGCTAACAAACTGCATTAACCTGACTGGATTATTTGAACATTAAAAAGGCAAAAAAAGGATAAATAAGTTGGCCAAAGCTGTGGGCCAGACTAACAGAGCCAGGACTACACAGGCCAGCTTTGCTCTCAGTCCTGCTCCAAGACCCACAAACTGTGCTGTTCCTTCACTCCAGTTCACATTACTGTGGTGGAACTGAGAGCATCTGCAGAAAGAAACATTAAATAATTGGGATTTCTGTACTTTAAACAGCATCAGAAGTGTCCACACATAGAAACGTTTCAAAAACAGCACAAAAGAATGAATACATGACAAAACTGCTGAAAGAACTTCTGGAAGCACTGCAGGAACATAAACTTCTATCTCTTAGACATAGAAGAGACATATATTGTACTGAGGGCATAGAAATTTCCTGTATTTTGTACAAAAAATATAGAATTCATATAATTTAAAATAATTTGCCATCACTATTTAAACTTTTAAACTTAGAACCATTATTTGAAGTGGTTTGCTATGAAGCATTTTAAAATAACAGTACAAGGTCACGAACAAGTTTATACAAACATAATGAGGATATTTTTCAAGTAAATCCCAACAGCTAAAGAAAATTAAAATGAGTCATTTCAGTTGTATTTGATTAGGACATCATTCTATCACTTAATAAGCTTAATGAAAACGGTTTCTAGAAGTTTATTGAAATTATACATTCTCACATCAAATATGAGACTCTGTTGAACTGAAGAAAAATAAAAATTAACTGCGAGAGTATCGCACACTCCTATCAATTCTTCTCAAAGCAGTCTTGTCCAACAAAAAAGAAAAACATCTTTGTGCAGCACAGGACAGCCTTGGGACAGCTCATTTCAGAACAAGCTGTGAGCCAGAGGGTCACTCTGTGCTCCTGCCCGGTCCTTCAGTCTTCATCTTCATTTGCGCTGCAGAGAAAAAGAAACGGATTTGGCTTGGGAGACACCTCCAAGAAATTTCCCTTCCCAGCAGCATCTTCTGAAAATCTGTCAGGCTCGGGTACAGGGTTTTCTTCTTGTTCCTGTGAAATGCAGCCTGCAGTAGCCAATCCTTCAGGCTGCTCTGAAAGTCTCATTGCGGAGTGGATTTGCATTTCTAATTCCTCCACCAGTTTTCCAGCAGGAGTCGTGGATTGCGAGGAAACCTTTGATTTTCCATCACCGACCTCCATCGCCAAAGTGTCTGTGCCCTGCCTTAATCCATTACAGTCAATAAGTGGAGCTGTCCTCTCCTCCCGGAGCGTGCCTTGGAAAGAATTTATTTCCCCATCTTCGCTGGTCGAGGACTCCTGCTCATCTGAATCAGAGCCTTCTGTCTCGGATGATGAAGTGCTGCTGGATTCTTCAGAGTCACTTGTCTCCGACTCGGAGCAAAGCAGCTGTTGCTTGGAAACTGTGCCAGCAGCTTTTAACGCCTTCTCTTCCTCCTGTACCAGCACTGCTGCTGCTTCCAGCTCTTCCAGCTCCAGCCCCATGTGGGACTTGCTGAGCGGGGTTTTCTGCAAGGACTCGCAGAGTGCAGCCAACTTTTTTGACCTTTAACAAAGAACAAGATATGTTATTGAACCCGACAAACAGAACTTTCCCATTCGATAACAAGAACATGGATCTTAAACATTTCTTCCATTTGCTCGGGATGCAACTTTCTTCTTCACCCCCTGATTGTAAGTAGATGTTACAGGAGGAAAAAAAATCAGAAAGATTCATAATTACAATTATTTAGGGTAACTTTTCCCCCAAGGTTAGACAATATCTCACTGAAAGGCTTTGAGGGTACTTTCAGGAAAGATCCTGCTGCTGGATGCTTCAGCAGGGCACAGTGAGGGAGAAGAGATTTCAGAAGAAACCTTCTCAGGTTTGCTGTCTTTAGCTGCACGCTCTGCAGCACAGGGCTGGCTGGCTGAAGCTTATGTGCAGCAAAATCGTTCTGGTTTCCTACCCTCCCAGATGCATCTGCAAAATGCATAGGAACCAGGAGAATATGGCTGATTAGTGAGCCCTTCTCCTCCCCTCCCAGCCAGCCTGGTGCACCCACGATCACAGGAGATGCTCAATACTCTGCCTGCAGATGTATTTCACCCTT
Organism: Mohoua ochrocephala; assembly: GCA_013398855.1. Lineage (NCBI taxonomy): Eukaryota > Metazoa > Chordata > Aves > Passeriformes > Acanthizidae > Mohoua > Mohoua ochrocephala. The sequence continues at coordinate 54,903 of VZTA01019004.1, forward strand.
CACTTGGAATGCAGCTGAAATATAACTCAGCAGGAGGAACAGGACCATTTAGATAAATGCCCCTAATAAAGCAGACACACCACATTGGCTTCAAAGCTCTGGTCCAGCCCCATCCATTTCCTCGAGTGTTGGAAGCCAGCACGTGCTTTACCAGAAAAGGGCACCACGGATTTATAAATAGAGGCTAAAAAGTAAGAGAGTGCCTTGAAATGGAGGGGGGGTGAGGGCAGAGGGGAAAATGGGCATAAAAACCCAAACATACATCCTGTTTCTTGTTGTGGAGTTTTGCCTCAGACTATCAATCAGCTTTTCACCACTTCCTGCAGCAGCAGGTCTGCTATAAATCCTGCAGTAACTGACTGGGTTTCATTTCCTCTGCCAGAGCTGTGAACCTGCGAGGCACGACACACTGACACTGGAGCAAGGAGCTGGGGATGTAATACACGGCTCCTGCGAGGCAAAAGTTAAAGTGCTTGTTCTCTCACTTGAATGATTTTAAAGATCTTTATATTCCATTTCCCAGGGGGCATAATTACTCAGTATAACGTAGGTGCTTCCAGGTTTGGTTTGTTGTTTTTTTTTTTTTTTTTTTTCTCCTAAAGGAATTGTATTTTTAAGTGGGGGAAGGGAAATTCAGTGCAGCTTCTTACACGTTTTACAGACAGTGCAACACTTAAATGCTTTAAAAACTTGGAATAAACCACACTAAACTCCCTTAGTTCAACCCATAGACTAGGAAACTGAGAGATAACTTTTCCAGAAGTGAAGCAACAGAAAACAATTTCTATTTCTAGAATTTTCAAATCTAAAGCTAAGAATTAAATACAACATCATCCTAGCAGCCTCTAATAAAAAAAAGGGGTACCACATTTTAAAAATATATTAGAATAATGTTTTCTTTCTGGCAACTTGCTTCCATTTTTTGGTAAAGGACTTGCATTTTTCTCAAAAAGTCATGGAGGATTTGAGCAATTGCCAATCTCACTGGGAACAAAGCAAGCATTCTCCCTGCTCCATCAGTAAACAGAAAGGGAAAGAAGCCAAGTGATACAGTGAGAGGTTCATGGAGCCTTGCAGGTAGGTGGGAACAGAACAAGTGGCTGCGGGGAAATCTGCTTCCTGAGCACACTGCGGAGAGGCTGATTTATACCCCGACTCACAGGAGTTTATATCCCCTTCAGAAAGCATTTTGCTTTGCTTTTGGAACAGTCTCTTCCCTCCCTTCTAGCTGTGCACGTGTCCCTGTCCCTGTGAGAGCTGCTCAGAACGTGAAGGTTCAATTCCTTTCCCTCTCCTATTCCCTGACTGTCCACAGTAACGGGAGCTCCGAGGCTGGATGTGCCCTGTCACAGAACCCCGTTCTGCCCCCATTTTGTGGGGTTCTCTTTCATTTCACTGACACCACGAGCAACTCCACACACCCTCTGGCACAACAACTTCCTCTGGTGATGCCCCCCAGCTCCCACTGCCTGTCCCACCCAGCCACCTGTTTTACTGCTGCCGTTATGGACAGAAAAGCAATTTTCAAAGTCCTGTTTCTCCCCCCACATCCATTGTGCCTGTAAATTTGTTTCCCAATTCCATATGGGTTTTTTTTTGGCTTTTTCCTGTTTTTGCCTATTTTTGCTACCTTTTCGTGCCTATTTCCCCTGCTCTAGAGTCTCAGTCCTTAAAATCCTCTCCACCTCCTTCACTATTCCCTTATATATTAAGATACAGAAACATATCACAGAACTGCACCAAGTATTAAGGAGTTGTATGACATAATGTGCTTTTCTGGTATTAATAAATACTTGACTGTGTCCAAATGTTAAGGAAGAAAATACACAGTGATAAACTTGTTTAACTCAGCACACATTATGCTACTAAATTCAACGTGGTCCTACTGACAGATAAAAGAATGATCTCCCTAAAGTTTTGTTGGAGGACAAGACTGCTTGTCCTGTTTTTTTAGCTCTTGGCCATGGCAAGTATTTGATGTCCCTGCTCATTGCAGGGGGGTTGGACTAGATGGCCTTTAAAGGTCCCTTCCAACCCTAAATATTCTGACTCTACAGCAAAGTCTCATTTCAGTTTTCTCAGTAGGTCAAATGCTCCCTCCCAGCTTTCACTCTGGTCATCCAGTCTCCATCAGAATCTACAGAGCTCGACTTCTCAACATGAGACAAACTCAAAACTGTCACCTCTTGATAGTTTTATACATAAACCCAAAAAACTCCACTCCCCAACACCACTTTTCAATCTTGTATTAAAAAACAAACCCCAACAAATAAAGAACACTTGAAGAATAGGGTTGTTCCTTTCCTGCCCCTGTGCAAGGGACTAAGAGAATTACAATTCACCAGCAGTTCATCTCCTCTAAGGCAATTATCTGATTTGAAGAGAACCAAGTTTCAGGAGTGCATTTCACATCAGCCTTGAGAAAAGGTGGCAGCACTCCCCGGACAAAAAACCGGCAAACAGCCCAAAAATCAGCGCAGGGAAATGCTTTCAAAGGGAGAGCACGGGTCTCTGAGCCGATGGCTTCCCAAGCTGAAAGATAAGCAACAACTCAGGAAACAAAAATGAGACACCAGAAACGAGATCTCGTGATGAGAGACCTGCAGTAAACAGGCCCTGCTGTTTCCAAAAATCTTTCGAGTAGCGTTTGAGAGATTAGACAGCAAATACTTTAATTTTTCAAGTATGATTAATGGAATCCATGATTACTTTAAGACATGCTCATTCAGTATGCACATTTGTGGTAATGATATCTTATTATTATGGTAATAGTGTTCTTACATAAACATGCATAATAGGTTTTAAAGGTGCTACACATGATAATTATTAGTTATCACGATGTCAGTTGCTTAAGGAAAATGCTTAATTACAGGTTAAACTGATCAGATGCATGTTTTGTTTAATGCATAGCTCTGAGGAACAGATAAGAGAAGCATCTCGGGGCTTGTCCATGTAGTCTGGAATTAAAATTCCAAGACAGAACTACAGTAATCTGTGTCTAGGCACAGGAGAGTTTCTTCAGGTGCTAGAAGAAGAAAAAAAAAATCTTGTTCTACAGATCTTAGATTATAAAGGAGTGAAACTGGGCTGAAAAGCACAAAGAATCAAAGGAGATTTAGCAAATAAAGGGAGATGGATAAAACTCTGAGAAAAATAAAAAGAGGATTATGGCAACAGGAAAGGGAAACCATTAGAGGTTTACAGCAAAGGCCACCTGTGGCAGCATGAAGAGAAGTGATGGTGATGGGACTGACTGCAGGGCTGAGACACAAGTGACAGCCAGGGCGGGAGCAGAGCAGGACACGACTCCAGGTAAAGCCAAACTCCTGCAGGCTCCAGTTGTGCCTTCTGTTCCCGGGAGAACAGAGAGCACCAGGACCTGAAGAGTCAAGAGATCTGTTATCTCCAGAACATAGAGCTATGAGGAAGAAGCCTCACTGCACACACACATCAGGGATTTGATTGTTTCCAAGGGAGATTTCACAGAAGCTGGAAGGGAAGACAAAAGTCAGCCCAGTCACTGACAGTAAAAAACAAATGCTTGGGTGGGAGGTACATCCAGCCACAAAATCCTCTCATTTTTCCCAAATGATGAAACAAAAACAAAATTATGCTTCTGTACACTATGTCCATCAGTCAGCACTATGAAAGGAAAAAGGTTTAAAGAAAGAGTGTTAATAACTCAGACCTTCCCATCTGCCTGGTATTCCCCTTACATCCATTACTCTTGTTTTAGCAGTTATGTTAAAAAAAACTAAACAACTCAAAGAGAACTTGAAAATACGAAAATCAGCATTCTGCTCCTCATTCTGAATGATGGTGACACGGCATACTCAATCATGGCAGGGGAGTTACAGATCTAAAACTCTCTGCAGATTATTTGCAAACATGGGAGGGAATGTCGCTGCCCAGAGCAGCTGTGGCTGCCCCTGGATCCCTGGAAGTGTCCAAGGCCAGGCTGGATAGGGCTTGGAGCAACCTGGGATAGTGGAAGGTGTCCCTGGTTGAAAGTGGCTGATCTTTCAGGTCCCTTCCAACCCAAACCATTTCATGATTCTGTGAGAGAGTCACACGGGAAGCGCAGCTCCCAAAGCTGGAGTCAGTAACATCCGGCTGTGGAATGAAAAGTGACTTTTCCTGCACAGGCACAAGCTCCAGCTTGCTTTTGTTTTTGTAAACAATAGGAGGATTATTTCTACTGCCTCATCAATTTGGCTTTGCATTCACAGATGTGTACAAACATCCCCCGTTCTGAAGCACTCAGTGTAAACAAGGTGTAAGACACGGCAAATCCCAGCAGTGGTATCTCCCCTGGCTCAGCCCTGGCCAAGCGACAGCACAGAGCTGCCAGGGCACACTGAGCTGCTCCTGCCCCAGCACAGCAGCAAAGGAACCAAGCATGGGACCCTCAGCTTTCCTGGCCAGCCTGGTGTTGGAATGTGACCTAACTGATCTTGGAACTAACCAAAGATTATGCTGCTCCCATGTGGTTAGGGCCCACTCGGCGTTCCAGTGGGAATCAGTCCTCCATGCTGGCAGGACTTGGCTCCACAGCGCTGACAAGCCCTGTTTTAGAGTGTGAAGCACTTCACAGTAATTATCTTTACGCCTTGCAGGCAAGATAAACAAGTCTCAGAGGCAGCAGAGACTTCAAGCGCAGACGTGCCTTTGGAGCGGCGCGGGCTCCGCCGGGGATGAGCACGGGGCTGTGTCCCTGCCAAGCAGCCGGCCCTGGTGGGCCTGCAGCTCCTCGGGATGCATTCAAACACCAACCAGCAGCACGCTGTGCCACTCAGCAGGGCTGACAGACACTGAAAGGGCAGTTATTTAACTTATCTCCACTCAGCAGGAGCTCTGGACACACAGGATCCACCTAATAGTAAAGCTGCTGCATAAAGCAAAAGGCTTCCTGTCTGCTGCATCACAGGAGCCTTAATTTTATCTCTTTAACATACAAGAAGTTACCAAGTTTAAAGAGAAAGCATCAGGCTCTATTTACCCTACCTTTCTCCACAAGGCCTGGCAAAACTCAGACTTAGGAGAGAAAGTTTCACAGACAGCCTTTCTTTGATAAAGCAGATAAGATAGCAAGCAATACAACCAGACAAGTATCCCCACTTTAAATGTGCTCCAAATTACATACCTGGCAGCACTGCTTACAATTTCCCACAATTATTCATTTAGCCAGAGGCACTGCAAGTATTAAGACACTTCTAGAGTTAATATTATCTCAGACATCACCAGATATTATCCCAGAGTCTCGGCAGTTCAGATACAGAGAGTGTGCAAATTTACTATCTGTGAGACATTGAAATGTCAGTTAAACTATAAGGAATAATGAAATTTTCTGCCTTGCCACCAGACTGGTTGAGGACAGGCTGCAGTAGGACGTCACTGAGTGCTTCTGCAGGGTCTGTCACCAGTGAACAAAAGGGCACCTGCAAAGGGACAGACTCCCCACACCCTTCAGAGGGTCTCCTTTTCCCCCCTGCCCACAGTGGATCTCGCTGGATTCCATCCATCACTGCCTTCCAGCCCAAGCCTTATCTGCCCACACATCAGGGGTGTGAAGAGACACTGCTCAATGTCCAGTCTCCTGATAATGTCAAATGAACTCCCCACAGGAGCTCTGTCGCAATCCTGATGGAAATGAATATCGCTGTGGCAGTAAGGCTACAGCTCAAGCTCTCTCAAAGCAGAAGGCTCAACAAGTTACGGCCACACATGAAAGCAAAAGATAAGAAAGTGAGCTCATAAGAATGGCACAGCTGGCAAAGCACCCAACTAGCCCATCAAGAACAAAATAAATTGTTCTTTACTCTAAAATTCAGATGCAGCTTCTATCTAGCCCCAAACAGCTACTGGAGCATCCAAACTGGGGATCTTTGGGGAAAGCCTGAAGCTGACAACTGAGATCCCCCTGGTCACTGATCAGCACATTCTGAGAGCCGGGGGGGAGGATAAAGTGAGAAAAGGCACATCCTCAAATGGCTGCAACAGAACTTAAACTTCAGGGGTTTAGCACAAAAGTAGCACAATTCCTTCAGAAAGGCAACTAAAAATGAGAACCATCCCTCCACACCTGATACGCACTTTCAAGCGGCTTGAAAGAAAAAAATATGATTGAATTCTTATGATACAGAATTGACAGACAATTTGATTTTAATAAAATATTCAAGACATGAAAGAGTCTAGGTTTGATCAGCCCTGACTGGTGAGACACAGGAGCAATAAGGATGATGGCACTGAATACTAAAGCAGAATTCATTAATGCAGAAACAGCTCGAGTCAACAGGCACAAAATTGCATAAATGGTCCAACAATGAGGTTAGATCACAAAACCCCTCCAGTTCAGGAAAAGTACCCTTACAAATGGACATTTAGGTGCAATAATAAGAAACTCATCACACTAAAGGCATCATCCATTTGCCCAAACCACTCTTTAAAAAGTCATGGGTTACAAAAGAACTTGAGCCTCAGAATCTGCCTGGAGACAAGAGACTAAGGCTCAATTACACCTTTTAGAGTGTGTTTTATAGCGTCTCACATATTTCACCATTTATTATTTCACTTTCAAGGTTATTTATAACGAGTGCTTCAATTATACACTAGTCAGTGACCTCCAATCATAGTGAAATAGCTTTGAAAAAGCAAGTTCAGGAGCAAGGAACAAAAATACTCCAAAAGAAGTTCTGAAGGAAATTCAGAGCACAAAGTAATCTTGGTAAATGTTAACAGATAGTGCCACCCACTTTGCCTGTCATGCACGCTGCTGTATTATAGACCAGGACAACAACTAACTTTACACTGGTTTTATTGCTAAAGTACCTTCCTAGACACTTTTACCCCAATTCTCCACAAGTCTGTGGAATCTGGGCACAGATTTTATTTCATCTAGATCTGAGAACACAACTATTCCTTTTAAGCTAAAACTTAAAGCACAACACTACTACCATGAAGGTTAAGGCATGGACTGGAAAATCCACACGGCACCTGAAGCACAGGGCAGTCCTTTCATGGCAACAAAAGGCCCTAATTCAGAAGGGCACAAAAAATATTCTTTTATAATCATCAGAAAGGTGAATATGTAACATCTTCTAAATTCCTTCCCAGCCTTTATTAGCTGGTTAGCTCATCATACCCCACCTGACTTAGGAGAGCTGAAAGAATCACAGAAGAGGTCGTGCAATTAACAGAGAGAAACACAAACAGCACCATCCAACAGTTTCATGTGCTCAGTTTATTATACACTTTTATAATAAGAGGCAGAGGCCATAAATAACTCCATTAAAATCTCATTAGCTCTGATCAATGAGTACAGAAGATAATGGAAGAATGTTAGTAAAGGAAAAACAGAACCATTTTCTTCAGGACTCAGGTAAAAATTGACCTAAACTTTAACTAATCTTCTACCTTATCTGCAGCAAAAGAAAGACAGATGAGTGTAAACACAACAGCAAAAACACATCATTTGTTCACAGGAATTAGTCCTGGATTAACCACTGTTTTCATAGGAGAGAAACAAACCATCTCTCCAACTTCTATAGTCAGTGCTCAAAAAAAAAGGTGCTCAGCCTGTGCAAGATCTTTCATGCAACTGCAGGTGGGAATTCATGCTTTCTATCTCTCAAGATGATGGATTCTGATTTTTTGCCTAAATAACCTAGCTTTACACAGTTACACTGTCCATGTCCACACTGACCGTTAATCATTTCCTTTCTAACGACTCCTGGAAACATCAGGCAACTTCATCAAATTTAAGAGCAAGTAGGATTTAAGGATCTTTAAATTCCTACCTATTTCATGAAAATAAGCAGAGGGATAAATAGTGAGCCTCCTGGGACAAGGCTGGCAGGACACAGCTATTGTGTCTTGACTTGGTAGGAGGCCAGGGCAGGCACCCACCAGCCAGCTGATCCCTGCTAATTCCAGCTGTGGATATGCTTCGTGCCTGGTGGAGGTGTCAAAGGATGTGGGGAAGGGACAAGAGCACAAGGCTTGGGTTGGGAAGTTTACAAAGTCTTTTTTCCTCCTTCCCTCACAGATCCAAGACAAAGCAGAGACTGGACAGCACAGCAAACCTTCACTGCAAACAGGAAAACCACACTGCACAAAAAGGGAGCAATGGGTTCAAAAAAGTCTGGAAAAAGCATCTCCCTGTGAGTAAGATGCCCCCACTTCAAACGGACAGGATCAGAAAAGCAGAAACGAAGCAGGAAGAAACTACTCTGGCCATGAGAACCCCCCTTCTGTGCAGGTGACAGAACACAGCCCTGCCCCATAAACAACGGCTGATGGGGAGAATCCAGCGGGCTTAAGGGGAACGTAAAATGCTTTAATCTTGGAATTCTGGCTTTCAAAGGGCATTATGGGGATTGTGAAACCAAGAGAGTGATGTACTTACACTGCAATCCAAATGGCAGTCTTGTAAACACGAGCTGCTATCTACACAGCTCAAAGTATTACAGTTTGTTAACCACAAATCAAATATAAAACACAGCACCCTCGTTTCAATTTAAGTGACTTCTTTTATGTTAATAAGTCTGAATGTTTCAAGTGACTTTCCCCCCATATTTATTCTGAAATTCCACAGTGCTTCTTTCATAATGCATCTAAATACTGCATGAGCTGAACTTCACATTTATAAATATTTTAAAAAAAGATGAAGCTTTCCAATATAACATCTTACTTTCATTACTTGGTCTTTTTGATAAGTTGAAAACAAACAGATCATGGATTATAAAAGAAATCAAGTACAGCTTACTTATGTAGATGATATTATGAAAATATTCTTAAGAGAAAACAGACTTGGAATTAATTTTGGACTATAAAAAGAAACTGAAGAGTATTTATATGTTTTAAGGATAGTTTAATGGAGCTTTGTTGCCAAAATAGCTCCAGTAACTTGCAGCCAGTCCAAACATCTAATAATGGCACAGCTTCCAAAATCATATATGATAAACACAAATAATGAAAGATGAATAGATAACTCACCACAAAACAGATGCAGAGAAAGAAAGATTTTATAAAACGACAGCAATAGTGGCTGTGTTACAGAAATGGAAGGCTGACAACTGTTCTGTATCTGCCCCATCTCCCTCAAGTTTCTTTGCTGCCATTACCTAGAACTTGGTCCTCACCATCACTGCTGGTGATCTAGGAGAAAGCTCTTCTCATGCTGCAAATCATACAGTCTGTGTTAAAGTTTGGGAATGAAAGGTACTCACACACAGCATGGCAGAAAATGTGGATTTTAGTGTCAGGATGATGCCAGCAAAGTCCTGTATTACAAAAATAACAACAATGGTGGGGAACAGGCTTAAAGGCATAACTAGAAACTACTCCAACATGATCCTACCCCTCTGCAATGGAATTTATCCACCAAACAGCACAGTGGGGTTGATCAGAGTTTAACTCTTCCACTGCCCCATCGCCCCGACTGACACCTGGAACACTTGAAGGGAAAACACCACCTGCAGCCTTCTCACTCTCAGACCATTCTCAACTCACACAGTCTGAACAGGAGAAGACACCAAACCTGAGCATCTTGCAAATTCCTGGCAAGAAAGCAGATTTTTCCAAGGGCTTGAAGTGAGCAGCCTGCTCCCAGCTCCTCCCACACACCCCCTGTTGTGTTTGGGCACCTGTTACCAGCTGCTCTGGGGCATGACTGCACAAGGGGGGATGATTTTCAACTGCAGCAGGGTCGAGTTAGACTAGACAGAAGAAGTTTTTAACAATGAGGGTGATAAAACACTGGAAGAGGTTGCCCAGAGAAGCTGTGGCTGCCCTGTCCCTGGAAAAATTCAAGGCCAGGTTGGACAGGGCTTGGAGCAACCTGACCAAGTTGAAGAGGTCCCTGCTCATTGCAGGAGGGTTGGACTGGATGCCTCCAAAGGTCCCTCCCAACCCAAACTGTTCCATGATTCCATGATCATGCCTCAGAGAAATTATTATTTATTATTATTATTATTATTAAGCTAGCTGCTGAGCAGGTTGGAAACAAACCAAGAAGATGTTCCCAGCCTGGAGCTCAGCTTCCCCCTCGGACCAGAGCTGCACATTCCACCTGCTCCGAAAGGCAACGGCTGCACCAGCTCATCCTGCCCCTCATCAAACCAGAAATCCACTCAGCTGAGCTGTGCTGACTGAAAAGACACGACACAGATCGCTGACCCTTCTGCAGGCACACAGGAGCTGCCTCCCAACAACTTTGGAAAATCAAAGCAGTAGCCTGAGGGAGGAAAAAAATGGCTTTCTTCTTTGCCTTCTCTGCCCACAGCAAGGTGCATTCAGACACAGCCTGAAGGAATCTGAGCTACAGAAAAGCGATGGAATAAACAGGAAAAAACAAGAGAGGGCAGGAGAGCAAAAACATCAAAGGAAACTGCAGCTAGCAGCTGGAAGGAGAGATTAAATCCCTTGTTAAAAATCCATGTTTTACAGGGCTTGCTAAAACATACATGAGGGGGAATTTCTGGTATATTATACACACCTGTCCATCACCTTTTTGAGCCCTCAGGGCAGTGTTTTGCCTTAAGGCTCTTAAGTCAGTGTATTCTATTAGTTGGGTATTGTTATTTACAAGAGCTCTGTGTGCACCCCCTGCTTTACAGACACCTGAAGTGACAGCTCAGGCCTTAAACAAGATGCAGCACCTAAGGAGAGGCACTGGCAGCTCCTGATGGCAGCAAACAAACAGAAATTGAATTAAAAACATGCATCAAAACAGTGAAAGAGGAGACACACAGAGTGTGCCTGCAAATTAGTAGCTACTGTTTTTAAATCCAAGAACTGCGATCCAAGGTGCAAGAGTAGATGACTTGGGATGAAAATATATAAATTTGGGGTTTCTAGCAGCAGTCAATGTACTCTTTGATAAACTGGTAAAGTCCTACCTAAGTTTTAAGGAAAATGATAGGATTTCCTGTTTTAGAACCATAATAAATTGCTCAGAATCTCCAATACTTTCTGCAGCAGACCCAGAGCTCGGGTTTGAGCCACAAGGTCTTCATCTGAGCTGTGCAATTGTGATAGAAACAAGCAAGACTGTACAGAATTACCCAACAAGACAGGGAGAATGAGCCAACTCAGAATTACTTTTCACTAAGAAAGTCTGAAAACTTACTGCTGTCTGAGTTTTTCCTGTTCAAATAGACTGTAATGTGCGATTTTTTTTGTCGTTGTTGTTATACAACTCAATGGCTAAAACCTGAAATCTCTGTCCCATCATACTTGTAGACAAGTCCTACTCAACCTTTAATTTTTCTTACCAACGAACTCCTGAGTTTGTTTGATGTCTTGGCTTAACACAGGTCACTCAGACATTTACATTCATGAAGCATTTTTCCCCCTAATCCTCTCCATTTTTCAACATCTTTTTGAACAAGCACTAGAATCAGTGTTTTAACACAGTCTTACATATGATGCATTTTAAGGTCATGGCCACTTCCTTCTTCTAAATGATACTACTCTGCTTCTTCAGCTGAAGTGTACTCACCCTCTCACCTGCTCAGGTTCAAACTGCTCTCAAGCATGACCCAACCTATTTTTCTGAAGCTGTTGCCCTCAACTGTCTTTTATTCTCCAATCCGTAACTGTGCTCTACAAGCTTTTACTGAGTGTGTCATTTTAGACTTGCTTGTGTTAAAATGCACATTGTTCAAATAAGCACTCATGGCCAGTCTGGGGCAGCCTGTGCAATTCATTTTATAACTCGAAATAAATAACACTTGATGCCACAAAAACATTCCTAACAAGACACATTATTTATTTTCTTACAGATTCTTAAATATGCATAAAATGAATCTCAAAGAGACCATTTGAATTAGCTACTCCCATTATTGGTAAGAGCAGCTGGGACAGCTCAAAGTTAATTCAGCACTCCAGGCCACCAAGGAAGCGAATGGGAAGCAAACCCAGCACAGCACGAGGACTCCGAGCAGGCAGCAAACAGCGCTGCACACTGAACTGGCTGCCAGCAGCAGTAATGCCAGCTTGTAAAACCTGCTAAGAAGGAATTACAATAATTGGGGATTGTAGTCATGAGCTACAATAATTGGGGATTGTAGTCCTGAGCTCCTGCAGCAAGTCCTCACAGGACAGTCAGGGTGCAGCCTGAGAAACCCCAGCTGCCCCACCGTGTTCCAGGTGTGCCCACGAGCAGCACCAAGGTTTTGGGGTTTGTCCTTGCACCTGCATGGCTCTTATCAAACCAGAACAGCAAAGGAGAGAAGAGCCTTCAAATTAAAGATCTTCAACATAGGAGGGTTTTTTTTGTTGGGAGTGGGGGCAGAGAATTACCTGGCTTCAGTGCATCCACAATGACAGTATCATTAAAGAGCTATCGTCAAAAATATAATCCTCTTCCTCTCACTACAAACCAGATCAAATTAAGGGATTTTGTGATGGGGTTGTTACACTACCTGATAAGTAAACACAACTGGCTACAGCAGAGCATAAGCTAAAAGCACATGCTAGTGGCAAAGCTGCTTTCAAAGCAGCACCATGAAAGCAATTTGGCTTTCCTCCGCACCGCGCACTTCAAAAACCGGAGTTTTTATCCAACCTGAAATTACTGCAGCCTCCACGAAACTAAGGCTGACATGGGCAGCAGTGAGGGTGAAGTCAAACCCAAACCCAGCCAGAGCAGGGAACGGCTGCCCATGAGCCTGTAACACACGTGAAACACAACACCGTGAGGGGCATTTTCCCTCTCGCCTCGACGGGATGAAGTGCTTTAAACGTGCTGTACAAATCAGATTAATCCCACAGAGCCAAGAGGCAGGATTTTCATCCAGAATATATTACTGCTTATGCCTTTGTTCTTTGGAATCACGGCTGCTGGATCCAGGAGGTTAACAACTGAAAATTAGCATATTCCTGTAACATTTGAGAATGCTTTAAAGCACCAATTCATTTTTATTATGTGTTAACACATTCCCTCCTCCCCCCATCACAAATCAAAAATTTAATAAACTAACATTAGCAGTGCACCATTTGAAAACCTTTTAGGACAGTTTTGTTCCTGAATGCTCCTGTCTGAACTCAGTATTTTCAGAGCAGAGGTGCAGAGCCTGCAAGAGTAACTCCATTTACTCCTCATTTAGTAGGACAGTCCCGAGTTTCAAAGGTTACAGTTCAACCCTTCCTAGGAACATGAAAATGCCATAAAGGTGAAATAGAACTTCATGAGTAAGGGCAGGTGTAGATGGGATATTGAGAAGAAATCCTTCCCTGGGAGGGTGGGGGAGCCCTGGCACAGGGTGCCCAGAGAAGCTGTGGCTGCCCCTGGATCCCTGGAAGTGTCCAAGGCCAGGCTGGACAGGGCTTGGAGCAGCCTGGGATAGTGGAAGGTGTCCCTGCCCATGGCAGGGGTGGCACTGAGCTTTAAGGTCCCTTCCAACCCAAACCATTCTATTAATCTGTGAATATGAACCCTACAAGCAGCAAAAAAGCAAATACCAGAAGGCTTTTAAAAGCCTGGCTTGTGTCTTTTCAAGTATTCTGAGCTTTACAAAATCCCAAAACACTAAAGAAAACAAAAATGCCAAGAAGAAACAGCTGCCAAAATGGCACAATCAAGATCTTTTCTACGTACTTTGAATCATTTTTTGAAGTTTTCCAGATTTTAGCAAATAATAACCAAATCAAATTTCTTCAGTTTGCAGATAAATGATCCATAGCACAAATTATTTTAACAGACCATCAGAATGTATGTTAAAATTCTATTTACATTCATTGAAAGATCATATTTGACTACAGAAGCTTAAAGATGTTTACATGTTACAAAATATTTTCCCAAATCTAGCAAAAGCCTGAGGTAAAACCAATGCAATGGACTGAAACTACAATACTTTAGGGTTGAGCTCTTTACTCCCTTGTGCACTTTAGGATCTGATGTGACACAGAAAAATCCTGTATCTCACAAATCTCTTTTTTCCCCTCAAAGTCCTGGACTCCTTCATGCCTTTGCAACATCAGGCCTTAACACTTCAGGGCAACATTACACTGTATTGATTAAACAAGGGATTCAGAAAACCTGGGGAAAAGGAAAGGGGGGGCTGAACAATCACAGTCGATCTCATCACCTCCGTGACATGCTGTGAATGTAATTAATCCTACATTTATTTAGGAGAAATTCACATCCTACACATCAAGCAGCAACTCCCTGCTGGCTTCAGACTGGGTAATTACAGTGTAACAAGGACTAGGCTTCGATTGTAAGGGAGAGATGAAAAGGAAACCAGACCTATGAGGCCAACCCACCTTTCAGGGGCTGTCTCACCTGCAAACCAGGAGAAGCAGATATGACACGCTCAGGAATATCTGACTTTAATTTAGTTCCTTCCAATAAAGACAGCAGCTTCTACAGAGACTGCACAAATGCCACCAGGAATCCTAGTTTTTACTGTAAATCAAGGAGTCCATGCTCGAACTGGCACGTTACACCTACAGTCACTAAAATTAGCAACATTGCATTTGTCTCAGGGTGCAGAGCACGTATTTGTGAAGGATAACAAAGCAAGTTGCAGATACGGCTCCACAGAACACAGCAAGGCAATTTAACAGCTCATCTGTCTTAGCTCACAGCTCTCCTTCACTGCACGTGTTGCAGCTACTACAAAATACAACACAATGATTTTTATAATTTTATGTTAAGTTAAAAAGTAGAACAATAGTGATAATGAAAACTATACATGGGATCAAACATTCTCCTGCACACCTCATACCTATAAAACCATAAAACTATGAGAAGCAAACAACTGTACAGCAGCCAGGCTGGATGGATGAGTAACCTGGTCCTGTGGAAGTGTCCCTGCCCATGGCAGGGGGTTGGAACTGGATGATCTTCACAGTCCTCTCCAATCCAAACCATTCTGTGATTCTATACTAGACCCTGGAAAACTGCCAGGAACACCCACAGCTTCACCTCCAATTCAGGAACACAGAAAATACACATTTACCAGCACTAGTGGTACATGTTTGAAGCTAAATATGCATGTAAATATTAGGTAAAAATCTTTTAAATTGCCATGGGCTGGAGCTGTTCCCTTACACAGGGATGCAGGACTGCCTGGACTGCCTGCCTGGCCAAGGACTTGCAGGAAGCTGTTCAGCCTCCCACCCGTGTCATGGCCAGCAGGCACACGTGTTCAACAGCAGCCAAAAACCACCACGTGAATAGAGCCTGGCACAAAGGGGAACACAAAACACTGGAGAAAGACATCAGGCCACACAAAGGAGCCTCAGCACAGCAAGAGACAGTGGGTAAACTATTCTGACTTCTCTAAAGGACACAGCTCCCATGGGGTCACAGACACACACTCCTGACAGAAGGGAGGAAAAGCTCTCCTGCAAGAAAGGCACACCTGGATCCCCCCAGTCTCAGCTGCCCATATTGCAGCTATCAACCCACCAGTGGTTTCCCCAAAAACCCTTCTCCTCTCCCTAATCCCCTTCTGCTTAAAGGAAGGTGTGAAAGATGGAGAAAACTCCAGACTTAGAACACAAATTCAGTTCTAATTTCACCTCGGAGAGGCTGCCATATGTATCAGAGTGGCTTGTAAAAGCTCGGACCTGAAGAACAAAAGCATGCAAAACCAGGCAAATTAAATTTAATTTTATTATGGAAATGAAAGCAATAACAGAAGTGACAGCAGGGTGGATGATAAGCTCACTTAGCAGGGGGATCAAATGAAGTGATGACATGTCATTATGACCTCAGGGGTTAAAGATGCAATTTTCCATCTGGCTGCATCTGGCTTTTCAACAGAAATGTTGACACCACCTGCTGAGATTTACCACAAGCCGCCTCCATAGGTCTTTGTCAAGCTTTTGTTATCCAGGTTAACATTTACTTTTCCCTCTTTTCTGATAAGTTTGGCTGAGCAACATGCTCCCTTTCTTCAAAACCTAACAACACTTAGAAGGATTTACATGCCACTTTACACAATGGATGGAATTATTAATAGTCACTTCACAAGCAGCTTGAAGGGAAACACTACGAACCTAGAAAGCAGGTAAAACTAGCTTCAAGATTGCAGGCAGAAAGATGAAATGTTAGCTATACTTGCTAACATCTTGCATTGTCTAAGACATTTGGGAATCTACTTTTCTCTTAGTAACAGGCACCTGAATGAAGTCATTTTTCAGGGGGAAAAAACCAACAAAAACAAACAAAAACCTGACGAAAACAAAAACCAAAAACCAAACAAACAAACCAAAAACCCAAACAAAAAAAAAAAATCCTTAGAATCTCAGACCTAGCTTGTACTCCCCATCCCCAAATGACTATTAGCCACCTGTGTTTTATTCAGCATCTTCATCATTTCCAATTCCGGATACACCGTGCTTAAAATAAATCAGCTTTTGCCAGCCCAGTGACACATTCACTTATTCATCTAATTTACTCACAGCCAAACTATGATCTCAAACCAGATTTGTAATCAGCTATTGACACACTGCTGGCTATAAGGTTTTTGTTTCCACATGGAACATTTAAAAGCTAGTACCTACCATGGGTGTTCCTCCTCATCTGGAATGGGACTGTGAGTTCTCAATCACTGGATGTATCCATTATGGTTTTGCCCGTGCCAAACTTTCATCCTAAACCCAAAGATCTCTGCCAGCACAGGAGAGCTGAAGAGCTTCTTTCCAGCTGTTTCTAAAGTGCCCAGATGCTTCACTAAAAAGAACCTACAGTTTGTTTTAATGCCCTAAATAGAGGCCCAAAGCTCCACCAGGACTTGGTTACATACCAGGGAAAGAGCAGGAAAACCCTCTATGGATTTTGAGAGTCCTCAGCCACAAAAGGATAGAAGGAAACCGAGACAAAGAAAGTTAATGAAGCCTGTATGGAGCAAATAAGAGCTAAGAAACAAAATGGGGCGTAACCAGACTGACTGGTGATGGAAATAACTGAGATAACTACAGAAACACTGAAAGACCAGCACAAAAACACCTATAAATACCTTCCCCTCCCTAAACTCTTCTACCACAACAGCAATTATAGAATCACAGAATGGTTTGGGTTGGAAGGGATCTTAAAGCTCATCTCCATCCACCCCCTGCCCTGAGCAGGGACACCTTCCCCTATCCCAGGGTGCTCCAAGCCCCATCCAACCTGGCCTTGGACACTGCCAGGGATCCAGGGGCAGCCACAGCTTCTCTGGGCACCGTGTGCCAGTGCTTCAGAGGGAATTACCAGAGGGATGTCACAACCCTTCCCCTGCAAGGGAAGATGCAGCACCCTCCTCTGCAAGTGCCTCACCTTGGGGAGCTGGGACCCCTTGCCTGGAACAGACAAATCAGCACCCTGTCAGGGTATGTTCTGAATGACAAGCGAGCTTAGTTGCTCCCTTCCACATAAAGGAACAAAACCGAGTGTTCCCGTTCCCTTCGCACTTGCTGAACTTCAAACACTGCTGAACTGCACAGCAATGACTGCAGCATATGCTTAAATGCTGTCCTGATTCAGGCCTAAAAATAGGACTGGGTTCTGCAGCTCCTCTCTCTCTCTCTCTTGCTCTCCTAATGACAGACAGCTATTGTGCCATGTCACTCTGACAATAAGATAGCTTAATTGCCCTCTTTCCAGCAGCTGTCAGTTCTGCTTAACTGGGACATAATGTGAGAGTCTGGGAGGAAATGTGTTAATCTATCAGTCACTTGCAGCTACTGTGCATTTTCCTGGGCTGGATTTAAAGAAAACTGGGTTTTATGACTGACTTGCTAGACATTATATTCATTGATATGGGCAGCAGAGGTATTACTGCTTAATGACTCATTTCTTTGTGAAAGACCCATGAAATAACTTTCTCCTTTATTTACTGCACTTTTTCAACTCAACTTCAACCTGAATTTCCCCATACTTGGTGAATTTCCCACACATTTGAGGTGGGGTTGAAGAAGGCCTCCTCAAATATGACAGCGTGAAACGAACTGGCTGTTTCTGGAATTCATCAGGATTGATGAATCAAAACGTTTGGAAACACCTGTAATTGCTTTAAGGTATTTTATATATTGGTACCTATAGGAACAGAGTCACTGAAAGCACACACAGAGTAAGAATCAACATCTACAACACCTAATAAACAGCTATGAACTGAGGGTCTTTAATTCTCCAAGAAGTACTGCTAAGGTCACACCTAAACACGCAGCCCGTGCAGGCTGGCTCAATTCTCTGCCTCATTCCCCTTTCTGATCATGATTATTACCAAATTCCCTCCATATCCCCTTCACTGCCTTCTGCACTTCAGTTATTTTATCCCCCACAGTCTCTTGTTAAATACAAAGACTATTTTAGCCACTGGTTTAGGAGTCTGCACTGCTGTATTAACAAATAAGACAATGCCATTTTTTGTGTGGATATTAGTCATGCCTGTTCCAACTCACACCTTCTTTTGTCGGCCTTCAGAGAAGGCTGTGAAGACATAAAAAAAGGAAGGAAAAATAACACAAAAGCTGTATGAAAAACAGAATAAATCTGACAAGAACAATATAAAGCTTAGTAAGATTTGAACATGCAGCTTGCTTTAATCATTTAATCCACTTCCCACTGTTTTCCTACTGATACTTTTGGTTTTAAGCCATTAGAACATGCTGGTATTCCAACCAGTCTGGCTGCAGACTTCCCAAAACTCTGGAAATAAGCCATGCTGACTCCATTAAAAGAACACAGGTGAGACACGGAAGTGCAGGGATTTTGTCTGGAGGTGGCAGAGTCCCGGTTTCCTCTCCAGCAGTGGAAGCCAAAGCTTCCCACACTGCCAGGGAGAGCTGCAGGGGCAGGAGCACAGAGCACATGGAGATTTGTGACACTTGTTCTGGTGTTAATAATCAATTGGTGCAACTGCTACAGCCCATAAATCAATGTTCCATACAGCTGGGAATGCTCTGCATGTGCTGTCGAATTTGAACTAGAAGCTCCTTCCAACTTTTCCCCTGAAGTTACATAAGTGCTACATAAACATTTCTCTTCCCAAGAAAGATCACAATAGAATGAGAATTCCCCAGAATGTGTTTTTTCCCCCAAAACCCCCATTAATATATTAGTGAAAATTCATATTTTTATTTAAAATGCAATTCCTCCCTCCCTTCTCCAGTGATGGCACTGTATTGAAAAAGCTCACTGAATGCCTTTGCTTCTGTATCAGGAATTACTGGACAGACACAGTTACTAAATTAAAAAACCTGATCATATTCCCATATAAAGGGGACAGAATTTATTTTACTGACACTTGTTCATCGATGAAGTATGCTCAAAACATCTCCCACATCAGTAAGTACTGAGGAACTTACTTGACTTTCTGGATCCAGATGCAATAGTCTGTAATGAAGAGATCATTAAGGATGTAGGCAGGGTCACTCTCCATAAAAATCTTGTGAATGTCCAGTAGACACTTCAGAACTGCAGCTTTTCCTGGAAATACATTTTTGTTTTTGTAATTCACAAGAAATCAGAACAGATCACCTTTATCATCTCCCACCTGAGGGTTTAACAACCACAGTATCTACGACCCCGTTGGAAAGCAGGGCTGATTCACAGCCTGGGAACAGCAGCACCGTAACCGTGTCCTTCAGTCCCCACATCCCTGGGGATGGGAGCCCCTGGATTCAGCAGGAATCTCTGCAAGACCAAAGCCTGCAGGCCCGGCCATGCGTGTAATTCCCCACAGCTGAAGCAGCCCCTTCCCCCAGCTTTTCCACTGCTCCAAGCTCTGCTGGCCCAAACTCTGGCACAGACAGGCAGGGTACTGCATTTAAAAAGAAAACCAAGCTGGAAAGTAGCTCACAAATAACAAGAAGCTCTGCCCCATCATGTCTCTTAAGAGGAGCGTTTTTCCCTTTATGCCTACACAAATACCAGGGCTGGGAAATAATAAGGTTGGGAACGCACAGCTCACAGCAGGGTCGAGCACACGGAATTGTGTGAGGCAATGTAATGATTACCTAACAGCAGACCCGGGCCTGGAATTAGGGAGAACTTTTCCTACTTCTGCTAGCTACAGAACAGTTTGGCAAAATGAAGGAAAAAACTCACTTCAGGCTCAGGAAGGAGCCATTTGACACACAGTCGATAAATACAGTAAAAAGATTAAAAATGTGAGTTTTCTCATTCCACAACCAGGAAACTTTCTGTTGTCAGTTTGATTTTTCCTTCGTATGCAACATTCCAATTAGCTGGAATCTCCTCCCTTAGCTTTCTGATGACAGTTGCTAAAGGGTTAAGAGCTGGAACACATAAAAAAAAAAATTATTTTCACCATTTAATGGTGGGGAAAAAAACCCACATTCAAATGAAAACAGCCACCACTGCAAATGGAATCTAATAACCCTCTCCCAAGAGGCTGGCTCCTCCTAGGCTATGAAACCTGAACAGGGATGAAATTACATTTTACAGATTTAGAGAGGAGAGGGAAAAGAGGAAAAAAAAAAAAAAGAAACAGAAAAGATCAGAACTCCCCCTGCTGTTCAAGCACCAAATTTGTTTGCTTATTTGTAAGTAATTCCATGCTGAAAAAATACAGCCAGAGAATGAAAGGTAAGGGTGGGGAAGATGGAAATAATGAGAAGGAAAGCGGAGAGCAAAATTCCATGGCAAACAGAACCAAAAAAACCCAGTAGTAGGAAACCAATTAAGTCGGCAAAGAAAACATAAAATCCCAAATATAACTAATAACTTTTAAACTGTATCCCCATCAATGCTTGTCAAACATCACTATTTTGACTAAAAGGAAGTGTGCTCTTTTACAAAGAAATGATGTGTGGAATTAAAATTTTGCTAATTTTTTCAGGTGCCAGCTGTCAAGCTGTCAGCCCGACCCATTCCCAACATCCACTCCTGCTACTCATCTGCCAAGTGACAATGTACATCAGTGAATGTTACAGCAATTCCCAACAAAAAAATGTCTTTCTTAATAAATTAAAAGTTTGGGATGATAGTAGCTTAATGGGTCTCTAATGAGAGGCTGCAAGTCTTGCCAGACTTGAAACGGGGAATCCTGCATCAGGCAAACTATCAAATGTCTGCTTTTAGAACGTGGGCCCGTGGGATTTAACAGTTTTGCATAGTTACAGCTCTGCATTACAGTGATCAATAAATACACTGCTTTTCATGTGCAGATACTACTTTCTGATTATTCAAAAAACCCCCACCAGTTGCATTTAAAAGTGCAAATAAAAAAGCTTCCAACACGTGTAACAGGAAAGTCGGAGCATGGTCTGCAGCTCAGTGGATCCTTCTGGTGTTCCCGGCTGTGAGAGCTGCCAGACAAAAGGCTGAACCCTGAATTTTACAGATTCAGAAATCCAGTCCTCTTTCCACAGACTAGTTCAAAATGAGGATATAATTTGACCCCAGCTCTGCATCTGCCATTTGATATGTTAATCTGATTTTACACCATCATGAAATTCTACCAGCTTTCACCCTGTGTATTTGGAAGGAAAGTTTAAGTCATATATTTCTATTTTACATTATTTTTCCCCGCAGACTTCTGTGTCTTTTTCCACATTTTCAAGGAGGAGCATTCATACAAAGATAAAGTGAACTTTGCTGTTATTCTCTCTTTTTAATGAAACAGTACTCTGAGACACAAAAAAAGAACTCTACCAACTTTTAAATTGAAACATCCTGGTAATAACTTACCCACTCAGGCAATATTTCACTGGATCACTGAATGTTCACTGCAACATCATTTCCCATCACGACATGAGAAAAAAAAAGCAAGTTTCTTACCTCTCATGTACTGCCCTCCTCAGAAAAACCCCCAAAGGCTGTCAGCGCTGTATCACTGCAGTTTTGTTATCAGAATTTTCTTTTTTCACACTTATGAACAGCAACATAAGGCAGTGGAGATAAGTGAGGAGGGACAGCATCCATCTTCCCCTCAAAACTTCACTCCCTGACTGTTATAATGTCAATGGTATTTTCAACCAGCAACAGTTTTTGGCAGTAGCAAAGATTAATATTGCCATTCGTGTGGGTTTTTAATCCTGCAACTCGCGAGCATTTAAAATAAACCACCGAAGAGCTGCTTCTCAGTGATCCTTCTGTCCAAAAAATAACTCTAATGCTTTCTTCAAAGAAATAACTCATGTGAAATAGGGAAGTTGCAGGTAACTTTAACAAGCCAAGGTGTAAAGGTGGTTGTGCACAACTTCCAGTCCCTCAACACTCACCCAGCTGCAGAATCATGACTGTGTCATTGAAGGCACGTGTCACCAGCCCAAAATGCCTGTACAGGGGATAGCACAGCACTCTTCTTCCAAAAGATACCAGGACATCGTGGATGCTGGAGAAACTCTGTGTGTATCAGTGAAAAAAATCTGCATTAGTCTGTGTGCTTGTTTGTTTTCCTTGAAGGAAAAATGCCATAGCAGAATAGAGGGGAAAAAAAAGCTCATTTTGATTTATGATGCCTCTAAAAATCTGTATTTGAATAGATATGGAAATGTACATGTTAAATAGAAACAAGACACTGCACATTTAGTTTGCATGGCAAGATAACAGAAGTCCTACACATTTTAGTGGTTTGGGATTTAGAAAAGAACGTGGAGAACATGGGAATAAAACATCTAACTCGAGACTTTGCCATCCTTTAGATTAAAGCAATAAATTACATCTGTCCCACATTATTATATATATTAAGGAGAAGCTATAAAAAAGCCTTTTAAGAATAAAGAAAAATTAAATCCATATGACATTAACCAAATACATGTGTACATATAAGATCTTTAAAAATGATACACGACTCTGCTTTTCGTGAAAATTCTAGATATTCAAGACAGGGATAAATATACCTGCCTGGGGAGAACAGTTCATTGTTCTCCTTTATCAGTGAGGAACACCTCTAATTTACTCAGGCCAGAGGCATTAAGGAGTTATTAAAGACTTTCTTAAGAGTGGTTTCCTTTCCAGCTTTCACTTTTCAAGAAAAAATACTCCATTTATTAATTAATTAATAAAAAAACCCCTATTTCATCTTGAACCCTCAATCTATTAAAATTAATAAAAGCACTATGCTGACAGCCAGCAGCTCTTTGCATTCTGTGACTACCTCAACCCATTGTTCATTGTAATGGATCACCAGCAAGCATTTAAATCATTTAAGGTTTGTGATTGAATATTTAGAGGCTAAGGTGTGTACATGTCACGGCCACCAAAATGGCAGTCAGCTCAGACAAACCAGAGCTGAGGCAATTTTTTTTTTTGTACAGAATGATGAAAACTCCCAGCCCTAATGGTTTGTCTAACAGAGATAGTCATTAACAGCTTGGTGCCAGGATTGTGGGTTTTCTAGGTGTGAAATACACTGCTGGCACCGGCTGCACCAAGAACTGCTCTATCACAGGGTAAGCACATGCAGAAAACTCCTACACTATGTCAGGACATAGATCTGGAAACAAAAAATAAAAATTGTGAATTAAGGCAGGGCATTTTGACTGCACTCCTTTGTAAGCTGTACTCTTGGTACTGCAGAACTCAAAAGAAGAGCTGTGTTCACAGGACAAGCTGTAACTGAATGTAACATTCACCATTGCTGGAAAAGTTCGAAGGACTGCACCCAAAAACCCTGTCCAATTTCAGTTTTGATCCTGCAAAGTGAGACTTGGCTCAGTCATTTCAGGACTGAGCCTGGGACAGTCCTTTCCACCTTCCTGCATTTCCAGAATTAATGGATTTCAGGCCAGGTCAAGTCCTTTCCACCTCCAGCTCTGTAACAATTTCCTTACACAGGCCTGGGTGCTTTCAGTGAACAATCTAAATGTGGAGAGAATGGAATTCAGAGTTTCCTCTAATCTCTGTTGGTTCCAAAGGCTGAGCAGCAACTAAACAAACAGGGATGAGGCTTTAATGGTGAACGTGGTGATGGTGCTGGTTATGGTTGGACCTGATGATCTTAAAGGTCTTTTCCAACCTTTATTATTCCAAGAATAAGGCTGAAAAGAAGGGGACAGGTAAAGCAACATGTGCCCACTACCTTCTGGAGCCCAGAAATCAATTCCTAGTACCATCAAAAACAGGATATACAACTAATTAGCCTTCAATACTGAAAGAGCAAACTTGGCACAGAAACAACATAAAGTACCAAAAAAAAACCCAAGTAATACAGCAAAAACATAACATGAAACTTTACTTTCACCTTACCTCCAGCCAGCACAACGTTGCACTCAGTTTCCTGATGTTCCAAGAGGATTCCACCTGATTTTAAGAGGGGACAGTAAAACAAGGATTATCTAATCCAACACTGCTGGCAAACTATTTTAAGATAACATTTTGGCAGCAAGTGAAGAACGTTTGTGAATAAGAAGCAGTAATTACATTATGTGCATTGAAATGACCACAGGACAGCATTAAAAATTATATTACAGTGCAGATGTTGAACAACTGAATTGGTTTCCATAGTGGGAAGATGCAGCCCATGCACACAACCTTTAAAATACAACTGCAATACACAGAGAAATGGTATTTTAGTGGAATTCTGTCCATTTGCACAAAGCAACAGAGACTTCAATCAACAAAAGCCAAGCTCAAATACCTTGTTTCATGAAAACAGCTCAAGACTTTTGGCTTTCGGAGAGGGTCCTAAAGCCAGCAGTACATGTAAAATGTCATTATTCTTAATATGTGACAGATTCATAGCATTTGAGTGGAAGTGTGGTCTAGTGGGATGATTGGGGCAAAAAGCCAGAAAGCCTTGATCTATAATCCTGGCTCTAGTAAAGATTTGTGTGGCCTGAATGTCTTGGTTTTCCTATTAAATAGGAATAAAAAAAAAAGGTGGGGGGAAGGGGGAAAAACCCCAGTGTGTTTTCCACATACACCATACAGTTACTGCAAAACCTATAAAGATTTGTCCAACTGTGTTCCTGGCAGATTTGCAGTTCTGGGCAGCACTAACATGCAGCACAACAACAATCCCAGATTATTCTGATCAATCAGCAGGTCTGGACACTTTGCTTGTCATTTTTCAATCCATGCCCTGCACGTCAGTCTGATTAAGACAGAATGGTTTTGATTATATTTTCCTATATTTTGATTAAAAGCATTGAAAAAGCATCTCCTTGGTTCATATCAGCACAGGAGATGTGAGGCACAAAGTTGTATTGGGGAAGCAATTCCACTTCCAAGAGGGCAAGGTATCCACACAGAACAAAAAAGAACAATTATCTTGTTCAATTTGCATTTGAATAAATCAAGATACACGAATCAGAAATAGACAGAATTGTCTGGAATCTCCTGCAACTCCAGGTCTCTTCTATTTTAATGCTGCTGCAGAAGAACACAAGTATTTAGAAGTCCTACTAATCCCCACGTGCACCACATCAGAGATATGAAGTCTGTCACTTTAACTTCAGCATGCATTTTTAATGCCTGGAAGTAAGTTCACTTTACAAGGTAAGTTTCCTAAACGGCAGTACAGGGTCCAGCACTAGGTTCCTAAAACATCTTATGTTTTTTACTTTTTTAAACTTACATTCTTGTCCCCTTCATTGACACAGATCTCATAGCAATATGCCAGAAGAATATCAATTAATCCAAGATACACATGCTGACGGCTTCTTTTATCCAGAAGGTAAGATTTATTTGTGAACTTCCTCATCTGCTCTCTCTCTTCCTCAGAGAAGACAACTATAAAATGTAAAAGGATAATTGATTATGAATTTAAAGCTGGCACATTCACTTTAATAGGTGGTAATACTACTTTCAACAGTGTCTTTAAAAAGGAGCATGTAACTAATCACAAGTCTCCCATCACTCAAGGAAAAGCCTAAATCACTCTTACTCCCCTCTTTAACTTTGATTAAGCTCTGGTATATTCCTTCCAATGTCAAGCTCCAGCACTGCATGTACACACTGATGATTCTGAACCTCTCCAGGTGCCAAGGATTTCTGTGGGTGCCTGGATATCTTCTACAGAGATAAATGCACAATCAGGATTCTTAAGCCCACACTGTATGGGATAAAAACCCAGAGGGCAAGGAACAATTTAGAAAGACTACGGCAGTTCTAACTCTGTTTATCTGTTCATGCAAAGCAGTCCAGTATTAACCCTTGAATCACAAATATAGATGATGTATCTATAGTCTATCAGTACAATTCTTTATAAGTTGATTCTTCAACGTAAATGTGAACCACGCTTCACTTTTAAACAGCAAAGAAACTCCAAGTGAGATTCATGACACATGGCAGTAAAGTTTTCTTCCTCTAAAATTCAAACTCTGAAGCATCATAACATCTACAACTGGACCATAAACACAGAAATTCCAGGTCTACTAAACAGCAGCAAACAAGATGTAGATGAGACAACTCCCAAAGGGAGATGTTACAAGATGTTCATTAAGTTGCTGCAGAGTGCCAGGTGTTCTAAATAAAGTATCTTTCTCTGGTGAAAATGCTTCACCGTTAAAAAAAGTATCTATCCATTGCTTGAAGTTTTTGAACACTTAATTATCCAGGCCTGAAACTCATCATTAACATGCCCAAACCACCACCTACTTTGTTTTCCCAGTTCAAAACTTCCAAGTACGTGGTGTGAAATTATCAGAACAATTAAAATTGTAATTACATTTTCTGCTGTACTAAGCCTGTACACTTTTGTACACTTACACTGCCAAATTCTAGCTAACAATCTGTACCACAATCAGTATTAATTTAATGCAAAGCAGCACTTGCTGCTACTTATCAAGTAAGCTAAATTGGCAAGTTTTTTGCAACTTTGATTTAAAATTGTCTTGTGTATTTGCCAGCGGCAAAATCATGCCAGAGAATAATTGTGTGTTAATATATCCACATCTAAAGGAATCAGACAAATTCATCTCACAAAGCTACTGACAGGTGAGACGGCAGACATTACCTTCACATTTTAATCACCTCTTTTACTTCTTTTAAGCTGGCCATTCCTCATGTTAAAAAAAGAAGATACTTCAAATTGTCCTTCAGCAGCAGAATGTCGGCGAAGCAGAGTTTAATCTCTGAGGGGAGGATGAGGTCTGACAGCCAGAGGGTGTTTTGTTACAGCCCTACTGGTATTTTACACTGTGATAACACCACTTAAATCACTGTGAGATCTGTATCTCGAGACTACTATGACACTTCCAGTTCTAAATGTGTTAGGAGCACTTAGATAAAGTGTGATGGACCCACATAGAGAGCTGACTCAGTGGTCAGTCAGGAAAGTACAGGTCGGGAAGCACCTCTGCTAATCTGCTGATGAGAGCAGAGCCTCAGTTTATGGCCCTCTCAAGCCAAGTCTTGAATCCCACAGCTCTCCCAAAGGGAAAGAGCTGAGTAGAAACGACCCTCCCGCTCCTTTTTTTTTTTCTTTAAACGAATATGTTACAATTTTAAGGTTTTTAAACGTGTGCTTCTATCCCTGTAGGTTAAGGAATCAGCAACACCAGCTAAAGGAGGAGATTAGTCAGCAGCAGAACAGATTAGTCAGAGTAAAGTTAGTTATTGATATTAATCAGTAGCAAACAAGTCTCTCTTCAAGCTCTTCCTAAGCCATTACAAGATGAAAGGCAGCACTGCTCTGACTGGAGTCGCCCAAAGCCTCTGTGCAGGGTCAGCATTTTCCCCTGGGCTGGACACTGGCTTAAAAATACTCAACAATAATGTAGACTTAAACAAGTAACTGAAATAATAAAGCTGATTTTCCGTTAAATTGCTTGAATTTGTTGCAACCTGCTGAGGTATGAGAGGTTAATGGAACTCCTCACTTCCTCTTTCCTGTACAGACTCTGCCCCTCAAAAGGTGGCAGTGAAGATTCAGCAAAAGCTCTTCCCCTCGGGCATGGGGCCGTTTTTGGAAAGTTGCAGATTGTGACCACCTTTGAGAGTCCCTAAAGCTCTGTCTGGTAGATTGCGATCAGAAGAAGCTCAGTTTTTCAGGAAGTGAGCCAAAAGTCCTAAAACCATAAATCTATCCCCTCGGCACACCCATACTCATGCTAACTATGGTCAGTCAAGTCTGGTTTGTTCATCCCTCTCCTGTCTTTGCAATTCTTCCATCCAAATTTTCTCTCCTTCACTTATCTTTTCTTCACTGTCAAGCCTCCACCTCCACTTCTCAAATCAACACTTCCAGCACATTTCCTCCACATCACTTCTGACCTTCCTCCTCCAGGCATTCTCCACAGAATCACTGGACTTGGACAGCCTTTCCTGGATCTCAAGAGTTTCCTTTATCCTCATTTTTCTTACTATTCTTTCAGAAATCCACAGTTCCTGCAAACATATCAACACCATACATAATTCTTTCTTCCTACTGTTCCTGCCTTTTAAAACCTGAGATATTTTACAGTGGAGACTGATCATTAAGGGTTTTGCATGAATAAAACGCAGAATTTCCTCACATAACAAAAACCTGCTCTGCAGCAGAGCAATGCCAGGAAGGAACGCGTGATGCAAAGCCCTGAAAACTGAGCAAAGCAGGTAGACAGCACAATTGCAGAAATTTGATAAAAAAAGAAAAGTAATCCATCTTAAACTTATGAATCCAGCAGTAACGGCATATATTTGAGCCGAGCCTTACTGAAAGGTGGAACTTTAAAAGGAAATTGCTTCCCTTTCTATA
The DNA here is from genome assembly GCA_013398855.1 of Mohoua ochrocephala. Taxonomy (NCBI): domain Eukaryota; kingdom Metazoa; phylum Chordata; class Aves; order Passeriformes; family Acanthizidae; genus Mohoua; species Mohoua ochrocephala. The sequence continues at coordinate 83,486 of VZTA01019004.1, forward strand.
AAGAAATAAGAAAGAACAGTCACTGCAAGCATGAGAGGTTACCCTGAACAAAATAAGATATCCTTGGAGCATATAAATGTTAGATTAAATACATATGTCAGCCTGAGCCTTTGAAGATTATTGTGTTGCCTAAAGAGGAGTTTTTTACAGTTGTGCAATTGGAAGTAGAATAAAAATGAACTTTTAACCAAGCTGAATGTGACTGTTAGAAAATACAAACCCTTTCATCTGGAATCTGTAGAAGCAAGACACTAATGTAAACTTCAGCAGCAGCAGAAAGCAAGCTTTCCAAAAATTTTATCCCCTCATGGGAAAGGCTGTGTAATTAGTAAGGCTTTATGGAGTATCACTTGACTTGAATCAGACATTGTAAGTGTGAACAAAAGGGGCTGGAAGAGAATACACAGTGAGATGCACAAAAAGGACAAAGGAAAGAAGAGACACTTAGGATAAGAAAAAATTTAAAGAAAGGCAAAATACACAAACTATGCACACAAGCTGGAGAAAAAGTAAAAAGGTCAAATAAAAATAGATTCAAAGTAAGGACAGAAGAGAGATGAAAACTTTAAATGTTAATGAGAAGACATGAACCAAAAAAGAGAAAAAATTTGGTAATGAGACATTAGAAGAACCTGATGATGTAAAAACAAAGAGAAAATAACCAGGGATAAATATAAGAGCAGCAATCAACCAAAGAAAATCTTCAGTTAATTGCAATGTCATGCAAAAAATAAAAAAGGCCATCTGTACTTCTAATTATTCCTTGCAGCCAAAGACATTATAAAGACAAAAGTAATCAAGTTTTTGGTTCCAAGAAACCAATGAAGATAACAACTGAAAAGACAGCAATGTAAGTCAGGAAAAGGGAGAAAAAAGAAATCCTATTCATTCAGTGTTTCTGAATAAGAAAATAAACTCCTAAAGAATCTGTGGATTTTTATGTCTCTTTCCCACCCTAAAGTCACTTTTACATGTTTAACTTGAGGAGCAGCACATCTTTAACCAAGAACAAATCCTTCCTTCACACAGGACAGACAGGAATTCCTGATTAACTGCACCATTCCTTTGGCTGGATAAAGCCATATAAAACCACAGGGGATCCATCCTACTGATGATCAGAGTCCAGGTGGAACAGCCTGGAGCCACCTTCTGCCCCTTTGTATTTCCACTCACAGGAGACCTTCAAGTAGAACCTGCACTCCCTCTCATGGTGGTTTCCTTCACCACAGCTCACTCGGGTTGAGGAACCTCCACTGACTTCAGTCACTTATTCAAACAGCACAAATGTTACCAAAACTGAGATCTTTCCAAGGAAAAGGGTGGGCTGCTGCCATTAACATCACCCAAACTCCAGACTGCCTCTTGTGTTACCTAAATTCCCTCAAGACCCAGGAAACTGCATCAGCCTCTCCACTCAGCCCCATGAAGGTGAGATTTTTTTTTGATCATTCTTATTAAATATAGATCTGTTATAACAAAGAGTTTGGAGAAAAGATGATCCTTCATGAAGTCCATTTTCTGTGTAATTTCCATTAGGAGGCTTGCCAGGCTTTTGAGGAGTTTGTTGGCACCCCTAAGACCCAACAATATACGTGTTTTTTCCTCACTACCTCAATTTGGAGGAGAAATATTCCTTATCAATAAAATCATCCGGCAGCTCTTCACTTTAATTATATTCCTTAACCCAAGCAAACAGAGCAGTGTTTCATTTACCAAGGAGTGAATGGATAAAAACAAACAAAGGAACCCCTCATTATTGTGTTTTCAAGCCTCTTGTACCTTTGTCCAATGCTTTTTAAATCAAGTGTTTATGATGGACATAATTAACAATTTCTGGCTTCAGAGGCTGAAAAGAGACCAGGAATGAAGATCAGATTACATTCACGGTAAAATACACAACATCTACCCAAATTCTATTGTTCTCCCAGAGAAAATGTGGAAGTGCAGGTATTATCAGTGCACTGAGAACCTCTGGTGAAGGGATTATCATCATCTACTCCAGTAATATCAGATTTTCATACTACATAGGAAATGAACAAAGAACAATAGAAGAAAATGCACAATGGTAACTTGTAGTGCTCTCTGCAGTCACTGTGTGCAGGGAGGCAGCCTCAGTTATCTGTTAACAGTGCTCCCACAGGGTCACCTACTCATCCTGGAAACATCCCTTTGGGTTTCTAAATGGACACAAAGAGTTCTCTTTGAAAAAAAGTCTGAGACCCATAAAAATAATGTAATAAAGTAATAAACAATAAATGCAATAGAGTAATAAATTTCCTTTAAGAACAATAACCTATAACATGGCACCACAGCAATTATCATTCAAGCAACAGATGTGTATATATATATAATTTTATATATAGATATATGTATATTCTCACCAAATGCAGGACTGTCATGTTCCTGATGACTTTCTCCCTGCAAGGCTGTCATCTTTTTATGAGCATCAATCCACCAGGGTTTGTACTTTAAAAGATGCTTAATAGCTTCATCTTCAAAAAAATCAGCTCTAGGGAAAATAAAAAGAACTTCCATATGCTATTTATTTCAATTCATATTATATGTGGGTACATATTAACACATCCATAGAATACATCTCTCTTGGCTCCAGGTTATTTTCCATGTGAGAAATATGTTCTTTCACTTTAAAGCAGAGAATAATAATTATTTAAAAAACCCCAATATTCTCCTATCTTTTGGTATTCCTTCCCTACTTCCTCCACCTTTCCTGAGCCATCCAGAAGCCCAGGGAATTGATGAGCTTGCAGCACCACACGAAGCTGAACCGAGCTGATTTGTTCTGAATGTAGCTAAAGGAAAACACTCCAAAGGCTTCTCACACAAATCACTTGATTTTACTGGGTAGCTCTCCCACTCAACACCCAGGGAATTTGTGGGGAGGAAGTTGTGCTGCTGAAGGGTAAAGGTGAAGCAGGGATAGGGATGGACTTTAAGGTAAGCAAGGACATGCAGCAGCAAGGTGGAAAAAGAAGAGTTGTACATGAACTCTGGAAGAGAGATCCCCTCCATCTCAGCACAAAGCCACTGTGGTAAAAATTTCAATCCAGTAATTCTGGGAGGATTTATCCTAAAGTATTCACGTTCTAAGCCTCCTCTTACCATCTGAGCTTTTTCTTCGAGCCAAACAATGGTATAAATACTGAGAATTGAAAAAAAAAAAAAACCCCACAGGAAGTTTCTTAATACCTTCTTAACCACCACACAAAACCTGAACACAGAATGCAATTTGCTTCACTCTCACACTGACAGATTTTTTTTGTTGCCTCCCTTCAGTGTCAAAGCAACTTAGAGATATCAGCCAGGGTACATTTTCCTCAAAGCCACCAGAACTGTTGTTTGCCCCCATTTCTACCAGAGCTTCTGTTCTCCTCAGGAAAACAATTTCTGCTGAAGAAAGGCTGGTATCATCTGTTCTGAAACAACCAAGACACAGCCATTAAACTAAATGGTGTAGCTCTACCAGGCCAGAACACAGAGTCTAAAATGGAAACTTAAAATTACTGCAATTTGCATCCCATTAGAGGTTAGGAACGACTTCAGTTCTAGTGAAATGTAGCTCAAGAAAGCTCTTCTATTTTCTGTGTGGTACAGGAAGACATGAGGCTGCCCCTGAAGCACCCAACTGAGGAAAAATTCCAGGTTTGCAGAGTTACCTTCTGAACAACTCAAAATAGGTTAAGCCTTCCTGTCCCAAACAAAACACACCCCAGAACCAATTCTCCCTCTTGGGGACTGCCCTCTTCTCCCACCAAACCCATCCTGCAGGAATCAATCTACACTAACAAATCTCGTGGCTTTCATTTACCTTACTTATCTGAACCTAACTTGACCTGAAATACTCCAGCCGAAAAGGCACAAAGAATCATTTTCACCTCACCACATGGAATGAAGCACAAAAGAAACACAAAGTCCTGGACATTTTCCTCATTCTGCTCTAAAATAGGTTTCATGTGATGAAGGCAAAAAACAAAGTGGCCAAGACAAAATCTTTGTAACTTCAAAACTCAAAATTCTCTCCTCCTAGACCAGGATGGCTCATTAATCCTTGTTTCACAACGGGAAAACAAAGTTCTGACTCTGTCAACCCAAAATGCTGGCAGGGAGTGGCTGCTCAGCTGCTGAAGAGATGAACTATGAAACAATGTTCTGCAACAGTTGACAGCAGCCCCCCTTGAACACAGACTTCAGCAGTAATTGAACAGTTGAGTAACCCCAAAACAGACGAGCAATGTTTTGTGTCAGTGTCACACTAAGAATACCCATTGTAGCCTGCCCTGATGAGACAAAACCAGCCCAAAAGTAAAGCTACTCTTCCCAAAAGTGATCTTAAATCCAATAATTTCTGAAAAGGAAAAGGGAATGTGTTCCAGAGGTACTTGGCCAGGTGAAGTCAATCAGTACTCACAGGTAATGATCAGGCTCAAACTTGGCAGCCTCAGCTGCCAGACGTTTCCTCCTACGCTCCTCTGCAGGAGTTTGGTCTGGATCCTTAATGTCAATAACATCACTGAGCTCGTCCTGCAAATGGGAACAAAATTACAGGACCAGGCCACTGGCATGACACACGAGATTTATTTAGTAAGAATTTAAAAAGGAGGCTTATCAGCATTGCACTGGAATCCCAAGAAAAGCTTCAACCTCCCTTTCAGGTCTTCCAAATTCAGGCTTCATTGTGCAAATAAAACATCAAAATTCCAAGGAAATGCAATTATTTGAAGCTCCTTAGAATTCATGATACTATCAAGCCTATTCAGGCCATTTTATCATAAGGCAGGGAGGTTACTTTGTATTATGATAAATTTGCAACGTTTAACAAAGGCCCAGAACCCCAACAAAGACAAGATAAGAATCAAACACCATTCTTGTGACTTTTGAGAATAGTCTCACTCTCTGAAGTGGCTGTACATTAATTAATAGGCAATTGCAGTGCCCTTTTAAACATCATCAAGTAGTTATTTCCCATCCCATTAATGCTGATGGCAACTGTATTTCTCCACAAATCTCATGGCAATAAACCAGCACACATGTCCTAACAGAATGTAAATACCTTCCCCACCAACAGCAATCCTGCTCCAAACCGTGTGAATACTACAATTCATACAATAATGAGTTACAGTCACACAACTGAGTTGCACTTTTCAAAAGTTGTCTTCTTGTGAGCCAGGAAGCCTACCCAGGGCTTTTAAGACAGGAAAAGACAAAAATGTGTCTACCTGCAGCCTCTGGAACACCCCTGAGCGCAAATTCCCAAATCCATAGGGGTGCTGCAGTGGTGGAGGGCTTTCTTCATAAGGGATCTGTTCCACCTCCCAATCAAATTCTTCTTCATTCTCCTCAGACAGCTCAGCAGAGGCAGCTGTATCTATGCCATGGTCAGAGAAAGAAAATGATTACACACAAAAATAAACATTATTTCCTAGAAGGGTAACCACTGGTAGCACAATAAATCTCCCTCACTTTACTGCATCTTTTAAGAAATCTCACTCAACGCTGGGTCATACAGATCTGTAACCCACAGGTCCTGCTTCAAACTCCCCTGTTTTCAAAAATGAACATCAGGAACACTAAATTTTAAGTGCACTCCCCCTCAGACTCAAGTACCTATTTCACTGACTTCAACTAGATCAGCATCTGATGCTAGGAGATCCCTGACAGAACCTAAGTGATGTTATCAATAATTTAAGGTAGGTATTAAAAAATTAAACAGAGATACCCAAACATTTCTGTCTGTTAAATACCAGTGTTAAGCAGGACCTGCACTAGAACCTGTGGTTTTAATTAGCTTCTCATTTGAGCTAAAAGTCCAGCTGTAGTTTGTAGAAAGCAGAAGACTCAACTGTGTGTGTGTGCTACAGCCACTAGAGGGGTACAAAGACCTACAGAGCATTAGCATATTTCTAAAGCACATTTTTAGCACATTTTGGAAAAATTTAAACATAATTAAACCTATAAAGTTGACGTGCGTATCATCTACGATATATTTATTTCTACTCTAATCCATACTTTGATTTATTCACACCCTTCTCATACCTGGGACTAGTCAGTAATAGAAATATTGTGCTTTTCTACATATATCACTCTACAGATCTGTAACTGTTTCATTACACACATGCATCATCTTGCATAAGCAAGACTGATTTTGTCATACCCATCTCTTCTACCAGAGGTTTTGCTGATCTTGATTTCTTAGGTGCTAGTAGAGATGTCAGCATGTCCAGCCCCTCAAAATGTTGGCCAGGATTCTCCTTGGGTAACCGAATTGTAAAAGTACCTTAAAAAAAAGTCAGAATATTATTATTGCATTAAGATATCCAAGACAACCAAAACCATGCATTTTTCCTCCAATGAGAAAGGCTCAGAGGAAGTAGGACACTTGCAGGTAGTATTTTATTATGCATTGATCCCTGTGCATGTTTTTAACCTTATTTCATAACAACTCGAGATTTTAATGATAAAACATGAAAGAGAATATTTAACTACTTGGAGTCTCCTGACTTACATTGTATAAACACGAACCAACAGAAGAAAACAAGCTTTATTTAATTTTTAATCCTTCCACCAAACAATCCACAGAAGCTACATTCACCAATCTGATTATTGTCCTAAGTCATGTAATAAAGGTTCTGCAAGCAACAAATTTATTGCTTTATTGCTGGTTTTGTTTTTAAATATAAATTACTGGAGATATCAACATTTTCAATGACACAGATACCAGTACATTAACCAATACCTTCATCTGTATTGTAAGATGCTTTTTCTCTGCCATCCTCTACAATTCTTCCAGGAAGTGTCAATCTGCAGGCAAAAAATGAGATGTCTCACTCTGACTAACTCTGCAAGTTAATGCCCCAGCCTATAAAAATGTAAGGCACATTCCAAAAGCAGCACAAAGGACTAAACTACGTGACTCCTTTTCATAGGAATGGAATCCATGCAGCTCAATCCCCCTGGAATCCTCCCAGGAAAAGACACACCCTACAAAATTTACACCCAGAGCCTTGTCTGGCCATTTACAACTAAAAAGCCATTGTACAGTAAATTGAGAAAATTATTTCTTTCAACTCCCTTTAACATGATTTAATGCCTAGGACCAAAGAGGCCAGATCCAAAAAAGCAAATCTTTGCATGAACTGAGCTGTCTGTAGTCAACAGAATAAAACCAGCAGAAGAGGAACATTCTGAAGGGACCAAAATTAAGTTCATTTCCTACTACGAAGGTCAATTTTGGAGAAATTTTTCCACTACTTGCCTGAGGAAGTATGGCTTAGCATAAAATTTGAAATCTTCCCCTTCAAAATAAATGTCAAACTCGGAAGCTCTGGCGTAAGGCACTCTAATTTTTACTGTAAGAAAATCTGGATCCTGGGTCAGTTCAAAAGCTGGAGTAATCATGATGAATCCAGCAGGAAAAGCAAACACTGGTTGTGTGGCCCTGTAGAAAGAGGAAAAGAAAAAAAAAGATTATTGTAGCTTCCAATTTATGAGAGTGAGTGGTGTCTCTTCAAAATTCTGTAAGAACATTTCACAGTAAAATTATCTTCCACATGTTCAAGAAGAAAGCACTCATGACAACAGCAACAACATCAAAGTGTTACCAAGAACATGAAGGTACCACCTCTCTGCACCTTAAGGAAACAACTGAATGTAAAGCTGGAGCTCAGGAAAGCACCTGTTACATTCCACGTGAAAACCACACTAAAATTCAGTCCTAAAACTTCTCAGCTTCTCGTAACTGTTATTTATTATTTCACACAGAGCAGCCCTTAGACCTCACCAGTTCTCTAGTGAAGTAAACAAAAATCACTATTAAAAAAATACTAAAATCTGGTAATACTTCCAAAAAATAGAGCTGTGTTTTATAATTCACACACATATTAGCCAGGATACAGGCAACAGATTCAAGGACAGTTTAGATGAACATTCCTCAGAACCATATGTATAGACTGGCACGTGTACATATCTAGCACGAGAGAAGGAATTTATATAGCACTACCCACCTAATACACAATTGCCTGACCCTTCAATAGCTTCTCATCTCACATTTAATTTAGAACCCAGTTATGGATTGTTTGGGGTTCTTTTTGTTTGTTTTGGAAGGTGTGTTTACAAAAGGTCACATAGTTTTGAAAATCAACTTTTTAAACCAAAAATATTTTAACAAATAAAACCAGAATAGAATGATTATTTGAGAAAGAACTACTTTTCACTCACTTGTAGTTATCTTTACTAAACACATCCCCATTCTGACAATTTTGAGAACAGCCAGAAATCACTAACCATTAACAGGGCTAAATTAACAGATCACCCCTTTTTCTCATATGGGTCATCAGCCCCGTTTAGCATGTATGAAAAAAATTAAAACTCCCCCATTTCACCATACCACGTGATTCCAGGGGCAACATTCCCATCCTTTCCAGGCTGAGAAGCTGCCACGTGTCTCACTGACTTGTAACTATAGAGGAAACACCTGGCTTGTAGAACACCTGCACACTTGATGTGCTTTCCTGGGGACTTTCTTCTTCTCTCAGCACCACGAGCTGGGATAAGAAGGTGAAAACCCCAATAAGAAAACCCCAATAGCTCATTTGGAACATTCAGGGATGACACAGCAGTCTGCACTTTTATTTTCCCAAGGTTCACACACGAACAGCAGCTCCAAAGCTCTCACTGCCCTGTGCTCCTGCTGCACTTGGAGCATCCGTGGCCCAAATTAATCACCCCAAACCCCTCTGGGGGGGAGCCCACACAAATCCCTGGTATTTCACAGTCAAGGAACTGCTGGGATCCATCCCACAACAACACAACATTCAAATCCCAGGTATCTCAAATAATCACGCTTCCCAGCCTTTCCTGTGCATTAGGGGAAGGCAGAAGGGGCAGGACTGGGAGGGGCTGGCAGGGACAGAGATGATGCATGAGAGGCTCTGTTAAAACACAGAATCGCTGGGCTGGGGAGGAGCCTGTGGAACCCTCCAAGGCAGGGTCACCTGGAGCAGGCGACACAGGAACCCCCAGCGGGCGTGGAATGTCCTCTGAGAGGGAGATTCCGCAACTCCCCGGGCAGCCTGCTCAGTGCTCCGCCACTCTCCACGGAAAAAAGTTCTTCCTCGTGTCGAGGCAAAACTTTCTGTGTTTCATTTTACGGCCAGCGCTCCTCGTCCTGTCGCTGGGCAGCACTGAACAGAGTCTGGCCCGTCCTCTGACAGCCCTCGGCGATATTTACGCACATTAATGAGATCCCCTCTCAGTCTTCTCTTTTCCAGCCTAACCAGGCCCAGCTCCCGCAGTCTCTCCACATCAGAGAGCTACTCCAGACCTCTCACCACCTCTGTTCCCTCTGCTGGACCCTCTCCTTGTCTTTTTTGTACTAAGGAGCCCAGAACTGGACACGGCCTCCCTCCGCTGCCGTCACACCGGGCCACGCGTCGACCTCCGGCCGTCCCCCTCCTTAACCACCCACGTGCGGGCCCTCCAAGGGGACAGAGGCCGCGGGGGAGGCGGCTGCCAGCGGGAGAATCCCGGGAATAGCGCCGGGAAGAGCCCCGGCCGTGCCCGTCCGCACCACCCGCCCGCTCCCTCACTCACCCCCCGCGCCGCTCCCGCCGCCGCTTCCC